>QXTE01000133.1:3466185-3995662 GCA_003942145.1 Platysternon megacephalum
CGGAGCTGCGGCGCGCTCGTGGGAGGAGGCAGAACAGAGGTGAGCTGGGGCGGGGGGGCGAGGAGGGATGCAGCAAGTAACGGGGGGTGCAGAGGAACCGCTCCCTGCTCCAGCTCATCTCCACCTCCTCCCCTGAGCGTGCCGGCGCCGCTCCGCTTCTCTTCCCCCCCCCCCCCCTTCCAGGCTTGCCGGGCCAAACAGCTGATTGGCGCGGCAAGCCTGGGAGGGAGGGGGGAGAAGCGGAGCTGCGGCGTGCTCGTGGGAGGAGGCAGAGTGGAGGTGAGCTGGGGCGGGGAGTGGTTCCTCTCCCTACCCCGATGAAACGCAGTCTCACCTATAACACGATGAGATTTTTTGGCTCCCGAGGACCGCGTTATATCGGGGTAGAGGTGCATATTGCTAAACTGAATAACAGAAACATTCGAATTTGCTAACACAAGTTTTTAGAAAGAATCCACTTGCCAACTTTATAACTTGCAGTTATGAGAATAAAAACAAAATTATTTCAAACTAATGAATATAGAAGTTATGATACATAGGGCTAGATTAATGCAGGGGCTTTAGGGGCTGCAGCCCAGGGCCTCGGGCTAAGGGGGGCCCCGGCGCAGCTGGGCTCAGGCAGGCTGCCTGCATTTCATGGCCCCACACCGCTCCCGGAAGAGGCCAGCTGCTGGCACGTCTCTGTGGTCCCTGGCGGAGGGGGGGAGGCGGCTCCGCACGCTGCCCCCATACCCAGCACTGTCCCCGCAGCTCCCATTGGCTGGTTCCTGGCCAATGGGAGCTGCGGGGGCAGTGCTTGTGGGCACAGGCAGTGCAAGGAGACACGCTGTCCCCAACAGCCGGCCTGTGGTAAGTGCCTCCCGGCTGGACCCTGCACCTTGCCTGCCTCAGGTTAGAATCCCCTCCGTCACCAAACTCCCTCCCAGAGCCTGCACCTCTCACCCTCTCCTGCATCCCAACACTCTGCCCCAGCTTGGTGCCCCCCCCTGCACCCAAACTCCCTCCCAGAAAAAAACTAATATAGCAGCTGTTCTAAGGTAAGAAGTAGGCTATTTTGAATGAACTTAACTATATTCTACATGTTTTAAGACTGAAATGTAACCACAGAATGACTTTATGTCAATTAAAGGGAAAGTTTAGTATAGTGTTAATAGCCTCGATGCCATAATTTTGATCATTTTGTTTTAAATTAGGAAAAAAGCTTGTATACAGGGGCCCTACAAAATCTAATAGCCCCGGAACCACAAGAGAGTTAATCTGGCCCTGATGATATAGTGTTAAAAATATAATTCCATCTGCATATAAATATGCCTTTTCGTTGTAATTGTTCAGGATTACCCAGTCCATAATACTCTGGGAATTCAATTGCCATCTTTGGAACACATTGGATAATAGACTATATATACAAACCACACATCAAATATTATCTCTGTTATAGAAGGGCTTTAGAAAGACATTTATATGTAAAATTTGCAATGAGTATGCTTTATCATGCTTCCTTTTCAGACAACTGCAAACAACCTGTGAGTAAACTATATTAAAATACTCCCTAGCAAGTAGAATACAAAATGGAGTAAAAAGGTATATTAATGCATGTATAGAATAAGCATGGTCTTTGAAGTACTTTTATCATAAGTGTCATCTTACAATAGTAGGCATATATATCACACTCCATCCTGCTTAGAACTCTAATTCCAGTGGTTGAAGTAGTGCAAACTGAAGATAAAATATGTTAAGTACTTTTGTGACTGTACCATAAATATTAATAATTTAAATTAATCCTTTTCTTCTGTAATACCAATTGTTGAAGAAAACTATGTTCCATGTACTATCTGCATGAAATATCTGCCGATTAGTCAGGTGCAACACATTAAATGATGTATTTAGCATAGTGTTATACTTACGATGCTGTTTCAGTACCCTTGCTGCTCTACAGTGACATTTTTTCTGAAGACATTTTCTTTTAATACTTCAAAAGTCAGTGATTACATTATAGATTGAGGCATGACAGGAATCCATAATGGCCCCACTCTCTTTGTCGGTAAATTTTGCAACTATGGAGACTTTAAAGATATAGAAAAAGTCATGCATAGTCAGTTTTATACACCAAGGGATCTTTAGAAGTGAAATGCTCTAGCTCAGAAGTAAAGTGTATAAGAATAAGAGGTCTGGCTTAAAAAAAAAAGTTCTCCAGAGAAGACATAACTGGACATTGCCATTCAGTCTTTACAAACAATTGAATAATTGCAAAAACATATAAACTGAAATATGTGCTTTCCAAAAAAAATTTCTATGCAGTCTTTAAGGCTTAAATACAATGACTAACAAGCTATATTTATACTAGCAATGCCCTTATTAAGCATTGATTGAAGAGGAAAACAAAGTTATGGGATTATTTATATCTTGCCATTGCTAACTCAACTCCCCATTACAAACTACTTTGACAGAGACCTATTTACTAGGAAAAAAATATCTGAAAATGAAAAAATTCTGGATTAACCAAATTGTATTAAGAGCTCTAAATGGCAAGTGTTATATTGCCTCCAATAAGGTATTGATTTTTCTCTCAATTCAGAATTTAAAAGGCAAAGGAAGACTATATAACCAATATAATATGTTAATATTGATTTTCCATTGACATAAATATTAATATGCTTTGACTCAGTTGATATTTACCTTGAGGAACAATCAATTGTGATGTTCACTGAAAAAAGAAGTCAATATAAGTATTGTTATGTACACTCTGAATCTTCATCAAAGACAGTGGGAAAAATCTTCATTATGATTATACATTTCAAGGATGGCAGTTTTCCTTTATAATTACTGTAACCGTTGAGCTGTTGCTTATTTTGTGAAGATGTCTTTTTTGTTGCTGTGCTAATAGTATGTATTTTATTTAATAATGTGCAAACAAATTTAGATGTTTAAATTGGCACTTTAGATATTAAACAACAAATATAATAAAATCACTTCTAAAGGGGAGATGATGAATTATTGCATCACATAAAATGGATGAATAAGAGGAACAACAGTGGCATGGGGCAGAGCTGGCTAACCAACCTCTCACCTTGCGCCCTGAGACCTTGACTGTCTGGTGGCTCCAGGACCCTCATGACTTTCCAGTCTGAAGCAAAGTCCTGACACCACTGTCTTGGGACAAAGACTTTGCAGCAGCTCTGACATCACAGGGAGTCATCAGTTGGGACTGGGAAAAAATCAGTCTTATAAATTCTGTTTAAATGAATATATATATAGGCAGCTAAATCTTAGAGAAATGCTTTTGTAATAGGTGTGATGCAATTCTTTTCTAGAAGTTGTATCACCAGTAAAGTTTTTTACTGCTATATGCACAGTCCTGCAAACACACAAGCACTGGATTTCCTTCTCTTATGGATATCATGTATGTGATATAGTAATTATTTTCTGTTGTTACCATATGAGACAAAATACACAGGGAGCAAAAAATACATCTTGATCCCAGTTAGTATTTTATTTCTTGTTATTCATTTTCATCTCAACTCTCTTATTTTCAGAGATATATTATGCATTTTCAAAATTAGACTTTACTTTCATAAATATAATAGTTCAAAACATAAAAGATTTCTTCTTAATGATATATCTTTATGTTTAACTATTGTGAAAACTACCCCTTTTTATCTCCCTGTTTCTTTATTCTTTTGTTTGTTTTGCTTTGTTATGCACAACACTTTTACAGTATTTCATGTTAATAGTGGGGATTATTTTGTATTTTACACTTGTTCTGGTTTTATCTTCTCAAGGTCAAAACATTTTTTTCTATGCAAAAGCTGCTCTTTGGAGGTTTTCTCTTTCTCTCTTTTTTTAAAACTATGCTATTTCTTCTTTCTTCCTAATTCCCAGACATATTTAAAATTCTAATCAGACTGTGAAAATCCACATCCTAATACAATCTAACACACTGAATAAAATTCACCTATCTAACATTACTTGCTTACTGTGTATTTTATGAACCTTCCACAGAAAGTTAATTTCACAATCAATCTGATTAGATTTCCAAGTAATAATAGCCAGAAATAAGAAAAGGGAGAGAGAAATTTCTATTTTATGATCTATGCCAGTGGTTTTCAATCTTTTGCCATTTGCGGACCCCTAAACATTTTCAAATGGAGGTGCTGACCCCCTTGGAAATCTTAGATAGTCTGCAGACCCCACCACAGGTCCATGGACTACAGGTTAAAAACCATGGATCTATGCAATTGGTCCACTATTTAGACAATTACTCATTACCCACAGCCCACTTCTCATATTTTGTTCTTGTCTGAGATTTTGTTCTTGTCTTGTATTAGTTCAACATAGAAACAACATTAGAAGTCGTTACATCACCCTCCAATGAACATCATGCTGTTTCTACCATTGTTAAATACAGTGTTGCATTGGAACATTTGGAAATGGAGATTATCAGTTGGCTAGAGGCATTTAGCAGAAAAGAAGTTTCAAAACATTCTGGGTGAAATCCTGGCCCCATTAAAGTTAATGGCAAGGCTCCCATTGACTTCAATGGGGTCAAGATTTCACCTCAGAGTCAAATCCTAGACATTCTTATCAGTCCCTCTTCTGACAAAATATGTGTTTGCATATCATAAATCAGTGCTGAACAACATGGTAATTATCACTCTCCATTCCCAGACTCACTTATCACTTCCTTGGCCATCACCATGCTCTGAATTCAGTCTGTATGCTGGCAAGGGTGGCCATCCTGCCCCCCTCAAAATATATTCTCCCATTCTGCAAGATTCTGGCATCCTTTGATAGCACCAAAGCTTATGCTTAAATCCACCCCTATTCAGAAAAGGGATTGAGCATGTACTTAATTTTGTCTTTCCTGAATTGGGGCTTGAGATAGCTACACACTTTTCACATCTGCTTGTTCAAAAGAATCCCCGAACATGATACGGTTAACCACAAGTGGGAGGAATTAAGCTTAGTTATTCAGATCCTATCTCCCCAACGTGGTCATCAAAGACACATTTCCTGACAATAAGGTATTCTCAATACCCAGTACTATGCACAGAAACTTCTGCAAACATGTATTAATTAAATTGCAAGCAATTTGGCATATATTACAGCTAATTAAGAGGTGCAACTAAAGAATCCAGCACACCAAGTGGTTTCATGACCAGCACTAGGGGAGAACTAATCCCATAAATGACACAAAAAAGCTAGTGATCAATGTATATAGGGTTTCTCCTACCACTCTGAGGCTTATAACATGGGTAATATTCTTCATTTATGGATAAAGCTGTATTAACTGCCGTGGGATTATGCCAGTTTACACCAGTTGCAGATTTGCTCTTATGTATCCAAGTTCAGTCAGCAAAAGACTCTTCTAACTACAGTACAACCCCCCTGCCACATTTCATGTTCCTGTTTCAAGCCCCAGAGGTGCTAGCGTACATCAAAAGAGTCAGAGAACTAGTTAAAACAGTCAAAATGGCCTATTTCCCCCCCATCTTTGTACACAGAAACAGCTGAACTGCTATCACCAAAAATGGAGAATGTTTGACAACATTATAAGCAAACAAGAACAAGGGCTGATAATGCTAAGCAATCAGCAATTTAAATATAAATGGTTTACTATGTGTTCCCCTATAACCAGTAGCTTAGAGAAAATGCATTTTAAAAGCTGTACTTTTGAAAAACATTTCAAATGATAGAAAACAAAAATTCCAAACTAAAACCCCTTTGTTCAAAAATGTCTGAAAGTACAGATATACAGAACAGGAAGATAATCCAGAGAACCTTAACTCTGCCCACATAGCCGTACAGCCACTTTCCACCCAAATGCACAAGACAACCTTATGCCTACACAACACACATCTTCAGCATTCAAAATACGCAGCACATACTGTTCCAAACTCAAATGAATACTGTACATACCAGTCACCCACTGTATAGGAGCCATTGACCCAACAGTCTGATCTTCTTCCAGTTCTCCAGTAAATATGGGTCAATCATCACTCACCACATGCCCTTCATATACAAAACAGGGAACAGGCCCACTGCCCCCATCCTACTAAAATTAAGAGATATGTTCACATATGATATTCAACCACCAACATTCCTTACCACCCATTTAACTATAATATAAGGCATTTATGCCTTATGGAAAAATCCTGTGGCTTTTAGTAGAGAACAATAACTTCTCTCTGAAATTCTATAGCAGGGCTCTCATTCTATGTTAAATTCTACAGTTTTGCAGAGCAATTTCTATAGAAATCTATTGGTTTCATCCTTATTAAATCCAATAGCACTTTTCCATCAGGGACCACATCTACCCTTCATTTAAAGTCTAGAGAGAGTTCTAGACAGTGAATGAAGTTAAAACAGCTTGAGAGATATTCCCTATATAACAGGGGATACCACTGGAACTAAGTAGAAATGTCAGAATGGGACAACTTTTCAAAATTCACCTACTGTGCTTCTCTTATTGAACCTCCCAATATGGGTTTGCTATCACAACATCTACAAAAACAACAAGGAGTCCGGTGGCACCTTAAAGACTAACAGATTTATTTGGTCATAAACTTTCGTGAGTAAAAAAACTCACTTCTTCAGCCACACTAAGTCCTTCTACTACAAGGTTTTCAGACCTCCTAATTAGAACTGTCTTTTAATCGCAGTTAACTCATGAGATTAACTCAAAAAAATTAACTGCAATTAAAAAAATTAATCGTGATTAATCGCACTGTTAAACAATAAACTGGGCGATATTAAGACTCTTTGAACTACAATAACACTGCATTTCAATCCCTCAAATGATCGTTGCTTGTTTAAATGCAACCTTAACTTTGAATTTCCTGGCTTTCAGATGGTGACTTTTTTTCTTTGTTGTTGTTGTTTTTTAACATATCTTAAGGGTAGTTTAAGCCTTAACTCCATCTGTACTATTCATCAGTAAATGTGAATTAGCCAAAAATATATCACACAATCATCACTGATGTACAGCTTGGGAAATGCACATTGCCTCATTCATGGGTTAAGTACCAGAGTTGTTTGGCATTACAATTAGGGTTGCCAACTTTCTAATCACACAAAACCGAACACCCTTGCCCCGCCCCCTGCCTACCCCTTCTCCGAGGCCATGCTCCCCACTCACTCCATCCCACTCCCTCCGTCGCTCACTCTCCCCCACCCTCACTCACTTTCACTGGGCTGGGGAGGGGGCGAGGGCTCTGGCTGGGAATACGAGCTCTTGGATGGGTCCAGAAATGATGGGTTCAGGGTGTGGGAGGGGGCTCCAGGCTGGGGCAGTGGGTTGGGGCATGGGAGGGGGCTCAGGGCTGGGGCAGGGGGTTGTGGGGCGGGAGGGGATGTGGGGTCCAGGAGGGAGTTTGTGTGGGGGAGGGGGCTCAGGATTGGGGCTAGGGGTTAGGGTGCGGGCTCTGGAAGGGAGTTAGGGTGCAGAAGGGGGTTCTGACCTGGGGCAAGGGGTTGGGATGTGGGAAAGGGTGCGGGGTATGGGCTCCAGCCAGGCAGCGCTTTCCTTAGGTGGTTCCCGGAAGCGGGCGGCATGTCTGGCTCTTAGGTGGAGGGGCCAGGAGGATCTGCACGCTGCCCGTGCCTGCAGCGCCGCCCCTGCAGCTCCCATTGGCCCTGGTTCCTGAGCAATGGGAGCTGCAGAGCTGGCACTCGGGGCAGGAGCAACACGTGGAGCCCCTGTGGCCGCCCCTGCGCCTAGGAGCCGGACATGCTGGCCGCTTCCGGGGAGCCTACCTTAGCCCTGCTGCGCCACCAACTGGACTTTTAGTGGCCCAGTCAGCAGTGCTTGGACCAGCTTTCTGGGCCTGCTGTGGAATCACTCTAATCACCTTCCTGGAGCCGGGAAGTAATTTCTCCCCTCACTGCCTGACCCACTGGGGGATTTTCACCTATAGGCTGTGAGGCGTTTGAGTTCTCACAACTTGGTTAGTGTCCAGTGCAGGAATTTGTTCAGTAAGGGTCTGGGTCCCCAGTAAACCAGAATTGGAATCAGGATTGTAGCCCTGCTACAGAAAGTGGGGAGTGAGAGCTGGGATTCAGTGTCTGGTACAGCACAGGGCCACCCCCTCACCAGACCCATCTACTTAACCTTTGTACAAGGGGAGGATGGAGGAGTCACTGCAAGGTACTGGGACCAGGTTATGGCGATGCAGGAATGCAAGTAGGGTGCTTGAGGCAGCCCTCCCCCATGTGGTACAGTATAAGTAGTGAAGGAAGTGGTTGCAATAATAAAGCCATGACCTAGTTGACCTACATTCCTGGGGTGAAATCCTGGCCCTCACTGAAATCAATGGCAAAACTCCCATTGACTTCAACAGGAATAGGATTTCATCCCTGGTTTCATAATTCTGTGGGGCCTGGGACGATGGTTTGTTTTATCTTTAGGCCATTCCTGAGGCTATTAGTGGTAGGCACAGGTTTTTCCTTCGGTTTATGATGCGAACACTGCTACAAATATCACTATCTTAACATCCACCATTAAGATTTTAAAAAACCTTTAACTGTACCTGTAATACACATTTATTATTTGTTAAATGTTAACCTAAAACATGGATCTCAATATCTGCAACCTTAAATGATTATAATCTATGCAATGCTGCAAACACATTGTGTGCTTCTCAGCTGCAAGACATTTTTGCTTCCTACACTTCTTTGAATGCCATCATTTACTGTACTATGCCACTACTGAAGAAAAACAGATTCCAATAAACTTTTTGTGTTGAAAAGGACAATTACAATCCAAAGCCCTACTTTGAGAGGCTGTGGAAAATCAAGATCAACATTTTAAGGGACAATATAACTTTTCTTAGCTGCACATGCTCATTAATTAGGAGTTCATGAATTCTCGCTGTACCTTTAGCCCAAACTCCTACTCTTGCTGCTTTGAAGCCCTCTATAAGAATGTACTGATAGTGGACTTTGGATCAGGCCATAAGTCTATGAAAGGATTTCAATAGCCCATAACATACTATATTGTGTGGGGTGTCAGAGCAGCGGACTGTTCATCAAAGAGCTAGTCTGTTAAATTAACAGCTATGAAGGGTGCAAAGAATCTGCATTATGAAAATTAATTTATTTCACTTGGATTACACTTTCCCATTTTTCCCCAAGTGCCAAAACCACCACTGCTAAGATGTAACTTGCACCTCACAGTAGGGACATCTCTCCTATACTGTTAATTTACGACTCAGTCCCGCATGGTGCTGAGTACTTTGGCTCTGATCCAGCATAATACGTAAGCACATGAGTAGCCCAACTGACATCAATGGAATTTTCTGGATCAAGGCCAAAGTGCTCAGCACCTTGCAAGATGGAGCCTTCAGATACCAAAGTGATGGTGCACACTCTCCAATTTGAGTTATAGTAAATCATTGTTGTCCATTGCAGGAAGTGTTTTGCTATGCAAGCAGAGTTTTTTTCACATCTAGTACAATGTACATGTACAAAAGATAATAAGGAAATCATGGAGTAGGGAAAAGGAAAGAATCCATCTTGAAAAATAAAGTGCCGAATTTTCAATGTCATATTTGACAAGTTAAATGTTTCCCTCAGGTATTCTAAAATTAAACAACCTTCACTTTGATAGTATTTTAATTCAAGGTCTCAATGACCTTAGCCATAAGAATAAGATTTAGATAAGGCTGAACTGTTTTTAAACCTCTTTTCCAGGAAGTGCAGAATGCATATCTTCTACCATCTACTTTTTATTTCTTGAACAATCACACATTTTAGCATACAGATGAAAGCAAATTGAAATTGGGGCTCTGACCCTGTACTGGGAACCATGCAAGTGGGCTCCTGCATAAGCACATAGACACGTTGACTCCCACAGGTCTGTGCATGGACATGACAGGGCCTATATTACTGTCAAATTCCTGTGTGTTCCTTCTGAAACATAAAAGACTATCAGGAAAAAGACTTTCTACTCCATTAGTTATGCTATCTTTGGAGGATTCCACATTCAGGACACAGATGCAAAAGTGTGACCATACTTATTATACGCTCTGTATCAGTAGTTTCTACTTTTAGGCTTTGAGATTGCTTCTCTTTTTATGATATGAAGATCCAGTACATACCAATTTTCCCATAACCCAAGAATGCTCAAGATAACCCAGGAAGAGACAATGGATTTTGTCACAAGTGTAATGAGCAGAGTTCTGCATGAAAATCAATAGTAATACATGGACTTCACTGATCAGATGAGTGCCAGAATCTAGGCTGTGTACTGCTAATGTAGAGAATTGGTACTATTGTAAAAAGGACTTATGCCTTTACAGGGAAACTACATTATAGAGTAAGTTACGTGGTAATCACGTTCCCCTCTATCATTTAAGATGCCAAATGGGGGGTGGGGAGGACTGTATGCATAGGGCTTTGCAGGGAGCTCATGCATTCTCTTCATTACAGAGAAAGGATTTCTGCGGCAGCCCTTGATACATTCATGTGGAAGGTTCTAATGAAGGTTGACCAGGAGATGGTCAACAGGGAGAGCTTCTGGATTCAGTGGTACCAGAACCTCACACAACTAGTTCAGAGAAGCTCTGGTTGCTAATCTAGGCCATAGACTTGAAAAAGAGCTGTAGGGAAGGTTGAGATTGGAAGTGGGATGCGGAGGATTTCACCTGCTAAACATCTCCATATTCCATTATGAGTCAAATGGATTTAATCTGGCATGCATTTGTACTTGTCCACGTAATGAAGTCTGAGTCATGTCACCTTAGCTAAGGTTTCAGGTGACTAATTCTAAGAGACACACATTTTACCAACTAACTTTCCAAAAGAAAAAAACCCCACAAAAACCAAGGCACAAGATAAAGACAAACCCCAAAACAACCCCCCCACCCCCCACCACCATACATACCCCAATAATGTGGACCAAAAGGGGAGGATTTTGTTTTTAGAACAGGAGGACATTACAATAATTTAGACAAGCCAAGTTATGTAGCTGTGGGATTAAAAAAAAACAAAACAAAACTTTTTTTTTGGTGCATGTCACCTAATAGCTCAGAAAAGTATTTCTTTTATAGGATTTCTCACTTGTGTTTACTGAATTCATAACCAGCAAAACAATCAACATATTTCATTTGGGGAGAGTGAATATATTTTTTGGTCATCAATTTTATAATTATTTCTCCAGCAGCCAACATTACAATGATTTTCAGAACAGCATGCCAGGCCTTTACTGGAGGTCTCTATTTAAAGGTCCTGATCCTTACTGGTACTAAATGCCAGCCACTTCTGTTGACTTCAACAGAACATGGGAGTGCTTGGCACTTTGTAAGAGGCTCTCAGCATCAGCTCCTCATATGAGAACGTCTTTCTATTTTTGCTAAAAAACTGGTATATAAGCCAGATAAACGCTGAATTTCTAAGGCAAGAAACTGACTTGTGACATTTAAAATGCTCGGCTGAAAGTCTGTGACACACCTGGTTTTTCATTTAATTGTAAATAAGATGATATTTTACTGCAGTGATTAGAGATGATCTTTACAAACAATTTAGAGATCTATGAACAATAAGGTTATAGACAAGAAAACAGCATTTCTTTTCCCCAGTCATCAAGGAATGTTCGTTAGAGCCACCCACACATTTTAAGACTACTAGAATGTTGCAAAACATGTGAATTGGACTTATCTGCAATGACAGAAGTGCAGCAATACCCAGATGTGGGTTGTCTACAGTCAGCCATCCTGCCTATGTAGGATGTCTGCTGAATGATGCTAGATACATGCTTTTTTACACCAAGTGTACTCCAAGTCATAGAATCATAGAAGATTAGGGCTAGAAGAGACCTCAGGAGGTCATCTAGTCCAATCCCCTGCTCAAAGCAGGACCAACACCAACTAAATCATCCCAGCCAGGGATTTATCAAGCAGGGCCTTAAAAACCTCTAAGGATGGAGATTCCACCACCTCCCTAGTAACCCGTTCCAGTGCTTCACCACCCTCCTAGTGAAATAGTTGTTCCTAATATCCAGCCTAGACCTCCCCCATTGCAACTTGAGACCATTGCTTCTTGCTCTGTCATCTGCCACCACTGAGAAAAGCCTAGGTCCATACTTTTTGGAACCCCCCTTCACGTAGTTGAAGGCTGCTATCAAAACCCCCCTCACTCTTCTCTTCTCTTCTATTCTCTTCAGACAAAATAAGCCCAGTTCCGTCAGCATCTCCTTGTAAGTCATGTGCCCCAGCCCCCTAATCATTTTCATTGCCCTCCGCTGGACTCTCTCAAATTTGTCCACATCCTTTCTGTAGTGGGGGACCCAAAACTGGACACAATACTCCAGGTGTGGCCTCACCACTGCCGAAAAGAGGGGAATAATCACTTCCCTCGATCTGCTGGCAATGCTCCTACTAATGCAGGCCAACATGCCATTAGCCTTCTTGGCAACAAGGGCACACTGTTGATTCATATCCAGCTTCTCATCAACTGTAATCCCCAGATCCTGTAGCAGTGCATGGGACTCTGCACTTGTCCTTGTTGAACTCATCAGATTACTTTTGACCTAATCCTATAATTCAGTGGTGGGCAACCTGTGGCCCGTGGGTTGCATGCGGACCTCAGGATAATCCACTGGCGGGCAGCGAGACAGTGTTTACATTGACTGTCTGCAGACATTGCCACCCGCAGCTCCCATTGGCCGCTTCCTGCAGCTCCCATTGGCCGGGAACAGCGAACCACAGCCACTAGGAGCTGTGGGCGGCCATGCCTGCAGACCGTCAATGTAAACAGTATCTCATGGCCTGCCAGCGGATTACCCTGACGGGCCACGTACGGCCCGCGGGCTGAAGGTTGCCCACCACTGCTCTAATTTGTCTAGGTCACTCTGGACCCTATCTCTACCCTCCAGTGTATCTACCTCTCTTCCCAGCTTAGTGTCATCTGCGAACTTGCTGAGGTTGCAATCCATTCCATCATCCAGATCATTAATGAANAGATCATTAATGAAGATGTTGAACAAAACCAGCCCCAGGACCGATCCCTGGGGCACTCCACTTGATACTGGCTGCCAACTAGACATCGAGCCGGTATCTAGACATCAAAGTCCTCTTTGAGACACTTCATTCTTTATGCTACGAAAGCTTGATATGAGGAAGAAGATATATAAAGTCCAAAACAGTAATGAAGCAAAATTGCACTTCTCTAAAAATGAAGATTAAGGGTTAAATTGTAACTTTAAATCACAGCCTAATATGGGGGTGGTATGGAGATGCAGCACTCCAGCAGAAGCATAATACCCCATAAAGCTCGGGAAGACAGCTGCAGTGCAGGTGCGCACACATGCACCCCCTGCACATAAACATGCAGAGCTAGCTCCACCAGTCAATGGGCAGATGGATTGTAAGTGTATGTACACACAGACATACATAATACCCCACCCACACATATACCTCTCTCCCATCTGTGTGGGAGATTTAGATACTAGACCTTAAACACAAAAATATTGTATAGAATTATATACATGTATATAACAAGTTTCATAAAGCAAGATAATCTATAAAATAAATTTCAGATTTACTAAAACAAAGCACTTAAGAAGCCAGTGTTAGGAAAGTTAAACGTTATATTTGATATTGTTTCTCATTACTTTGCTTCTAATCTAAAAATCTTGATTAATTTCTCTTAACTTCAGTTAACACACAGTATTTCCTAAATAAATACACTTACGTGGTCAAACCTTATATCTACTTCCAATTTATAATCTCTCTGTTGGTAATGTGGATTTTAATTTCATGCATTTTTCTTATGTGATTATAATCTTTATTGATCTTACTCTACCTTGTTCCCCTAAGTATTTACCTACTTAAAAAAAAACTGTACAAATTTTTAAACTAATAATTCTATTCTTTAGTTAATGAATGCTAAGGACCTGGTTTTTAGAAAGCAGAGCCCCAATTGTATATGCATTTCTGTATGTATTTGCATGCATTTACTACAATTACTCATGCAAAAAAGTATTTACACATATTGACGACTATAGAGACAAGCATCTAGCAATGAGGAAGTAGACACACTGGATTTGGATACATATTCATGGTAATTAAGGGCACAAAAGTAGTGTGCAAAGCACATACAATAATGTATAGTAAACTCTAGCCTCCCATTTTAAAAAATGAGGCTCATCAAGGATGCAGGTGAGTTCTCAATTTCAACTGTTTGATCAAATTAAAACTCATTTCTCTTTCTTTTATTATGCATTATTTAGAAACAGTTCAAATAAACTTTTGGTTCTTCAGTAGTGAATTGGTAAATGGAAGGCATAAAGTTTAGAATCAGATCAGTGTGACTAAAATCTTGCAATTTGGAAAGAAGCAGTGGATCAAATTCTGTTCTCAGATACAACTGTACAGACCTATTAATATCAGTGGCATTACACAATTGTAACAGAGATCAGTGTTTTGGCCTAGTATTTCTTAAAATATCAACAAGCTATCTCAGATCATGAACAATTATTTCATGTATAGACTCAGCCAATGAACACTAAATGTAGTTTGCTACAAGTTTTACAACTATCTAAAATACAATCATATTTCTAATGTGTCTCAAATACATCTTCTGACAGCAGATAGGTGGGTCCTTGTGAATGGTTGTGTGATTATTTTTTAAATGGTTACAGCTTCACTACCTCTCATCTAACAGTCTTGACTGGCCTCCATTTATTCAGAGCAGATACTATAACCACAGTTGGACAGCAGTGATGCTTTAATTTATTTACATCTGTATATTACAGTGATAGGCACATTCAAATTCCACAGAGGAGTCTTAGAAATATTCAGTAGCAGGAAGTTGTTTTTCTAACAGTTTCTTTCTGGGTACAAAGCCCCTTCAGAACAGGGCTATGAAAAAATTGGCAGTTTACCTGTACTTCTTGGTTACAAATTGAGCCTCCCTGAGTTTTGCTTTCAGTTCTGGATTTCAGCTCATCCCAAATTACAGAAAGGGAAACATAACTAAACATGAATTCTGCCCAGGGTAAGATCTAATGATGAAAAACTGTATTGAAATAATAGCCACCAGTTTAAACAAGCAAACAGTTTCATGAATTCTTCTGTGGCAACCGCACACATGAGCTTTTGATACCTCTTTTTGCCTTCACTGATCACTGAAAAAAATATGTCAGCTTTAGGTCAGTACATTGGAGCTCTGTCTAACTCTTTCATGGTGTTTTGTGGAACAGTGATCAACACTCATTTTATTAAATTATAGGGATGCCACAAGAAGATTATTTATTAACTGACATTTTATGCTATAAAAGAAGACATGGCAATACACTTGTCTTTTTAATCAGAGCTAGTGAGAGATGCTGATACTGTTGGATCCATTAGCAAGCTCCCATTTACAAAAATTGCTTTCTTGGAAGATTCAAAGCTGGATGAATTCCAGCTAGTTAAAACTATTTCTGAAGAAACTGCAGCTCCAGCATTTGGCTGGAAAAGCTGCCTAATACCTAGTGCCAGCAGATTTCTTTAGGACGTTCTTTGATACCTATTTCAACTTCTGTAAGAAATGTGGGAGTTATCGTGGACTCACAGCTTTCTTTTGATAAACATATTAAAAATGTGGTCAAAAACAGGGTTTATCATCATCGTTTTGGGAAATATAGTTTGGGATTTAATCCTGCGTGACTCTTGCAGACTTGGAAATTATGTGGCAGGTTTGCTACATCTAGACAGGTCTACAATTCTGCTATTCTCTCTTTGCTGCTATGCCAGCATTTTTTTCCCCTACAGACACTGATTGATCCAGAATGAATGAGACAATGATCCCAGGTCCCCAAACAAAGAAGAATAATCCATTCCTATTCTGATATTTTCTCAAACCGATTTTCCATTTCCCTTTTTGTCTCATGTATTTTGGGTCTACAGAATTTCAAGGAAGTTCTCAGCTGAAATAAACCTAATTCCCAGCATTTTCTAAGGGATTTCATTCTTCCCATAATTCATGTTTATAATCTTTATTGATACGAGGGAGTTACACATATGAATTAACTAAAAAGTAGGTTTGCTATGTTTCCTTTAAGCTGGACTTCTAGAAATTCCTAACCATGTTAAGTTTTTGTCCAAGAGACTTTGTACAGTTGAAGTGCTCCACTGTGAAAGTCTTTACTGGGTGATGTTACACTTCCCTGTAGCAGTTTTAAACCTGGGTTTAAAACTTTACAAAATATTTAAGTGAGCCAATAATTATATTAGGAACAACTGCTATTAAAATATGGACGTTTTTTTACAGCACATTCAAATTGTTGAGAAAATGTCAAGTGATTAATGTATTCTTATTAATATACTAAATAGAAAATAGTATTTCTAGACATAATATTTTCCAAAGGATGTTCACACATTGTATATCTAAAACACGTAGTACCCAACAGCTACGATCTATTCCAGAAGGTTATTTCCAAATGCCTGTGCAATGTGTTCCTTAACTATTATGTGTTCCTTAACTAGTTCATTCACTATAAAGGTTTTTGAAGTACATATTACTATAGTATCTGACTGCCCTTTACATAATTTCAATCAAGAGAACAAAGCATTTTCGCTTATATAGGGAACATATAATTAGTACATCTGCAGTGACAAAATCATAACTGAAATGAAAGAACTGGGGAGTGACCAGACAAGACTTGCTGCCGAGGGGATTCCACATTGAGATAGTTAACAACCTGGCTGTTAGGCCTTGTATCTTGCTCTAAAATGCCCAGGTTCCAGCTTCAAGGACATCCAGTGGGAGCAACCTTCAGACCCAATGCACTGCAACTGAATATGTCCTACAACCAGCTCCTGCAAGTACCATCCAGGCAACTGACAGCCAAAGAATTTCTTCAAAGAACAGCTACTAAAATGGGGTACATGGGAGAAGCAGTCTCTAAAATAACTGTATTCTAGACCATTTATGATTTGAAAGTTTGTAGTTCAAGGTGTTGATGGATCCCTGATGAGCAGTAGCAGCCAGTTCAGGGCAAGGAAAATATGTATAATATGCTCATTGCTCTGCCCTACCTAAAAAGGCATGGATAATAGTGGCAAGGTCCACATTTTCCAGGGAAGAAAATATCTTGGGTTGCCAAAAGATAAGAGGAGGAATTTCTCACCACTGCTGTAATCTAGTAGCAGAGACTAATTCAGTTAAATCCAAAAACTATAATATAACTATAATCCTCAACTAAGAAAGCAATCATAGTTTCTCCCAAATCCTCAAAAGCCTTCCTATTGCAAACAAGCATCATTTCACTTTTACCTTAATTAATGTTATAGTGTGGTACAGTATCTCTCTAGCTATTGGGGGTGAGGGTCCTAAACCTACGAGCGCTTCATGTTTTAATCAAAGGAAATTTCACACATGGAGTGCATGCAGGACTGGTTGTTAAGAGAGAAAGAGAACCACTCAGTCAGGACCCAATGCGGAGGAGATGTTGAATATATTGTTTCCTGCATACTAACAGCACTGTAGCCAATAATACCTTAGTCTCACCAAGCAGTTATGCATATATGGGACTTCAAAAGTGAGAACCCTCAGGGAAGATCAACTGTCTAGCATATTGCTTAGGATATCTTAGAGAGAATGAATAAAGCCATCTTAAAGTGGCTATGTTTACTCCTACCAGATTTTCCACAGTTTAGTCATCAACAATTCTGACAAATAATACTGTCTGATCTTATTCCATTGTCCCAAAGATGCATTAACTATTCAAACTAAGTGAACCGTCAGGTTTGAAGACCAAATGATTGGGATCCAAATACAGCTGGTTTGGAAAAGTTTAACTTTCATCTACATTTTTACAAGGGGGGAGAACAAAGTTTTCATTTTCGTCTAAATTTCTGAACACATTTTGTTTTCATTGAAAAAACAAAATATGTTCCAAAATTCTTAATTGTTTTGTTTTGTTTTTGATAAGACTTGTTCAAGGTTTTCTGTCAACGTCTTTCTAGATGGATAATTAGTTTTTCCATCAAAAGGAAATTTTTGGACAAAACAATTTATGGAAAATTGTGATATTTTGTCAAAAACTGAACTCCCGAAAAAAGAAATATTCAAGCAATTTAAAATGGTAACATAGATCCTCACAGAAGATGCAGTTCAGGTTTCTTATGCTCTCATTGTTCTTGATGGCTTGGCTCTCCAGGTGGTCTATATCTCCAATGATGCACTACTGCTAGGGACTCCTATGATGCATTCTGACCTCTCAGCAAGTAGTGGTGCTGAAACTAGGGGTGCTGGGGGTGCTGCTGCACCCTCTGGCTTGAAGTAGTAATAACAAACATCACATACACACTTTTACATCATCAGCACCCCCAATATACAAATTGTTCCAGCACCCCTGTCACCAAGAAGGCAGAAAATGGTGCATCATAGGAAGAATAGTGGACTGGTCATTGGGGGAAAGGGTCCAGCTTGCAGGTGACAGGACAGACCTCTCAAAATTCAGACCCTCAATTTGTGAAACTGCAAAAAATAGTGTGATTGTTCACTCCATCTTGGACATAGCTACCATGGTCCCAGAAGGAAATCATCTCATAGCTGATCAATTTTGTCTGCAGAGCAGACTGAAAATTCTCCACAGTGAGAAACATTCTCTTGAGACCCAGGTGAGGGCACTCAAGATGGCTCACCACGTAGCTCAAGGCTGCTGAAAATGGATTTGTAGGTGCCATGTTGGAGGAAAAGACAGGCCTCTGAGCAACCATAGTTCTGTAGGAGACAGCTGAGGTCAGTGTCAGTCCTATCCCACTGATGTACCAATCTGTTTCTCTCTCATACTCCATCTGTCTCGGGCCATTAGGTTCTATGAAAATGGCATTTACTGTCTATTTAAGTAAACTCCAGCTTAATCCATGATGAAGAATATGTAAAACTAAACTAAAAACTAATTAAAACATCCATTGTGAAATGTGTAAGTGACACACTAGACGCCCCCTGCAATATCTATATGCACATATGTTATAAATAAAAAATTAGAGCTGGTCTAAACATTTCCACAAAAAGACAATATTTTCATGAAAAGCTTCCCCATTTCTCAGTTAGTTTATATACTTACATGCACACACACAAATGAGCTTTAAGAAGAAAAAATATAAAGCTTGAGATCCAGACCATTGTCTATTGTGTATCTGCACTATAAATGATTTTCTAAAATAAAATATAGAACCTATCAATGCACTCTCAGCTGGAAGGCATTTTCAATATCCTTGCTTTTATTCTCTTATTTTCTCATCCATTAACTCCAGTAAAGGTTCCTCAACAACATGATCAACTACAATATTCACTCAGCATTCTGCCCCCTTTCAAAGGCCTGTTGAGGCCGCTTTCTCCCTCCCATCTCTTTCCTCTCTCTCATTTCCCCACCACAGACCTTGCCAAAGGCAAGGAGACAATTACATCATTCAGAAAATGCAAGTGAAGAAGAAAAACAACAACAACAGCAGCCAGTCAGTGAGCCCACACAATAATTCTAAATGGGTAATTGTCTGAGGCCACTGAGGGCTATTAGTATTAGCTATTCAGCACTGGGTATTAACACTAAGTAATTCTGTATGAGAGTGAGAGACAGAATCCTCTGAAAGGGTATGACCAGATTGTTGTCTGGGTCATTTAATTGCCTCTGTGCCAGAGCTATGGTGAGGGGCTTCAGGAAACCAGCACCTCTGTTGTGTCAAACAGCTCCCAATCCTATATAAAATATAACATACCAGGAGTTCAGTTATACATTATGAGCCAGATCCTCGGTTGGTGTAAGTCAGCAGGGTTCCATTAAATCAATGCAGCTACAATGATTTACCCCAGTTTAGGATTTGGTCCTAATGTCATCTTTCCAAACCAGTTTGGGGCTGCTTCATCTTTCACCCCATCTTCCAAATGGTATGAGTCATCTTATCTTTGATTGCTTTCTTCTAGAACTGCACATTCCTTCGCACCCCCAATGAGAGAGGGCCTTTTGTTCCTCCCAGGCTTTATGGAAGTCCATGAGCCTAGAACAAGATTTTATAATGGGCTTTTTAATAGCAGATCAGGCTATACCTCCAACTCCCAAGTCTCTTATAAGCTACAGCTATAGATTTCAGCCACCTTCAGCAGACAAGATCTTCATGCCTTGTGCGTTTAGTATATCAGATAGAAATGACAAAGTGATAAATCAAATAGTCAAATAAAAAGTAAACATTTGCCGTAGTATAGTACAGATACCGGCTATAGGAAATACCAGAGTGAAATCAATTCTGAAGTACTTTAAAGGAGCCAAGTGAACAAAAATGTGTTCTGATTATGTGCAGGAGCATTGTTTTAATTTAATCTCCTATTTACATACTGTGATGCATTACAATCCCATGTAATATCTTTGGGGTCCATATTGTATTAAGTTTATATATAACGGTGGACAAGGGATAGTATGCAACTTTGGGGGGTGAGGGGGAGAGGGTTGCCATAACTCCACCAGGAACTAAAAACAGTGAGAGGTGATTCAGGTGAATCACTCAGGTTGTAAACACTTCCAGAGAGGTACCATTATCCTGGGGAAGCTTGCATATATTTGTTCATACTATGTTTTCTGGAGACCACTGGCAAAAAAAAAGACTTTTGATCTAAAAAGGCTGGGTTTAAACCAACTCTGGGCCTCTTTTCTGATCCCCCAAATGGACAGGACCTTCTGTCCAAGGAGTACCCAAGCTCTTATGGAAAGGTTATAAAAATTTTGGCCTACTAAGGCCCCATAAGACTGATGGGTGACTGCTGCTAAGCTTTTAGCATATGTACAAGAACATTTATTTTTGTATATGTTTTCTCTGTAATGCTTTTACCTTTAAGAAGTAATGTGCTTGCTTAGAAAGAGCTGTGTGGTAACTTCTAACTGCTGGCAATACATTGTTAATAACTCTTGGAGGGAAAGCAACACATGTGCTGACATTAGGCAAATTGGCTTGCTGGGGATATCACAGCATAAGCCTGGGCGCTTTACAGACTTAAAACCCTTGGTCAGAAGGGAGTGAGAGAAGGGTCCCTGCCCAGAGACAGGTGATGGCTGGAGACCTGTGACCTGACTGGGCACTCCTGGCGAGGCCCATGGAGCAGGGAATATAGGTGCAGTTATCCTGAAATTGACACATATCTACAAATCTGAGTTTCATTTTTTTGGATAAGACGTATTTGAAGAGAAGATATTTACTAATTAGAGTGGAAAATTGTATTATTCTTACATTTTTAATTGTAAACAATAATGTATTTGGAGATAATTTAACAGTTGAGAGCTTTTCCAGTCCAACATGCACACACAAAAGAAGGTGTTAGATAAAGTCTGAAGAGACATTTCTCTTACACCACCTAACAATATTTCCAAGAGCTAAATTAACCTTAGTCAAGGTTAAATAATTCTTTCTATTGCCACCTATGGATGCCCGAACTGCACAACTCATGCTCTAATCCCACTGAAAATAGCTAAAGGGCAAATGAAATCCTTCATGATCAGCAGCAGGGGGTTTTAGGGGTGCTAGAATTTAGACTTTAAAGTAACCTGTTATTGGAATTTTGTCTTCTTTCAGTATCAATGTGATAAGACATTTTATTGTCATCTGCATTCAGAAGAGTTGGTAATAATCTGCTATTTCTGCAGTATGAATGGTATTGCTATGAGCTGCTATTCCTTCCACCCGCTTACCAGGTCATCCTCAATAATGCAAAATTCTGAGCAATCAGTCAAGCAAAACCAAAGTACCTTTTCAAAGATGGAGAATACATTGAGGATGAATGGATAGATAGGTGAAGGCTGAGCACAATGGCAAAATGGTTCAATTTTCTGTGTAGAATTTAAATATACTTTTATCTTCTGAGGGTCCTTTCCCTCTTTTCATCCTTATCATACCCAATATACATGTAATTTACCAGGTGTGGACTATACAAATCACCCACTTTATTTGCATTTAAAAGATTACGTAATACTTGCAGAAGAACCAGTAGCACACGTTTTTGCAAGTAGTTCTATGCAAAACATATCAATCTCCAGTCTTACAATCTTGGGAAATACAGCAGAGCCATGCTAAGTACTTTCACCTTGAAAGACTTGAAAGACTCCACTCTAAAAAGCCTTGAGCCCCCTTCACTCACTATTTAGATTCAAACTGCAACAATATATTTGAGTTTTAATTTCCCTATAACTGCTAAAAATGCTAACACCTCCAAACCCTTGCATACCATGAAACGCTAACGGTGTCCAATACTTAACCATTTCATAAATAACACATACTCCTTTTTCAAGTTAGCCCATATCTAAAGTTTAAGAAAAGGAAGCAAAACTTTTAACAAGTGTCACTCCTCTCCAGCTATAAATATCATGAATATCAGTCCCAGGCACTGACAAAGCATTACATTCAGTGAAATTAGAACTTAGACTAAAAACCAATTTAGGATCCCTGGTGGTGCAGAGATATTTGAAAACAGAACTGTATTTCATGAGAATAATTCACCCTTTTTATAACTTGCAATTGTCAAAACAATGTGGGTGATAATTTAGTGTATGAAACGTTAAACTTAATTTGCCACAGAAGATAAACTCCATTATCACTGGCATTAAAGGTTATACTTTACAATAACAAAATTTCTCATGAGGATAGGGTGGTAATGCGTACTCCTAAACAGCAGGACCTCAAGCCAGAAGGCAGTGAGTGGACTCTTAAACAGAAGGATTACACAGCATGCTATGAGTTCAAACACTGTTCCACCCATCCCTGATATGGCTGAGCAGCACACAGAATGGCACAGAAGGAGCACCAATGTGGCTTTTGTGCTCCCCTGTTCCTGGGATGGCTGAGTTCTAGACCAGTCCGCAATGCTTAAATTGCAATAGCTGCCTGCCAGCCCTAGTGCCTATACCACAAGTTCAGTGTGAAGCCTCAAACACACCACCTGGTCCTAGCCACACCCACTACACCAGCAGCAGGGAAAAAAGTGACATAGAAGTCACTATGCTGCCTTTACACCAGAGGATCCCCTTATATCGGGGAGATCGTCCCAGGGATGGATATAGATCCAGAGTCACCCAGCAGTTCACTGTAAAGTGGCCACAGAACTCCACAGACAGGATACGGGCCTGCATACTATAACAAAGCTATTGCAATGTTTGGGCTGTCACTGTAAAATATCTCACACCGCACACACTTCTAAGGGAATCTGTATAACCAATGATAAAAGCTTTCTTTCCTTGCTGAAACAATGGGCATAGAAAGAACAATAAATACTGGTGTACAGATGGGAGGGGATTGAATTAATTGACTAACAGCAGAGTTGTTTCACTGAATCTTGAATAGGAAACACTGGAGAAAAAGGAGGCATAAAATAACTGTGATAATTGATAATTGATAATTGATGCATGCCTATCACCTTATTCTTATTTCACCTACTACCAGATGGATTGGCAATTGTTACTACATAAGAAACAATGCCTATTTCTACTGCATTAAGAAAAACCCTGAAGCATGACAGTGTTACCTAGTACATGGCCTGTGGTAATACAATTAATGCAGCAAAGCAGTTGGAATTGGGAAGGTCTTCCCAAGCACCAAAATTAAGCCTCTTCTGGGTCAGTTCAGAAGCAGCTAATCTTTGGGTCATTTCAGTGCTCAAAACATAAGAACATAAGAATTGTCATACTGGGTCAGACCAAAGGTCCATCCAGCCCAGTATCCTGTCTACCGACAGTGACCAATGCTACGTGTCCCAGAGGGAGTGAACCTAACAGGTAATAATCAAGGGATCTCTCTCCTGCCATCCATCTCCACCCACTGACAATCAGAGGCTAGGGGCACCATTTCTTACATAAAATTATTTACTATCTGAGACCATCTTCCCCATCTTACATACACTTTTCAAACAATGCATAGTAAAATTCCATGTACAAGATAAAGCTTTATCTTTTGTATTATTAGTTTTTTATTCAACGAGAAGCCAACTGAGCTTCTCTGCAGGCTTCTGAAAGACAGGCATGTCTGACAAGCTTTTTATGAAACTTATAGGGCCTGATGCAGGCCTAGTTTACGCAAATGTAAATTAGGAGTAACTCCATTCACATCAATGGAGTCACACTGGCATACAATCAATGTGTGGAGGAGGGGGAGGAAAGGGGAGGGAACAGAATTGGACCGGGAGAGTCCACGTAGTAGGTCATGGATGTGAAATTAGATCAAGTTTCTCACAGCTTTAATTTATTTTAACTTTGTCCCACAGATTAAAAGAAATTCTATAAAACAAAGGCAGATTTTCAAAAGCACAAAAGAAAGTTAGGGGTCCACATCCTATTTGCATATTTGGGTCCCGCAAAAAGCTTTTAAATTCTATTGTATGTAACTGGGAATTAATTTATTTTAGGGCATAAATCTGGGCCCATTCCTCACCAGCATTCTGTATTAAAAAAATAAAGCACCAGATGGTGCATGCACTTCAAAAGTTTCTAGTGGTTTGTGACATTTTCAGTTCTAATGGTATTCCTGGTTTTAAATAGCAGTTATGCATCTCAAAGGAATGCATAAGTAAGCAAGCAGTCAACTAAAACAAGAGTTCCTCTCAGCTCTTTTAAACAGGATGCTTTTAATTAGGCTTGTTGTTAGTTATTGAATTAAAGTAAGTCTTCAAAAATACAAACCAGGAAAAGAAACAAACATTCACACTATATCCTCAAAATTGCCTGTCTTATTTCCATAGTATCACATCACAAGAACCTTATTGCTAATGAAACCAGGCGTATAAGAATGATTTCCAGATGCAGCAAACATCCAGAACTTATTACAGATGTTTCAGTGACAATTCAGAATACTCAGCTTCAATGTGAAATAACATCTGCAAGCATGCCTCATTACCATTCACTCAAGAGCAAGCAGCCATGTCTGGATCAATTTAATAAGCCTGCTTCTCCCTATGCACACATATCTACCCAAATCTTGAAGAACCCTAAGAAATTAATGACTATGAAATATTTGTTTGCATGGATGAACATCATGTAAGGAATAACATTCTCTTTGACATACACACCAATAAATCAGGGACAGCATTCTGAATTTTGGCAAAAAGAAAATATTGCTAGCACATTGTAGAATTTATACTGGATGCTATAAATCAACATTTTCCAGATACTTTTCAGCAAATTCAGTATAAGCCTGCTAGGACTTAACTTTTGTCTTTGGTTTCTTTAGCCAAACAGGTCCATCCTTCCTCCACTTTAGCATTCATACTGAGGTAAGTCAGTATATTCCCTAATTTGTCAAGTCTGCCTTGTTTGTGTGGATCTTTCACAGAACAGGAGAGAAAGTTATTTTAGTTTTAAAGACGACAGTACCTGCAACTGCTTTTCACTTTTTTTTTTTCAAAACAACTACATTTTATTTTGGCAGTGTCCCTTTAAAGTCTATTCTAAGGACATATAGGTAATCCTAGCCTCATATCTGTTGTTAAACATGGCCATAGAAGGCTTGCAGAAAGGAAGCCTACTATCTCCTCCCAGATACGGTCTATCTATATTCATACTCATACTGGGTCTTGTATCCCAGACTATGGTAAATCTTACCTGACTCATCTCTCTGTTAGATCTTGCTCCAGGAGAAGGGGCAGTATAGGGGTTGCTGCAGAACAGTTCTGTGGCCAACACAGAAGGGTCTGCTCCTTCTGGGATTTGCTTACTTCTTTGCGGATAGAGAGCCAAATGGTATGGGGTTGTGACCGAGCTCTGCACCTGCTGAGAGAAGTCAGTATTTGTCCCTACCTCTAAGCTATTGGGTCAAAAAATTATATCTAACTGCTGACCTGTTTCAAACACTGCTCCCAAATGTTTGAGCTATAAATTATTTGCATGCATTTTAAAACCATCAAGAAATAATCAGCACATTAAGTGGGAAAAAATAGTCTAGAGATTGCATTATTTAGAATATCCATAAATAATATAGTCACAATCCCAATCTTTCAACAAAAAGCTCTAAAACAGATGTTTACTGAAATGATGCCCCAGCCTCTATTCAGTAACAAAATACATTCTCTTTATGTGTCTTTTGCTTACTATTTGCTTTTTGTTGTTGTTGTTATCATAATCTATTGTGAATCTTCCCCATTATGTTTCACCTATAATAAAATCCATTATCTATTACCTGGAATTACTGAAGAAGGCACTACATCAATTTAATAATAATTGGTGTATATTTATTTATTTATATTATATATGTGTACTACATTTGACAAAGTTATTAATAGCTAACTGAAAGCTGAATAGCTAACATCAATAGGTGTCTCACAACACCACTGTGGCAACTTGCCAGGAATTAAAATGCTAAAACAAGAAGGTCTTTCTTTGTAAAAGTTATTCCTGAAAATAAAGGGGAAAAGAAGGAAAGGAAACCTTCCAAACAATTTTGCTTGGGTAGCCAGTACATATCACTTAAAACTTGGTTGGCAGTGTCCAGACTTCAATACAGGGAACCTGTAGTAGCAACGTTGCAAGCACACCAACTAAGAATCCTTTTTTTTTTTAAAGAGTACCCATCTGAAAAGCCCTGTGTCTGATCTAATGAGTATCAACGTTCTTTTCTAGTTCAAACTGAAACAGTCCAGTGTGTCTTTATTCATATTGCTTCAGCCTGTTAATTGAACTTTAAGGCAAAGCAATAACATGACAAACTTTCAAAAAACGTAATTTGGTTCTATATCTTAAAAAACACTAGCTATACAAGCCTATTTGGTGGCACTTCAAATACGTTTCTGTGTAATGTTATTTAGTACCTTTACTAGCCTAAAATCTTCAGTCACACTTAATTATGCAAATATCAGCACTTCAGTTCAAATTAAATTTACCATGGTCTTTTATAAATTGTTCCACATTGTCTTAATGCAATTTAAATAATATTGAGCCAAATCGTACCATCATATTTTAAGCAGATCTTCCCCATTTAAATCAATTAGAAAGTCTTTCTGAAAATTGAGGTTATGAAATGGTCTGGTAATTTCTACAGTGTTCTTTATGCTCAAGGATTGCTTTGGACCACATTCTACCACTCAGTCATTTTAGGTCTAATCCAAAGATCAGTGAAACCAATGGAAATTTTCATTGACTTCAATGGGCTCTGGATCAGGCACTTTGGGCTCAATCCTGACAGTTACTGAATGCTCTGACACCAATCCAGAACCCATCCCAAACCACCCGCTCAAAAAAAACCCCAAATGCTTAAATATATGATTCGTTGATAACTGAAATAAATGGGATTACTCTTAAAGCAATATGCTACTTAGAATGCATAAGGATCTGGCCCTTTCAATATTGTATATAAAGGTATTGCTCACTTGTGTTGCTAACACCCATGAGATCATTAAAATAAATTCATTTACTTTTGATCACTAAGGTTTGCTTTCTTGTGGGATTTTGCTCAACTTCAGGAATGAAACCAGACTGATCTGGATATCAAGTTTTCTTTTCTGTTTGTAGTCATTCATTTTCTAATACCTGGGCCACTAGCACAATGGGTTTAAAGTTGTGTGGCCAATACTGCAGAGAAATATTTAAACAAAATAGATTTAAAAAAATTTGAATTAAAAAACATGAAGAAACAAGTTTGTTCATACTGGATGGGTGGATTTATCCCTGGTATTTTCCCTGCTCCCAATGAATCAAAAAAGCAAAGCTTCTGTTGACTCCAATGACAAGTTGTGTGTGGGAAACTTCATGGCACTGGGGATATATAAGTACTAGTTTCTTATGGTAACTATGGCCCCAATCCTGCAATGTGCCTCACATGGACAGAACCCCTATGACTAGTGGGATTGTATAAGGGTGCAGGCACCCAACTATACAGCACTCATTGCAGGACTGAGGTCTATAATCGCAGAGCAGTATAGTGTGTACTTATTTATGCACTTTAATTATTTCTTTTGTCTCTTTTAGAAAACTACCTTTTAGGTTTAAACTTTGGTACCAAAAAATTAAATAGAAAAAACTCCAGAACCCAGTCAGGCCCTCTCAAATACCCCCAAAACTGACAAAGTGAAACAATTCAAAATATCTATGGTGGCCCAGGCGCCAAGTACATAATGCTCTGTATAGCTCCCAGTGATCAGATGTCTGGGTAAAGCAGGATTTGTTTACCTTAAAATTTCTGCCACAGTTATTCAACAAAAGCATCTATTGTTAAATAGAACCAAGCATTCAGGACGTAAAAAGAGATGAGTACAAGTTACCAATTTTTATGTAAAATAGCTGAACATATGACTGAACTATACCAATTTAGATGAGAAGAGTCTAAAATCCAGGGTCTAAAACAAGTGGTTCCGATTGATTTTTACTGAAATGCTTATTATACTGAATTTTTGTTCCCTAGACAAAGAAATATAATCCATTTGAAATGATAAATGGAGGTATAGGAGTCCCACAACTGTTCTTCTGAGCAGATCATTATATAGCAGAGGGCTACTTCTCCAACTCCATAAGGATCCAATTATAAAACTATATTAACTTATTGCCCCTCTAGAATCGGATTAAAATGTGTCCAGATTATGATGATGTTCACAATCACACATTCAGTTCATGGAGAGAAGAGCCTAATCACATCAGCTCAGTCATTTACCCCAAAACAAATGAAATGTAGATTTCTTAAAGCATGATGACTAACAGGATTTATAGAAACACACACATGCACACACCCCACCACTGAGAGATACAGATATGTCTCTGTTTGGCATAAGAAAATATATTGGATCTGTGAACTTTGGATTCTTGCTCTTCACCCTCTTCCCTTTCATAGGTGTGGTCACAACTTCCAACATCCCTTCACTACAGAGCATTTAAACTCAGGTCCTGATACTACAAAGAGAACCATGGCAGCAAGACCCCCTACACCCACATAGCATATGTCTACACTGCATTTTAAACCTGTGTCCATGGAACCCGGACTTGTGGAATTGGTGTTTCCAAGCTCCTGCTTGAGCGTCCACAATGCATTGTAAACCTGGGCTTACAATTAGTGGAGTCAGGTCCTGCGTCTACTTTCTGACTCTGTTCTGTGGCTTGAGTTGTGTCTACACTGCAAAATGACAGGGCTTGGACTTGAGTCACAGCAGAACTCCGGCTCTGACCTAGCCCCCTAGCAGGTTGTGAAAACCCAGGCTGTGAGTGCTTGCCTGACCTGAGTCAGAGCCTGGACTTAGTGTGTGGTGAGAACATACTCAGAGAGTCTGGCTGACCTCAACGATGAACTCACATGCAGGGCTGGCTCCAGGCACCAGCGGAGGAAGCACGTGCCTGGGGCGGCACATGCTAAGGGGTGGCATTCTGTCCATTCTTGGGGCGGCACAGTCCGAGCGGTTTTTTTTTTTGCTTCGGCAGTCCGAACGGCGCTTTTTTTTTTTTTTGCTTGGGGCGGCAAAAAGGGTAGAGCCCTGCTCACGTGGTTCTCTTTGCAGGACTGGGTTCCAAAGCTGAAGGTATTTAACATGTCCACTTCAGTTTTATTAGGATGTAGATATGTTAAAATGTATTTATTTTTTAATTTTACATTTGTTACTCACAACAAGATGCTCCAGACTGTCTTATTACTATCAACTCCCCCCATGTGTCCCATTACACAGCCAGGGCATGTCAATGGATATGACAGCCCAGACAACCTATTGTGTTTCTTATTGTGATCAGATGCTTAAAAAGAACCGTATCAACATTAGACATGTGGAATAATCTCAGTTTCATAGAGTTTAATGCCAGGATGGACCATTAGATCTTCTAGTCTGACCTCCTGTATAACACAGGCCATTAAACTTCACCCATATACTGCTATATTAAGTCCAATCACTTTAGTTAGGCTACAGCATTTCAGTCTTTAGGAGACTAAACTGTGTGCAATAGGCAGACAGCTGGAGAGACCAAGGTGCCACCGGTGCCAGAGATCCCTGCAATGGCAGGGATTTGATTAAGTGAGATATGCCCAGATGATCTCAGCAAGTGAATTGCATCCTATACTGGAGAGGAAGGCAATTGCCCCCACCCACAGTCCCTGAAAAATCTGACCTGGAAGAAAATTCCCTCTTGACTCCAAATATTGAGATCAGTATGACCCTCAGCACGTGAGCAAGACACACCAGCCAGCCATCTAGAAACAGGATTCTCTGTACCACCTCAGACCACTGGCCCAGTCTGAACAATGTCCCATCTCCAATTGTGGATAATCTCAAATGCTTTAGAAGAAGGTGCAACCTCCCATCTCCCACCACTAGAATACATCTAGCCAATTGTGTATGAGAGGAAAAATTCCTTCCTGACACCTACAGGCAACTGCTGAAACCCTGAAGCCTGAAATTTGATTATCGACATTATCTGAAAGCAGAGCTGCAAGTTCTGAGCACTTTGAGGGCAATGCAGGCAATCTTGTTCTCTCTACAGCCCACAAAGGAAGGGGACGAACAGGGGATCAACTCATGGATTCCAAGCCTAGAGGGAACCACTAGGGTCAAATTAGATGTCTTCTAAATAAAAAGAGATGCTTTAATCCAGTTTATAGGAGAAATTCAACAGCTTGACACACACACCCCTCCGCACATACACAAGCTGTTGAATTTCTCCTATAAACTGGATTAAAGCATCTCTTTTTATTTAGAAGACATCTAATTTTGTGCTAAAGACTCCAAGTGCTGGTGAGTCTGTCACCTCCCTGGGAAGAAGTTTCAATATTTAATTATGCCCACAACTAAAAATTGTGTTTTATTTATCTAGCTTCAACTTTCAACCATTGCATCTTGTTATGCCTTCATCAGCAAAGTTGAAAAGCCACGAACTATCAGATACCTTTTCCATTGCCTTTTCCAGATATCTATACACAGTGATCAAGTCACCTGTCAACTTTCTTGCTGATAAGCTGAATAAGTTGAGCTCCTCAAGCCTCATGTTGTATGGCTTGCTTTTCAGTCTTGATCATCTTTGGGGCCCTCCTTTGAACTCTCTCATTCTTCGTGAAGTGTGAACACCAGACTGTACACAGTAGTTTAACAGTGGTCTTACCAATACTGTATACAGAGGCACGATCACATCCCTGCTTCTACTTGATATTTCCCTTTTTTATATTTCTATTTCTAACTTTTTGCCAGAACATTACAATGAGAGATTATGTTAAGGTGATTTTCTAAAATGAACCTTAAATCCTTCTCTGAGTCCCTACTTCCCAACACAGGTTTCCCAACTTTTCCTTGCATTTGGCTGTATTAAAATGCATAACGCTCTGCTTTGACACACTATTCTTTTTCTAATGGTAACTTGATTTCATTCTGTGCTAGACTCTAAACTCTACTGTATGACACTGTATCTAGTAATTGAGGTGTGTAAATTATGTAAATAGATTTAAATGCATGTTTTGAAATGCTCTGCTCCTTTCTAACTATAATAAAAGCAAGCTCTCAGAGAGCAAAATAGTATACATTAAGCAGGATTTTTTTAATAGATTATAGCACATGCAGTTGACCTCACAATGGGACAAATTCAGCTCTGATTAATTCAGGTGAAACTATTGATATCATTGGAATTACACCCACTTACACTAGGTGCAAGTGCACCATATATGTTAAAAGTAAGTGTAGCAAGGAGGCATGGCCTCCCTCAGAGAGTGACAGGGAGGGACCATAACACTCCCCCTACTGGGCCGAACCAGGAGAGCCAAGTCTACCCCACTGGAAGTGGAAGGCTGGGACAGGAAGGGGAAGTACAAAAGGTGGGTCCTGCAGCTCAGTTGTGGTTGAGTCACCACAGGAGATGGATGCATCCTTCCTGTTGCTGGAGCCTGCAGAGGAGCTGCCAGGGCTGCTGCCTGAGGACTGGCTGGATCTCCCTGGGCTGCCAGCTGACTGAGATGTTGAGGAGCTGTTGGGGCTGCTGCCTGCGGACTGGCCAGAACTCCCCAAGACAACAGACACAGGTACACCTGAGGGGGAGAATAGGAAGCAGCCCAGGGAAACCAGGAAACAGTCTAGTTGGGAGCTGGCCCGATACAAGGTCAGCATGTTGCGGGCGGATCCCTGCTGACCAGTGGTGGGCCACTCTGCCACTGTTAGGGCCATGGGCTGCAATGCAGTGCAGTTGGGTGTGCCTGCATCTCCCCTGGGATGGCAGTACTTCCCCTCCTTAGGCCAGGAGGCCTGTGCTCCTCTTGCAGCCCTACCAGAGCCTCATAGGCTCCCTTAGGCTACGTCCAGACTACCCGCCCGGATCGGCGGGTAGAAATCGATATAGCGGGGATCGATGTATCGCGTCTCGTCTGGACGCGATACATCGATCCCCGAACGCGCTCCCATCGACTCCGGAACTCCAGCAGGGCGAGCGGAGTTAGCGGAGTCGACGGGGGAGCCGCGGCCGTCGATCCCGCGCTGCGAGGACGCGAGGTAAGTGCGGGTAATTCGAAATAGGATACTTCGACTTCAGCTACGCTATTCTCGTAGCTGAAGTCGCGTATCTTATTTCGATCCCCGCCCCTAGTGTGGACCAGCCCTTAGAGTTCAACTCTACCTAGGCCCTAGACTCTCTTGGTGCTCACTCTTACCGGAGCCTCTAGACTTTATGGTGCTCACCCCTACTGGGACTCATTGACTGCTTAGCTGCTCTGCCCTGATTGCAGGCCAGAGCCTACTCATTGTTTTGCTGCCCCACCCTGACTGGGCCTAGGGCTCATAGACTGCCATACTGTTCTGCCCGGCCGGAGGACCGGAGCACTAGATGAAGCTAATTCCCCAATTTGAGCTCAACTTTACAGGTTTACGACAGTGAGGGGGGATGGTGTCCCTCAGAGACTGACAGGGAGGCATGGCCACGCAGCCTACAGTAAGCAATATTTTTTTCCAATTGTCTTTTCCAAAGGACTTTCTTCGGTGATTATCTCCATCCAGACTTCATTTCATTAGGCTATTTCATTCATTCCCATACCCACTTCTTGGAAGCTTCTGTTTCTCCATCCTGACCACATGTTGTCTTCAATTCCCTGTTTGATCCCACTGACAACACCCTCTGCTTCATTATTCCCTCAATAGCTTCATCCCCTACCTGGTCCCTCCCTGGATATTCATGATCTTCTGAAGATATTTCTGCTGACAGCTCTCCAAACTTCTTTTGGCTGTCTTTGAGTTTGTTCACTTCTGCAATCTACATAGAATTTTTGGGATGATATACAGACATGAATCCCTTATCCTGATTCTGGTTCCAAGTAAGATTTCATTGACCTAATACAGGCTTCTTGGGCTAGCATAGTATATACACCTCTTCTCTCAGAACCACTATCTCAGACAGATAAAGTTTCCAGCCTGATTTTTCCATAACATTAACATAATATTAGTAGATATTGCAGAACAGTGTTATGAGGATGGTATTAAAAATAGTTTTTATAGTTACAGTATAACTATCCAAGACAACATTAGCACTACTGTAAATCTGTAGCCATAGTCCTCCCAATTTTCTCCTCTCTCCACACCCCAAAACAGCTTAGGTCTCCTAAGTCCCAGTCCACTACCTATTAGACCATGCTGCCTCATATTCTTCTTTCCTGTTTTACTCCCTACTATAAGTGACCTACATGCTACCTCATGGACAGACCTGCTCTGAGATGCCACGTTCTGAATGAAAATCTATCAGCATAAGGAAATGGGTCTTTCATGATTGTATGCATGTTCCTGTGAAATAAGTGTTTTAGACTTTATGGTATTCTGTCCCTTTGGAAAGCAACTCTTACTGGTATTGAAAATCAGCCTAATATAGAAGGACCTGTATTCCTGAACTAAGATAGCCTCACAAATTGAAAAACATTCACAGGATGCAATTAAAAAAAAATCACAGATCATTGTTTTGCATACTATACTAGTAGAGCACATTCTAGTTAATCAGGTCACAGATAATCAGGAAATCCACTTAATGAGGACAGTTNTTAGGTCTCCTAAGTCCCAGTCCACTACCTATTAGACCATGCTGCCTCATATTCTTCTTTCCTGTTTTACTCCCTACTATAAGTGACCTACATGCTACCTCATGGACAGACCTGNCTAGGTCTCCTAAGTCCCAGTCCACTACCTATTCATAGAATCATAGAATCATAGAACTTGAGATCAGAAGGGACCATTATGATCATCTANTGCTCTGAGATGCCACGTTCTGAATGAAAATCTATCAGCATAAGGAAATGGGTCTTTCATGATTGTATGCATGTTCCTGTGAAATAAGTGTTTTAGACTTTATGGTATTCTGTCCCTTTGGAAAGCAACTCTTACTGGTATTGAAAATCAGCCTAATATAGAAGGACCTGTATTCCTGAACTAAGATAGCCTCACAAATTGAAAAACATTCACAGGATGCAATTAAAAAAAAATCACAGATCATTGTTTTGCATACTATACTAGTAGAGCACATTCTAGTTAATCAGGTCACAGATAATCAGGAAATCCACTTAATGAGGACAGTTCCCAATGAAACAATGATTCCTAATAATATTTAGCAAGAAGGACTGACACATAATGCGGAAGGTAATAACATTTTTTTGGCACATGAGATGTAATCTGTGGTATTGCAGGTCTGTGCTTTTAAGGGCTGTGCTTTGCTACAAGAGAGTCTGGGCAGGGCACTCTGAAGCTTCTATTATTTTATACACAGCCAGCTGGAACCGCACTCAGAATAACACAGAGCCCCTGAAAGCACCATAAGCACTACACCACATGGTACTAGGAGTAAAACAAACTAAGAAAATACCCAGAGGTGAAAGTAAGCCGGTACGCCCCGGTACGGCGTACCAGCAAGAGTCGGTTTGCTGTACCGTGGTAGCCCGGCTTCCCCAGGGGGCAATTTAAAGGGCCTGGGGCTCCCGGGCTGGAGCTGCAGGCCCTTTAAATTGCCACCAGAGCCCCACTGCTGGAGCCCTGGGGTAGGGCTGCGGGGCTCTGGGGGCTATTTAAAAAGTCCAGGGCTCCCGCTGCTTTGACCGCCCCAGCCCTTTAAATAGCCACCGGAGCCCCACTGCCACTACTACAGGGCTCTGGCGGCTATTTAAAGGGCCGGGGCGGTAGAAGCAGGGGAGCCCCAGGCCCTTTAAATAGCCCCTGGAGCCCAGGGGTAGCGGGGGGGCTCCAGGGGCTATTTAAAGGGCCCGGGGCTCCAGCTTCCTCTGCCACCCCGGTCCTTTAAATAGCCGCGGGAGCCCCGCTGCTTCCCCAGGGCTCTGGCGGTTATTTACAGGGCCGGGGCTGTAGAAGCAGGGGAGCCCCGGGCCCTTTAAATAGCCCCCATAGCCCCGGGCTGCTGGTGCTACCCCAGGGGGGGGCACTTACCTTACAGGGTGGGCTGGGGCTGGCTCTGACTCCCTCAGCCACGCTCCTTCCACCCTAGGCCCCGCCGCTTCCGGTGGCCAGAGCTGGCCCCAGCGTACCGGGAAGTCACTGGACTTACTTTCACCCCTGAAAATACCCCAAGTGGAATAATGGAGCAGTTAAAAGCCCCACGAGATTTGAAACGCTCTGGAAATGTGAAAGACAAGTGGAGAAGATTTAAATAGTGCTGTTCTCTGTATCTGGAAGCAATGGCTGCCAGGAAAAAGGAAGACAGTCAGACGGCAGCCTTATAAATTCTGACAATAGCTGGTTCTGAAGCACTTGAAGTGTTTAATAGTTTCCAGTTAACTTAGGCAAAGGAGGCTAACTATGAAACTACATTAAAATATTTGAAAACTGCACTAAACTTAAAAATGAAATGAGAGAAGTTTTTAAACAGTACCAAAAAAAAAAAAAGAAAGAAAGAAACTATAGAAGAATTTTTGACTGACTTAAGGCTGAAGAGACAATCTTGGGGTGTTAGAGTCCCTGATATGAAATCAGATCATGATTGGAATCAGAGTCAAACAACTCAGACTACTGGAAGACCTTGCATTAACCCTTGACATGTCACCCAGCACAGAATTAAACTTAAGAAGGGTCAACAGTGCTCTCACTCTGAGACTTGATAGAGAACCCAAAAACACTATAAGGAAAGAGATGTGAAAGATGCACAGCAGTCAGAACTGTAGTCCAGGAAAAAGAGCACATGGAGCTGTACACCGTGGCAAACACAAGCCAAGACTATGCCTGGAAGATGGGGAAAAAATTCAAAACTGAAATGGATTACTTCACTTTGCAAGAGTTAGCAAGTGCCAAGAGAGTGCAAAACATGGATAAACAGGATGATGATGATCCACTGGCCCAGATGAATTCTTCATAGGAGCAGTAGACAATGTTGCAGCACAAGATATATGGCCAATCACCCTGAAAGCAAATGGGACATTTATTGATTTTGGACACTGTTGATACAGTGATAGTAGCACTGAAAGAAAAGCCAGAAGCAGAAGAAGGTAAACAGGTAAGGGCTAATAGAGGTGAGTTTCTCTTCACTAATGGAGTATGGGAAATAAACATATGGGTAAATAAATTGGGGAAAGATACAATTTGTAATAATACTAGGAAAACAACATTAATGACTTAAAAATGTGTCAAGCCCTTGGTCTCATCAAGAGGGTGAACTAACTGGAGGGGGTAGGGACCAAGAAAACTGAGGAAGAGTTTGAGGATGTCTTTCAAAGGGTAGGAAAGCTCTCCACACAATACAGAATAGAGCTGAAACAGCCTAACCATCCCACAATTCATGCCCAGAGGAAAATTCACCTCACTCTAAGGAAGAAGCTAAAAGAGTAGCTGGAGAGGGTTGTTGCTCTGGGAATCATTTAGTAAGTAGAAGAACTAATGAAGTGGGTACACTTGCTGGTCATTTTAGGAAAAAAGGCTGAACCCTATATATAGACCCCAAATAAATGTTAAACATTTTCCACTACCAGTAAGAAGGAGAAATTTAGGGGAAGAGGGGAGGAAGTATATGGCTTATACCAAATGCTTTTCTAGGCTTGATTCATCAGCATGTTTCTTGCAGGTGCCTTTAGAAAAAACAGAGCCCACGTTTGCGCACGTTCAACACCCCCTTTGGGAGACACTATTTCTGCAGACTGCTGCTTGGGTTGTGTTTGATACCCACAGTGTTTCAGAGGAAACTACAACAATTTTTGACTGAATAGAGATTACGAAGGTTTACACAGATTTACTCGGGGGGGCGGGGGGGAACAGAAGTCCATGACCAGAGGGTTCCCTGAGCAGTTCTGGAAAGAGCCATAACGGCTGGCTAAAGCTGAACAAAAATGTAAGCTCTACGTAACAGGAATAACTTACCTGGGCAGAAATTAACATTTCGGCATGCACAGGTAGACCACAGTACGGCTGAGGTCATCACTAATGTTCCTGCCCCAACAAACAAGTGATTCCTTGGAACAGTGAAATATGTAGGGAAATTTGTGCCAAACCTAGCCACCCAATCCAGCAAACAGAGCTCTACTGTATAAAGATATCCAATGGACATTGTATGCAAATCTTAAGATTTAGAGAAACTGAAGGAATTAAAGATGCCCCAGTCCTGAGGTACTATGACTAAATGCAAAATTAAGCTGTCCATGGATGCCTCTGTAGCACTGGCAGACTAGGTGCCAGCTCATGCCAAGGCCCCAGACCTCACTGAGCACTGACAAATGCATAGCTGGAAACTAGTCTGGCTCACCTTATGTTAGTATTGTTAAGATAGATATTAGATTTGTAAGAATGTGTTTGGTGTTTACACGTTATGAATAGCTTGTAGGATGCTGCATGTATTATGCTCGCTTATCTGTACCCCATGTTATAAAGCCATAGCAAATGTTTGCATTGTGAACCTTGGTAACTGTGTAAACACATCAAAGAGGAAATAAATCTTCTCAAATGCAAATGCTAGCTTCTGAGTGAAGATGTTAGGTCCTGGGGAACAATAAGGCCTTTGAAACCAAATGAGCTATTGAGAGACATCAAAAGAACAAAGACTTTTTTAATTGCACCCCTAACCTCCTCCAGGAAGAGGAGACCAGCTCATGAACTCATCCCATCAGCTTAGGCTCTGGGGAGAAGGGGATAAAAATCCCTGACAAATAGAAACTTGGTTCTTTTTGCTGCCTGGACTCTAAACGAGCAAGAATCACTAAGCATAAGCAAAAGATCCCAGCTGTTTTGCCTGAGTTAGCCCTAAAGGACATATGGACTTTGCTTATTATAAAAGTTTCTATTATCTTTTGGCATCTAAGACTAACTAATTTGTGTGTGTGTTGGCCTGCTCTAACATTGTAAATAACTGTCTTATTTCCTTTTTTTAGTTAATCAATCTTTAATTAGCATATTACAAACAAAACTGAGTGTTTATGGGCTCAAACAGAGGAGTTGGCTTTGGCCTTAGTCCATGGGTGTAAATAGTTTAATGTCTTTATTTAGTTGAAACTGACCATAAATCACGTATTGCTATTGCCAAAAGGGGGCCGGAAACATCACCTGCTCAAAATACAGGGTTTTTTTTCAGTTATAAGTGTATGATTTGCAAATTGAATACAAACCTGGGAAAGATTTGGGGGATGCAAACACACTTGTTAGAGCACTTGACAAAAATGCAGAAGAGCAAAGTCAGAGCTAGATTTTGTACAAGTCACTCTGGTGGAAAAAAAAGGTGGACTGTGATTACCAGAGCTACTGCAAGGGACAAGACCCTGTAAGAAGCAAATAAGGGTATTAGCACAAGGCAGCAAGAGCATCCCCTAATATCAGTTCAAGACGGAGCTGTCAGTACTAGAGGGAATTTTATTGAAAGGCACCAAGATGATGAAACTTAAGATTTTACAGAAAAAATATCTTTAAAAAGATACCTGAATATCATACATGAAAGTCATTTAGGGATTGAAAAAAATCTAAGAATGGACACAGATCTCTTAGGGTACGTCTACACTACCCGCCGGATTGGGGGGTAGCGATCGATCTATCGGGAATCGATTTATCGCATGTAGTATAGACACGATAAATCGATCCCCGATCGCTCTCCCATCAACTGCTGAACTCCAGCTCGGCGAGAGGCGGAAGCAAAGTCGACGGGGGAGCCGCAGCCGTCGATCCTGCGCCACGAGGACGCAAAGTAATTCTAAGTAGATCTAAAATACGTCTGTGACGTTGTGCAGTCTATATGGTTTTATAAAAACATGATAAGTGAATATAATGTAACTGGAATAGTTTTATAAAAACATAAGTAAATATAATGTAACTGGAATATGCTTCATGCAAAAGGTCTCTTGTAAGGTATCATTACAAAGCTTATAATCTACTGAGTGTGATCATCCTATTTGTATAAATGTACCACTCTTGTATCTAAAACTAGAAATATAAAATATAACTCTGATGGCCTATTGTAATTATGCAAAGTGTGGGCCATTAATGGTGGTTGGAATCTTAATGGCTCCCATCAACCAGGACAATTGACTGGGGCTCTGTTTGCAAGCAAGCCTTCCTGTGAGTCAGGCTGGGAGGAATGAAGGCTGGAATCCATCTTTAACCTGGTGCTTTTCCAGTGAGGGGGGATGGAAACCCAGAGGGACAAAGGGTTCCCGCCTTATGCAAAAGATATATAAAGAGGTGGAACAGAACAAGGGGAGGGGAGAAGAGCCATCATGAAGAACCCTCTAGCTACCACCTAAGCTGGAACAAGAGCTGTACCAGGGGAAAGAATTGTGCCCAGGCCTGGAAGGTGTCCAGTCTGAGGAAAAAACTTACTGAAGCATCTCTAAGGGTGAGATTATCTGTATTTAGTTTGATTAGACATAGATTTGCGCATTTCATTTTATTTTGCTTGGTAACTTACTTTGTTCTGTCTGTTACTACTTGGAACCACTTAAATCCTACTTTCTGTATTTAATAAAATCACTTTTTACTTATTAATTAACTCAGAGTATGTATTAATACCTGGGGAGCAAACAACTGTGCATATCTCTCTATCAGTGTTATACAGGGCAAACAATTTATGAGTTTACCCTGTATAAGCTTTATACAGGGTAAAACGGATTTATTTGGGTTTAATCCCCATTGGGAGTTGGGCATCTGAGTGCTAAAGACAAGCTGTGAGCTGTTTTCAGGTAATCCTGCAGCTTTGGGGCAAGTAATTCAGACCCTGGGTCTGTGTTGGAGCAGACGAAAGTGTCTGTCTCAGCAAGACAGGGTGCTGAAGTCCTGAGCTGGCAGGGAAAACAGGAGCAGAGGTAGTCTTGGTACATCAGTTGGCAGCTCTCAGGGGGGTTTCTGTGATCCAACCCGTCACAACATCGACTTCAGCTACACTATTCTCGTAGCTGAAGTTGCGTATCTTAGATCGATTCCCCCCCCAGTGTAGACCAGGCCTTATACTGGCTTCAAATGAATAACGTCATCAAGGAAGCTGTTAAGGCTTGTCACATTTGCTACAAATACAAGCCCACTTGACTGAAAGATCCCATATGTTGGTGGCACAGGAAAAATTGCTGTCCTCTCCTTACCCCCCAAGCAAAGAAGGCATAGACTTGTTTCTGTTGGCTGAAATAAATATGTACTTGTCCTAGACTATTATTCTCACTTCCCTGAAATAGCTTTACTAGAAGACAGTAAAGCTAAATAAGTAATTGTGTATATCAAAACTATTTTTGCTAGACATGACATACCTGACATAGTAATGTTTGACAATGGGCCACAGTTTAGTAGGCATAGGTTTAAGCAATTTAGACACATAACTGCTAGTCCCTATTAACCCAAACCAACATGCTGGTGGAATATAGTATCAAAATAATAAAGCACCTACTGTGGTGTCAGACTCTGATCTGTATTTAGCACTGTTAAATTACAAAATGGCACCAATGAAGCATGGGACATCATCAGCTGACATTTTAATAGAAAACAGAAAACAAGAATGTCTGCAGTGTCAAACTAATGTCAGAGTCACTGGGGACACACAGATGTATAAAGTGGCAGGTAAGGCAAAATTTAAAAAATTTAAATTAAAAAAAAAAAAAATTAAAAAATGATCTGGGAATCCTGGAACCTGCCATCAGTTCATGAAAGTAATGCTCTGAACATCTCCAAAGGGAAACAATGGCTGCAAACAACAGTGGTGTCACAAGAGGCTACCAAACAGCCATATGAGATTATCAGCTGATACAAGAGACACCATGGAGGAATGGTCAACACCTTCTTCAAGTCGAAAAAAGAATAAGGGCCAGTGAGTCTCAGATCCTCTCAGACAACAGGACAGACAGGCAACAACCTCACCAGGTTGACACAAAGAGCCCGAAGACATGAACCACCAGAACAAGTGGACTTGCTGCCTCCTAACAGCAGTAGTGCTGATGTTCCAGAGAGTCCCCAAGGTCCAAGTGACAGTGCAGGGCACCTCAAAAAGTAATGGATTATTATTAATTGTATGTTTTTATTAATGTTGGGTTTTTAAATTTTGTTACTAAGGCATGGTCTAAACTTAAAACTTTGGTCCACATAGCTACAGTGTTCAGGGTGCATGAAGAATCTACATCTAAATGCAGCAGCTATGCTAAATCCCTAGTGTACATGCAGCTAGGTCGAAAAAAGCATTTTTCCATTGGCCTATGTACCGTCACTCATGGTGGTGGAGTTACTACAGTGACAGAAAAACCCCTTCTGTTGCTGTAGTCTGTGTCTGTACTACGGGGTTACAGCAGCATGGCTGTGGCATTGTAGGTATGCTGCTGTAACCTCTGTAGTGTAGACAAGCCCTTAGTTTTTGCTTGGAAGTGATGATGTGGTATTGGGGGTCTGTGCCTTTAAGGGCTGAACTTCGCAGAAAGAATCAGGGGGAGGGGCACAGAGGCACTGTGAAGCTCTTGTTATTATGCACAGCCAGTTGGAACCAGGCACTGAATAAAGCAGACCTCTTGGAAGCACCACTGAGTGATCAGTGAACGCCACACAATCCTTTCAACTGAATGTCTCTCGGTTTCCCAATTATACATGTCATTGATTGCTATGCTACTTAGAAGCTGGATTTGGCCCATAGAATGAGTAAAAAGAAAGCAGGACAATAATATTTTCAAAGGCCACTTTTCTCTATTTGTATTCTGTCATTTCTGGTCAAAGATACAGTAGATGGTAACAGATTTTGAAGGAGTGGGGGTGAGGGAAAAAAAGGGTCTGTACCTGATAGCACACTACTACTCTTGTCAATGTTCACTTTTTGCTCCATGATTTTCATTAACCCCATGAGGTGTAATCTGCACACTTGCATTATTGAGTTTAAACAAGTTGAAATCTGTGAATTAAGAAAATTGTGCTTACTAAACAAAATACAATGCACAGGATTTAATTGATAAATAACCAACATCGAGTGTACTGAATTCTGTTCTTTGTTTTTCTCCCAAACCAAGCGGTTTTGTTAGCAATGATGTGCCAATATGTTTTCTCTGTTAACCAGGATACTTTCTTTTACCGCTTACAAGAGAATTTGAACCAGATTTGTTCCTTAATACTACTGTATTGAAACTTGTGAACCCGAGTGCAGCTGGAAGTTAGTCCAGTGCACAAGTTGTCAGAGCTGTAGGCGTGAGCTTTACACTCTGCTTACAGAAGAATATTAATCTTATACCGGTGTGTGTGTCCTTTGATTACATCCCACAAGGCACTGTAAATGTGTAATTAAACACAGCAACAAAACTTCTAGAACCAGTAGCTTTCAGTTCGATATGGGTGTTTGGGCTAAGTTGAGATAAGTGTACATTCTGCAAAGGAAGAAGAAATTGATCACCAAATCTACCCCAAGAAACAGTTCTGCATGTAACACAGTATGCTGTTCATAAAGGACCAAATTCTGGATGCAACACATAGCTTGTGTAACCAGGTAATGGTAGGGGTGCCGCACTCACCCTAGACAGGCAATTCAGCAGCCCTACCCCAGGGTTGCAGTAGCAGTGATGGGCAACATGACACTATCCCCGGCCTCTTCTCCCATTTTGGGACTAGCAGCCAAGCTTCCACCAAGACTTGCTTCCACCAAGCATCTGTGCTGACATTCTACGTTGATGGGCGGCAGTATAGAATCCTAAAATGGAAATCCTTCACCATCATCCCATACAGCAGAATTTCGGTTACAGCTTTGTCAAAGGACCTCTTCATGGAAGGATGGGAGAGGCAGGATTTGACCCCAAATGTATTTGATATCTTTTAAGGAGAGGTTTTTCCATATTACCTTATAAATACTAGTGGCTGAGCTTTGTGACTTCGTTCTCATCCACAACCATTTCAGATTTGGGGACAACTTATACCTTCAAGTCACCGGCACTGCTATGGGTACTCGTATGGCCCCACAGTATGCCAACATTTTTATGGCTGACTTAGAACAACGCTTCCTCAGCTCTCGCCCCCTAGCGCCCATCCTCTACTTGCGCTACATTGATGATATCTTCATCATATGGACCCACGGGAAGAAGGCCCTTGAAGAATTCCATCTGGATTTCAACAATTTCCACCCCACCATCAACATCAGCCTGGACCAGTCCACACAAGAGATCCACTTCCTGGACACTACAGTGCAAATAAGTGATGGTCACATAAACACCACCTTATACTGGAAATGTACTGACTGCTATACTTACCTACATGCCTCCAGCTTTCATCCAGACCACATCACATGATCCATTGTCTACAGCCAAGCCCTCAGATACAACCGGATTTGCTCCAATCCCTCAGACAGAGAAAAACACCTACAAGATCTTTATCAAGCATTCTTAAAACTACAATACCCACCTGGGGAAGTGAGGAAACAGATTGACAGAGAGAGATGGGTACCCAGAAGTCACCTACTACAGGACAGGCCCAACAAGGAAAATCACAGAACATCACTGGTCATCACGTACAGCCCCCAGCTAAAACCTCTCCAGCACATCATCAACGATTTACAACCTATCCTGGAAAATGATCCCTCAGTCTCACAGACCTTGGGAGGCAGGCCAATCCTTGCTTACAGACAGCCCCCCAACCTGAAGCAAATACTCACCAGCAACTACACACCACACCACAGAAACACTAACCCAGGAACCAATCCCTGTAACAAACCTCATTGCCTACTCTGTCCCCATATCTACTCTAGTGACACCATCAGAGGACCCAACCACATGAGCCACACCATCAGGGACTCATTCACCTGCACATCTACTAATGTGATATATGCCATCATGTGCCAGCAATGCCCCTCTGCTATGTACATTGGCTAAACCTGACAGTCTCTACGTAAAAGAATAAATGGACACAAATCAGACATCAGGAATGGTAACATACAAAAGCCAGTAGGAGAACACTTCAATCTCCCTGGACATTCAATAACAGATTTAAAAGTAGCCATACTTCAACAAAAAAACTTCAAAAACAGACTTCAAAGAGAAACTACAGAACTAAAATTCATTTGCAAATTTAACACCATTATTCTGGATTTGAATAGGGACTGGGAGTGGCTGGCTCACTACAAAAGCAACGTTCCCTCTCTTGGTATTGACACCTCCTCATCAATTATTGGGAGTGGACTACATCCACCCTGATTGAATTGGCCCTGTCAACACCGGTTCTTCACTTGTAAGGTAACTCCCTTCTCTTCATGTATAATAATGCCTGCATCTGTAATTTTCACTCCATGCATCTGATGAAGTGGGTTTTTTACCCACGAAAGCTTATGCCCAAATAAATCTGTTAGTCTTTAAGGTGCCACCGGATTCCTCGTTGTTCTTATAAATACAGTGCTGTAAAATTACATGAGTTAAAAATGATATACTGGGGTAATATGACACTTGTATGTACAGAGTCACGCAGCTAATATCGTGAATGCCATTATGGGAAGGCAGCATGTGTGAAATAATAACACTGCATTGTTAAACAAAAGCTGGAATACATGGGAAGATGCAAGCTATATTAATGCTTCATTTACATAAAGAACAAGTCAGTGACATATGATACATTTATAATTCTCTTAACTTCCTTTTTTTTTTAATTATTCAGTGAATAGTTTTAATGAAGCATCAAGCATCTATATATATAAAAAACACCCCTAGCAGCCTAACTGTAAGGTTCAATGCATGCTATCAGTGGAGGGACCTTAATTCACTTAGGACAGACTACATAAAACAAATGAGCTGTGGAGAAATGCTCTTTCTGGTTGTGAGTATCTAAGCACTTACAGTATCTCTCATTGGAAAAGCTTGTCTTATTCTGGTGGCAGAGATGAGTGAAGAGACATTTCTGGACATTTGTAATTACAGGTCTGTCTCATCTTACACTGGGGTTACGTTCCACGGTCAGCGCCTAAAGCGAAAACCACATATAGTCAAAATTACATTGAGTGTAATGGCGGGCAGAATCGCCCGCCCTACAGAAACAGTATTTAAATTGTTATTTTTCTCTTTTTTTTGGTTTTTTTCTTGTTTTTGCCGACCGCATAAAGCTGAAATCGCACATGTTAAATGCGCCTAAGATGCGACAGACCTGTAGTGCAATCAAACCATTCAAATTATTTGGTAGCTAATATAAAGCTGAAACAGCAAGATTTTCAGTATGGAATGAAGACTAGTTCTGTCCACTCCTGGGTATTGAGCTCGGCAATGTTACTTGGATACCAAAGGGTCCAAATTCTGTAGTCTTCACTTAGACCAAACACCCAACATTATAGGGTCTGATCCTTAGCTCCACTGACATGAGTGGAAATAGGCCAGTTTGTAACAGCTGAGGATCTGGCCCACCATATGTAAACTTGGAAGAGTATGGAATGTGGCCTGAAAGCTTGAAGCCTCCCACCTTGTATTTCTGCTGGACTCAGGTCACCAATACACCAGCTATATCGACTGAAACTCATTGAGCCACCACTTGTGAGCTGAGAACAAACACCTAAGGGCAGATCCTCAGCTGGTGTAAATGGTCATTGCATTCATTTAAGTCAGTGGAGCAATAACCATTTACACCAGCTGAGGATCTGCCCCAGAAACTTTACCAAAGCCATCTTACAACACCCTGCTTGCTTCTAAATTTTGCATAATCACAAGATCAGTTCTGAATAAGAGTAACTGCCTTTTAAAGTAAAACATGGTTTTCAAAGTCTTAAAAAACAATTTTTGAGATGGCTAGACTATCATCTCCCTGCTCCAAGACTGATAGAAAGCCCCAAACTCCATTGGCCTTTTTTACTGGCATATCACTTCTCAAAGTCAGATATAATTCACAGTCCACTATCACTCCTACTGTAGGTCTTTTCAGAATCTTCTCTTTTCAGGTGTCTTCTTCCTTCAACACCATTTCAGATTATTTTAATCCCAATGTACCAGCCTCATTTTTTCCTGTCATATTGCAAGCTTGCTTAGATCCTCCTCTACTGTTTCTCTTTCCTGACAGATATTTGCCCTGAACCTCATCATCCAAGATTTAAAAAAAAAAGAAGCCTTACAGCACCACACTAGATACCTCGTCATGCCTTATTATTAATTAGGGGGCAGATTCTAAAGCAATAAAGCCATATTGGTGAGCAGTTGCTCAGATACTTTCAGTTGAAGTACTCATCAGGGGAACTGCTCATCATTAATAGTATGGGCTTCACATCATGGACCAATTTTTGTTTAGCATTGTCCAATAGACAAAGTTATGTCGTTGCCCTGAAGCTGTTACAAGCTAAAAGGCAGATGCATAAAGGAGAAGATGTTGATGCACTGGGAAATTGAGTTTAGTTTGTTTTTTTAATTATAAATTCCATTTTCCGGGCCTCACAGAAGTGTTTAGAGAGAGAGCTGAAGAAAAATGCTCACTAGCAGCTATTGACTTCAAAGGCTTTGGATCAAGCTCTTTGTGATGAGCAATGAGTGTGTTCCACATGTAGGGGGATACAGAGCCACGTGTCATGGAGGTGACAAATCAAGCTGGACTTCACAATGATCACTGAGTACCCCCTAAACACCTTCCCACAGTGCAATGTTATTTATCATTAATGTAACTCATTGGTTCCAAAATTTTTACTAAGACAACTCATTAGCTGCATTTTGTCTTTTGCAACCAATGCAGATTGGGGGCATAAATTCATGGGGGCATAAAATTATGGGCCAGTCTCCTCCTCCACTGCTGCCCCCTCCTCGCTCCATGGCACAGCAGCACCCTTCCCCCAGCACCATAACCCTAATCCATGCCTGGGGGAAGGGGGCTTGGAGAGTGAACTCATCCCACATCTACCGCCCAGGGGAAGCTCCTGTCCTGAGGGGATTGGCCCACCTCTCCACTCCAGGCATTACAACCTGCCGCACAGGATCACAGCATCACTCAGAGTTGCCCCAACTCTCCCTCCATCAGACAGAGGGGCGGCCAGGTCAAATTTGAATGAGCGGTGTTGCAACCTAGCCACCACTCATGATGAGGTGCAGCCAGGTCAAACCTGAATGGCGCTGCGATATTGTGCACCAAGTTGCAGTGTCCAGGGAAAAGAGTTGGGCCCAGATCTGTGGGGCAGGAGCTATTGCAGCAGGGGGAGCTTGCTCTCCAACTCCCCTCCCACCTGGGCCCACAACTCATCTACAAACTTCCCACGACCAACTGTTTGAGAAACACTGATCTAACTACCTTAGGATTTTGTACTGGTGCCCACTGCTGAAGCATCTGAGCATCATGCACATAAAATATATAGGTAATATTCAAGTCCCTAAGGTACTACATGGAGTCTCTGATTCATGTCCATCTTCACGTTAATGACATTATATAACTAGTTTCAGTAGAATTCTGCGTACATGAGCAATTTTTTTTAGTCTCTTTGTTGGCGAGCCTGGTATTGATTTTTCTTTCTAATGGTAACGTGAAGAAATTCCAAAGTACTTCTGACCTCATTACAATTTCCATACACATACCTGGGCTTTTGTAAGTAAAACCATTGTGTGTCTTCTAATAAAGAAAAGGAGAAACTTTCTGTTTAGAACCATTGCTCCCAGGCAACCTTGAAACAATTCAGAGCCATTTAATGTCTAATTTATTCAAAATAAAAGAATTTTTATGCAAAAAATAGATCCATTATGCCAGGAAAGTAAGTACAGAAGCTACAGCTGCCTAAACAATAGTTATAAAACCCTTTTTTTATCATTGGAGTAAACAAAGCACATGAGCTCTATTGTAGGAATTGTCAGTATCAGCAGTATTTTTTACATCTTGCTTATATTGTTTTCTTGTATTGGCATGCCAACAACAGCTTTTGTAAGCCAGATAAACAAGAGTACAGCTGACAGTAACTCACAAAAGGAAACCTCTCGATCAAATGCACTCAGAGTCTCTACTTAGTAGTGGCATTAAAACAATTAAAAACATGGAACACAATTCTCACATAAATACAAATAAGATGAAGTAGGATAACATTTTATATGTGAATGTACAGGTTCCATTAGCATCATAATATTGAAGGATTCCTGATCTCCAGAAGCTGCTGGATGTACTTAAAAGTCAGTCTATGACAACAGTATAAATACAAGACCCTGATTGCTTAACTCAGTTGCCACCTGCTATTTATAGTACTAGCAGAAAACACTGCTAAATATGCTCATGCTGTCCCCAGTGTCCTAAAATATAGATGAACTCTTCCATATAATTGATGTAAGGAACAGACATTATCCAACCAAGTATTCTTCAAAAGGCGAATATTTCTATTTTTTACAATTTAAAAATTGTAAGAGAGCAAAGTTACATTCCAGAAGGGGGTGTTGAATAACTCCTCTCTGAAGAGTTCATTGAGAATTGCAGTTCTACATATAGTGCAGTCACAAGAAAAAGAGGTTACTTACCTGTAGAGGAACTCATATTCTTCAAGATGTGTAGTGTGTAAACATATTCCAGAGTTGGTGAATGCATATCCAGGGTGCACATGGAGAATTTTCTCATCAGCAATATCTATCAGGGAGGTGCATGCACCCTTCCTCTCCTTGTGAGCTTTTCCAAGGGTACAAAAGGCAGAGCCACCCTGCAACACCCCAGTTCCTTTGCCACCACAAGAGCATGGGACATCAGGACTCTAAAGTAGCGGGGATGGTGGGTGGGTCATGGAAAATGTACATAGGCTACACATTTTGAAGCATATCAGTTATTGCACAGGTAAGTAACCTCTTTATTCTTTGAATGCTAGTCGTACACGTATTCCACAGTTGGTGACTCCCCAGTAGTAGCCTGCATTGGAGGCGGGTGAGTGCAGTCTCTATAAATATGAATTGTAACATGGATCTTCCAATTCTTGCATCATCCCTGGCTGATTGCACCAGTGCATAAAGCTTTGCGAGCACATGTATGGATGAAGTCACTGTTCTTCAAATATCCTGGATTGGCAAGTTAGTTAGAGACACAACCAAGGTGGACTGCACCCTTGGGGAATCATAGAATCATAGAAGATTAGGGTTGGAAGAGACCTCAGGAGGTCATCTAGTCCAACCCCCTGCTCAAAGCAGGACCAACACTAACTAAATCATCCAACTCTGCCGGGCAGTTGTCTGCCCTCTACCTGATAACATGACTTGATGCACTGGACAATCCAGTTTGATATTCTCTGCATAGACACAGCTTGTCCGTTGACTCTCTTGGTGTAAGCCAGAAACAGCCTGGGTAATTTCCAGAAGGATCTTGTCTAGGTAGAACAATATGACTCTGCGTATGTCCAGTATGTGCAAACTTTGCTCACCCAGCATGAGGCTTGGGGAAGAACACAGGTAGATGGAGGACATCAGCCCAAAGGTCAACACCTAATATTGGTAGTAATTGTTATCACACACAAACTCCAAGAAGTGCTTCCACGATGGGTATACCACAGTTATGCATCTTGAGGTCAAGGGCACCATACCAGTCTTTCTGATCTAAGGAGGGGAAGATGGACAGAAAGGAGACCTTCTTAAATCTGAGGCATTGAAGGCTCTCATGTCGAATATTGGATGAAGCTCACCTGTCTTCTTGGCAGTAATGAAGTCCCTCGAATAGAACATCCTTCGCCTCATGCCCAAAGCAAGGAAGGACTGCACTTCTTTTTCAACCAGACTCTTGAGGAGGGGTCCCTAAAGAGGGATGTGGAAGGCTTCAGGTGTGCGGGGGGGAAGGAGAGGAACTAAATGGCATTGTATCTCTGGACCACCTCCAATAACCAGTGGTCTGAGACTATGCTGGACATGTTGGAAGTGAGCCAGACAGTTGCCAAGAGGAAGAGAGGGCAAAGACCATGGAATGAATGGTATGCCATCCTTGAACAGTGAGCCAAATTTACTGCCTGGTCAGTGCTGAAGCAGAGTGAAGCAACTGAGAGATAGACCCCTGGTGGACTTCCTTCTCAAAGGCCTGTGCTTGTGGCCTGGGGGCTCACATGGCACATGCCAGAAGACTGACAGTTGCTGATCTGGTTGTGGTTTGAAGTACCTTCTTCTGGAGGATAGGTCCCCAGGGTTCTGAGTGTGGCACTAGATCTTTTAAAGGATCTCATTATCTCAATGGTCTTCTTGTGGAAGAGTGAGCAGCCTTAAAACAGCAGGTCCTCAAAAGTTGTTTATAACTATTTAGGAGGAATGGCACACCGTGACCACTATTGCCAATGCCCTTGTGGCCGTGTCTGCCACGGCCACCTGCAGTGTGGTTCTGGCCACTACATGGACCTTCCAATAGGACAGTCTGGAAATCATCCCTGCAATCTTTACAAATTTTTATTGAAAAGCACTACATTGGTGTGGTCATATTTGCCACAATTGCCTTGTAGTTCAATATCTTCATTTGGAGGCTTAAAGCAGAGTAAGCTTTCTTGTCAGCAAGTTGAGGTGCTTCATCTCCTTCTCTCTAGGGGTACTGATGGGTTCACTCATTGGCCACTCACCCTGATCCTGGGAGTGGATAGAACTGGTATCCACAATTCAAGAATGAGGTTGATAAATCAGAGAGATTCAGAGAAGAGCCACACGAATGATTAAAGGGCTGGAAAACACACCTTATAGGGATAGACTCAAAGAGTTCAATTTATCTTATCAAAGAGAAGATTTAAGGGTGACTTGATCACAGTGTAAAAGTATTCACACACAGAACAAATATTTAATCATGGGGTCTTCAGTTTAGCAGAGAAATGGCTAACATGATCCAATGGGTGGAAGTTGAAGTTAGACAAATTCAGACTAGATATAAGGTGTAATATTTTTAAAACTGAGCGTAATTAACCAGTGGAACAATTTATCAAGGGTCATGGTGGATTCTCCGTCACTGACAATTTTTATATCGAGTGGATGTTTTTTGTAAACAATCTGTTCTAGGAATTATTGTGGGGAAGTTCTATGGCTTGTGTTATACAGGAGGTCAGATTAGATGATCACAATGGTCCCTTCTGGCCTAATATTCTGTGACTCTGTGACTGTGATATCTGGTAGTCAGGATCTGGTACCAACTGTCTGCTCATGTGGACACCTATGCCAGTGATACTTGTGGTTCCGGCCTCTCATTGATCAGGATCACTGTGTGTTCCCATACCAAGTGTAGGATATCAAGGAGATTGTGCAGCATATTCTGCACCTCCTCAACAGGTATCACCAAGGCCACTACTACCCATCTCATGAGGATTTGAAACATCTTGTAGTCCTCAGGAATGATAAACTAAGTGATCTGGTGCCAGGGCATCATCTAGAGATGATGAGGTCATGGCCGGTACTGTCCGTCCCTCACCATGGACCTTTTGCATGAGAGCAGCCCACTCATGGCTCTGGTCTGGGGCATGGATCCAGTCACTGGTGCGGGGGTTATTGTCTGTGCCACAAGTTTGGTGGAAAGGCCAGTCTTGAGGTAGTACTGAGCTCCCCAGGGGGTCACATGCTCCACATACTATGATGATATCGCACTGGACCTCATGATGTTTGGTACCAGTAGTCCCCAGGATTGGGCTGAGTTGGTAATATACTATGCCATTGACAATGGATTTGCTCTTCTTATTCCCCACCATGAGATCAATACTGCTGAGTCTGGAGATCTGACCAGGGATATTTAATAGCTTTCCTGCCAGTCAGAAGATGAGAGGGAACAATTCTCCAGGAATGGTGGTGCTCACCCTATTAGTGTAGGGGAGCCTGGCTGGATGGTGGAATCAACAAAGTCACCGGGTCCAGGAACCTGGGCAGCATCAGGGGTGAATTTGGCTCCAGTAGCCACATGGGCTCCATCTCTGCCAACATGTCCTGAAGTGGTGGATTGCCTGCAAATTGGTGTGGAGGAAACCATGCTGGAGCCAATGCAGGAACCAATAGAATGCCCCGAACCAGAATCAGGCTTCTATCCAGTACCATTCTTATGTCCAGGTCCGCTCAGCTATTACTGGCTCTGGTTTTCAGGGAAGTTTTCCTAAGTTTTGAGGCACCTTTAATGTCTGACAGCCTAGTGATATTATGTAGCCTTGAAGTTGGATCTAGAAAGGGTAATTTTCATCTCTTCTCCTTCGAGGACCTACGGTCCCTGTCTGATCTGTGTCTCTGCTTCCCAGAGGAGGAAGCTGCAGACTTGAGTGCCCCTTCAGCCAATTTCAATGCTGAAGCCAGGGTTGATTTTGACAGCCTCCAGTCTCCCAAAGATGCAGACACCTGGAGCTAGGAGTCAGAGACCAGCCTCATCATTAGCTCCATAAGGAAAGCCCTCAGGTGCACCTGCCTCAAGCACCTAGTCCTCTTTGAGAAGGGCCTGCAGATTTTACAGTGCTCTGTGACCTGTCCCTCAGTGAGGCAGAACAGAAACTTTGTGTGTCTGTCATTCAGAGGCATGACTGCCTCGTAGTTTGGGAGTTCTTAAAGACCTGGTCATCCCTGGCCGCTAATACTGCCAGTGACCACATATTCTGTAGACTTAAATGAACTGCTAAGCAAGCAGTTGCTAACATGGAGGTAAATCCTGACAAGAGTTGATCTGACATGCACAATAGGCAGTAGAGAAGGAACTGGGTGTGGTGGGGCAGCTCTGCCCTTTATATCCTCACACAGTGCACCAGGAAAGGAAGGGTGCATATGCTGTCCTGATAGATAGTGCTGACTATAAAAATTCTCTAGTGCATGCACACTGGACGTGCATTCGATAGCTATGGAATATGAATACAGACTAACACTCAAATAATGTGAAGATTCAAAATATCAGTGCTTCAAAAGGACATCCAGATCCCAAATTTGGCACTTTAGCAAGAAAATGCCTACACTATGTTTCTAAATTCTGATTTAAGAATTCAAATTAGGATCTAGATGTCCTTCTAAAAGGTGCCCATTTCTGAAAATTGGACCACAGTGTCTATTACTATAATACTTATATGCAATATTTAGAAATAGTAATAAAATAATGTGGGCTCTTTTTACCAAAAATAAAATAAATGTATTACAACTTCTTGAAAATTCATGTTTACGGATGTTTATTAAGTGATTTACAACAGAAAAATAAAATGTCGTATTTTAAATATCTGAGAGTGCACATTTGTAATCAATTAAACAATTTATGTATGAGATTTTATATGGGGTAAACATTTGTATGGTTAGCAATATACCTTCATTATTTAATGAAACTGAACATCTAATCCACTAGTCATTATGAGTGAAGCATAATTCCATGGCATTAGAAAGATTAATCAATTTTATCTGCATCTCTCTCACCTTCTTGTAAATATGTCTTAGTACTAGTTACAACACTTCATAAATCTGAGAATATAATCATCACCATCATCAGTCTCTGGATAATTCATTTCTTCTCTAATATGACAACTAAGGGCCTGATCCAAAGCCCACTTAAGTGAATGTGAGTCTTTCTATTTCTTCACTAGGCTTTGGTTCAGGATCTAGATATTGTACATTGAGTATTCTCATCAGTAGCTCTGGATAATTGGGTCTTTGTTTATACCTGATCTATCCATCTGACAAGAACAAACTCATCTGTACAATGCCAATCACAACCTGGCCTAGAGATATTAGGCTTAAGACTGTACGTAAGAAAGGAGGGGCTGCACAGAGCATTGGCACAGTCACAGTCCTTGACCTTGGAGTCTCCCCGGGCTGCACAAGCTAGGGCACTCCTACAAACTGCTTAGATGAACTTTCACAGCCAATACCTTCTCATAGCTCAGTTCACTAACCTTGTTTTATACTGTGTTGCAGTCATGCTGGTCCCAGAATATTAGAGACAAAAGGTGGGTGAGGTAATATATTTTATTGGACCAACTTCTGTTGGGGAGAGAGACAAGCTTTGGAGCTTACACATAGCTCTTCTTCAGATCTGAAGAAAGACCTGAAGAAGTTGGTCCAATAAAAGATATTACCTTACCCACCTTGTCTTTCTAATAACTTTGTTTTAGTCATGCTAGTTACATGGGAAACAATTAGAGATTACACATTAACTCCACTACCAATTAAGCCCTACCACTGAAATACTCATTCTCTCTGTCAAATTCTGTGCAGAAGTGTGACTTATCACACTTGTGGCATAATTATGCCTCGGCTTACATAAAATTGACACCAAAAGTCAATATTAATATATCAACACATTCCTCATCTTATTTGGCTCTCTCCCCGCAGTGCTAGGGAGAACATTCATCGGTACTAGGGTTGCCAATTTTTTATTTGCAGAAAACCAAACACCTTTGCCCTGCCCCCTGACTACCCTTTCCCCAAGGCCATGGCCTGGCCCTGCCCCTTCCTTAAGACCTCACCCCTGCTCACTCCATTCCTCCTCCTTCTGTTGCTCGCTCTCCCCCACCCTCGCTCACTCACTCATTTTAACTGGTCTGGGGCAGGGGTTGGGCTGTAAGAGGGGGTGAGAGCTCCGGCTGGAGGTGCGGGCTCTGTGGTGGGGCCAGAGATGAGGGGTTTGGGGTGCAGGAGAGGGCTCTGGGTGGGGGGTGGGGGCTCCAGGGTGGGGCCCAAAATGAGGGTTCAGGGTTTGGGAGGGGTCTCCAGGTTGGGTCAGGGGGTTGGGGCATGGGAGGGGGTGAGGGATGCGGGCTCTGAGCAGCACTTACCTCAGGTGGCTCCCGGAAGCGGCAACATCTCCCTCTGGTTCCTAGGTAGAGGCGTGGCCAGGTGGCTCTGCACACTGCCCCTACCTGCAGGTGCTGCTCCTTCAGACCCCATTGGCTGCAGTTCCTGGGAGCTGCGGAGCCAGCGCTCGGGGCAGGAGAAGCATACAGAGCCTCTGTGGCCGTCCCTACTCCTAGGGGCCAGAGGGAGATGCCAGCAGCTTCACAGAAGCCGAGCAGAGCTGCAGGTACCCTGCCGGCCCCACTGCAGGCAGCCAATCAGACTTTTAATGGCCCAGCCAGCAGTGCTGACCGGAGCCACCAGGGTCCCTTTTTGACCGGGCATTTCAGTCAAAAACTGGATGCCTGGCAACCCTACCAACAGATCATAGTTTGCAGAAGATTTTAGCTCATGGTCTGCTTTCTTAGAGGGTTTCTTGTATATAATGAAGAGCAAAAGTTACACCCCTGTATTTTTAAGTACAATTACTATACCTTCAGAACAGATTGCATAGTACTCCAGGGTCTTAGGGCTTGCTCCTGCTCTGAAGTGAAAGACAAATCTCCCACTAACTTTCCTGACAGAGGGTTAGGCCCCACAGCCCGGATTCTGAAAGCTCATGTATTGGTAGAAACCTGCACCCACATTGGGCCCTCGAATTAGGACCACAGTTTCATGTGCAGTGATTGTAGGGTTGCCAACATTCTAACTGCACAAAAACAAACACCCTTGCCCCACCCCTGCCCCGCCTCTTCTTTGAGGCCCCACCCCCACTCAGTCCATCTCCCCTCCCTCTGTCACTTGCTCTCCCCCACCCTCACTCACTCATTTTCACCAGGCTGGGGCAGAGGGTTGGGGTGTGGGAGGGAGTGGGGGTGCAGGCTCTGGTATGGGGCCAGAAATGAAGGGTTTAGGGTGTGGGAGGGAGCTCTGGGCTGGGGCAGGGGATTGAGGTGTGTGGGGGGAGGTGAAGGCTCCATCTGGGAGTGCAGGCTCTGGGGTGGGGCTGGGGATGAGAGGTTTGGAGTGCAGTGGGGTCTCTGGGCTAGGGCTCAGGAGTTCGGAGTGTGGGAGGGGGCTCAGGGCAGGGGGTTGGGGTGCGAGAACAGGGTTTGGGGTGTGGGCTCTGGGTGGCGCTTACCTCAGGCGGCTCCCAGGAAGCTGCCAGCATGTCCCTCCAGCTCCTAGGCAGAGGCTCATCCAGGTGGCTCGGCACGCTNGCTCGGGGTGGAGGAAGCGCATGGAGCCCCCTGGATGCACCTCCACCTCGGGGCCGCAGGGGCATATTGCCACTTCTGGTGAACTGTGTGGAGCTAGATAGGGAACCTGCCAGCCCCACGCCAACTGGACTTTTAACGGCCCAATCAGCGGTGCTGACCAGAGCCACCAGGGTCCCTTTTTGACTGGTTCTCTGGTTGACCTAATTGATACCTCTGCAGAGAATATAGAACTGTCACATGACTCACATGCCAAGTTGCAAAGATATCTTACAGTGCTAGTAATCACAGCTGGCTCCCCGCTAACGCCTATCATAGTTCAGGCCATAGCCTCTGAAGAAGTCTCTGGGACTATCAAATATTTTGGCTGCCAACAAGCTCCCTAGGCTGCCTTGTTCTTTTGCAAATCAAGAGTTTTATTTGATGAATACACCATACAGGCAATGTTACCACTTCTGCAACAAGAAATCCATTTTTATGTACACAGTAGCATGAAGGCTATTGACAGCTCCCTGTGGTAGTAAATGAATGGGGGCAAGAGGGCTGGCTGCAGGAGCTCCATGGACTAAGTATTTTTTTAAATTAATCTGTGGATTGCTGCTAAAGCCACTTGATGGTTTACTACTTCATTGTTATACACATATACCTTGCATAACTCCACTCAACTGAATCACAGTAGATCTCAGCAAGGCAACAAAAATCATTAGAGCTAGGTTGAGCTGTGCATAATGGATAATGACAAACTAAAAAAACTAAGATTCAGTAGCATGAAAGAAAAATATTAGAGGGTATTTAATTTGGGGGTGAAAAACTGATCAGAAAAATGACTCCTAACATACATTAGGAAATTATTTTCCATTGAGATTGATGGCAGGTAAATTTCAAGCACATAAAAAGAAATATAAATTTACAAGACTATGTAATCACAATGTAATTTTCAAAGGAGGTGAGAGCTGACATGCCAAATTCTTTTCTCATATAACCCGAAAACTCCACTGATTTCAATGCAATTGCATTGCCTTACCCTCGGGCTGGATGTGGTTCAAATAGTATAGCTGGATTTTAAAAGGGGGTTGATTATTTTGTGGCCACTAATAAGCTTTATAGTTACATGTGCCAAAATAGTAGCAATGAAATCTCATAGGGGGGAAGCTGACCATCACAAGGGTCAGGAAAAAATTCTCCCTGTATATGTCACAATAGGCTAGGCACTTGATAGAGAGGTTTGCCTCTAATGCACCTGATGGCCACTGTTAGAGGCATGTATCAAACATCATGATCCAATGGTGAATGCTATATCCCACCATTGTGTTAATATCCTTGCACTGCATGACCAGGTATCACACTGAGTATTCCCCAATATATTTAAAATACAGGATGGTAGATTAAAACATCAAGATTTACCAAAATAAAGTAAGATCTGCTCTGTACCAGAGCACATTATAGAAGGAAAATATCCCAATTTACTATGTGATATGGTACATATTTCAATCAGATAAATGCTAACTTCTGTGTTTGTACTACTATATATATTTATTGTATTAACCTAAAACACTTACATTCTTTTCCGAACTAGTGATCACCTCTTGTTTTTTTCCCTTACATCAGCATCCTTATGCTTTGTTATATTAAAATGTATGTAATACAGGATGCTAAAGAATGCATAGTCCAGTGTGGTACAGTATAGATTAGATGATGCATGAAAGATAATATATATGGATGACTGAAAACTTCACCACTCCTCAAATGAGACACCAGTTTTGTTTCCCAGAATTTCTGACAAGTACTAGCCTAGCAATATCAATGAGAAAACAGTTGCTGAGGTACATCTTGATGAAGAAATAAACCTGGACCAGAAGATAGAAAAATTCTCGAATTGCTCAGTGAAAGCCAAACATACATCTAATCCTCTAGAGAAGGCACTAACCATATCAGCTTTCATTTGTCCTTTGACAGTGTTTTTTCTTTCTCAAAATAGCTTCCCAGTTAAAAAAATGCTGATGGAGGATAAGAGAATCTTTTTTCTTATGTATAGACATGGTTCTTCACAGGCATAAATGAGCCAAATGATGAGTCTACTAATAAAATATAGGACCTTAGAGTTATTGCCACTCTTAGAGAAGCTGTTTACGTATTTTCAATATTATGGACACTTCTGCTTCTGATAAGAAAGACTTAAAACATGTAACATTTAAAACTTTGTGTTCAACTTTATTAAAAATTTCCATTTTGAATGTGATTTGAGTAGATCTTCCAGTCACACTAACATAAAGTTCTGTTTATAAAGTGTTTGGATGGGTTAAATTATTAAGGGATTATAAACAGAAATGTGTGTTATAGATGTTCTAAGAACATCTGTAGGTGTTTAAATTATTATAAGCAACCTATTCATCTGTTGGACTATAAATTAACCCTTTATAAACTATAAATGAAAGAAACTTTATGTGTGAGACTAAATTTCTTAATAATTAGACAGGATTCTTACAAAACCTTGATGGCCATCAAGGGGCTGGATTTTCTTAAGTGTTCACCCTTAACCTAACTCTGGTGGAACTCTGATTAACATCAATGGGGGCAGACCAATGCCGAAAGCTGCTGAAAATACTACCCGAAACATCCAGTCTGTCCCCAAAGGAACCAATAAATACTAAACTCGGGCTGGCTAGAGGGACTATACAGTTATTGGTATATGAAATAGTTTAATTCCAGAATACATGCAGCAAGTTGGTGGTGAGAAGTTGGTGCAGGATACATGAATTCTAGCAACAAAGGGGTTTGTAAGTTTACCCACATTCTACTTTTTGTCATGTGACTGTGTTGGCATTTTAAGTATCAGAGGGGTAGCCGTGTTAGTTTGTATCCACAAAAACAATGAGGAGTCCGGTGGCACCTTAAAGACTAACAGATTTATTTGGGCATAAGCTTTCATGAGTAAAAAACCCACTTCTTCTGTTAGTCTTTAAGGTGCCACCAGACTCCTCATTGTTTCTGTTGGGGTTTTGTTTGTTTTAAGCCTCAGACAAACTACTGCACTCTTGGACATTCCACTTCTTTAAATTCTAAATGTTGCCAAGGAATAGAACAAGAGTTATATCATTACAAAATTTTGTCCCTCTTTTACTTAGTGAAATTACATACACATGCACAGGGACCATACCTATCAATTACATATCTGTGGGAGATTGCTTGAAGAAAAGGCCAATGTCCCACTGGGGAAGAGGAGGTTCAGGGCAACTTAGACAACACCACAAGGTATAAATGTGAGATATAGTAACCAAGACTTGTTGCTCTCTAATCCTTTCAGTAATGTCCAGTGGTGCCTCCTCAAGATGGACAACAAGCATTTCTGTTTTGAGTTCAATACAGCATGATATTTACCAGTTGCTACAAATGGGCTCTGAGTGAATCCCTTGAATATCAGGTTTGCCTAGGCTCTTTCAGAATTCACCACCCTCACACAGTCCTTGTAACCTATCTGCTCCAATTTGCAATAGAAAGTGAATTAAATCATTTGTTTTGGCTAGACTAGACTAGATATGTGCAAACTAGGTATGTTTCAGGTTTATACCCACAAAATTCAATGAACCTAAAATTAGCCTAAACCTAAATTAGACTATAAACTGGGCAGTGGCAGTCTCTTCACATGTACACTACCTAGCAAATATAGTCCTGATCTGTGACAGGCGCCTCTAGAATATCACAATACAAATAAACTTGAACCTATACCAAGTCATGAAAAAAGCACAATCATGTTACACTGTCAGTCCTGTCATGCTGTCTGGAGTGGCTCACAGCTGTGAGTGCCTGCCTCAGGGCAGACTGTCAGAAAACAAGGGCAGACACCCCAAGCTGGTGGTATGTTCTATAATTAGATATTACCAAGCGAGCAACAAATGTGAACTCCTGGATCACTATACCATCTTACCATGGAGTCACAGTCCCCTTAGCCTCTCCAGTCTATCTTGCCACCCAGACAAACTGGACTTTGTGATAAAAGGTTGCTTAAACCTAAAATGACACAAAACAGGTTTCTCCCTGTCTCAAGAGACCAGTCACTTACCCCAGATCAATCGATACTTTGGATCTTATACCAAAGACAATGCTGGTGGCCAATTCTATAGTAAACTAACTAAAGGTTTGTTAGCGAAGAAAAAATAATGAGAGTTGTTGATAGGTTAAAGCACATAAAATATATCTACAGGTGAATCATAGTTTGTAAGTCCAAATGGTGGCAGTGCTGTAATAAACTGCTAGTTTTCCAAAAGTATTTCACGGCTACCCAGAATAACTCTGGGGATCTCCATCTTCTCATTCATTTATTCTGTCCTGTTAGAATCCAAACAGTCCAGAGATAAAGGATTGTTCTTTTAATCCATATTTATATCTTCTTCTCACAGAAGACAAGCTGACAATCTCTCTACCCAAGTCGGATTTTCCTTTGATGGTGATGAGTGAGGAATGCACTTTGAGTTTCTGACCTCAGGTCATCACCACAATGGCCATTCTGATAAAGTCCTTCATTAGCATTCCACGTGGCTTCTTTGATGTCTGATAAGTTATTTAGTTATACAGGGTATTTACCATGTAAGTGTTTGCTATTACATTATAACAGGAACAGATAAGTGAAAACAATGCTTGTAACATTCCATTAGTTTTATGAAATTTTAAACCCTAAACACTAATTGCTTTGATCTATACTAATACACAAGTGAATTGAACTGAATACACTCTAGCACAGGGGTCGGGAACCTTTCAGAAGCGGTGTGCTGAGACTTCATTTATTCACTTTAATTTAAGGTTTCACGTGCCAGTAATACATTTTAATGTTTTTTAGAAGGTCTCTCACTATAAGTCTATATATTATATAACTAAACTATTGTTATATTGTAAAATAAACAAGGTTTTCAAAAATTTTAAGAAGCTTCATTTAAAATTAAATTAAAATGTTGATCTTATGCCGCCGGCCCGCTCAGCCCGCTGCTGGTCTGGGGTTCTGTTGACCTAGGCCGGCAGCGGGCTGAGCGGGGCCTGCGGCCGGGACCCCGGCTGGCAAGGGTCCGGCAGCCAGAACCCCAGACCGGCAGCCAGAACCCCAGACCGGCAGCGGGCTATGCGGGGCCAGCGGCCGGGACCCCAGACCAGCAGTGGGCTGAGCAGCTCAGCCCGCTGCCGCTCAGGGGTTCCATATGCCGGCTCCTGCCAGTTGGGATCCCGGCTCCCGGACTCGCTCAGCCCGCTGCCGATCTAGGGTCCTGTCCCTGCCCGCATACAGTGGGTACCTACCTTCTCCCTGGTTCTGGCCCATTCTCTTCCTCTCTCTCTGCACTGAGTTGAGGGTGGGAGTGCACTGAGCACAGGGCTGGAGGTGAAGGAGCAGGCTGGGGGTTGGGGTGTAGGGTCTGGCCAGGAGCTAGAATGAGGAAGGGGGCTCAGGGTTGGGCCAGGAGGTTTGGGTGTGGAGCGCTTACCTGGGCAGCTCCCATTTGGTGCGAGAGGTGCAGGTGGGAATGTGGGTGGGGGTGGGGGTGTGCAGGAGCTCCCGTTTGGTGCTCAGGGTGGGGGTGGGGATGTGGGGGGGTGCAAGAGTCAGGATGTGNAGTAATACATTTTAATGTTTTTTAGAAGGTCTCTCACTATAAGTCTATATATTATATAACTAAACTATTGTTATATTGTAAAATAAACAAGGTTTTCAAAATTTTTAAGAAGCTTCATTTAAAATTAAATTAAAATGTTGATCTTATGCCGCCGGCCCGCTCAGCCCGCTGCTGGTCTGGGGTTCTGTTGACCTAGGCCGGCAGCGGGCTGAGCGGGGCCTGCGGCCGGGACCCCGGCTGGCAAGGGTCCGGCAGCCAGAACCCCAGACCGGCAGCCAGAACCCCAGACCGGCAGCGGGCTATGCGGGGCCAGCGGCCGGGACCCCAGACCAGCAGTGGGCTGAGCAGCTCAGCCCGCTGCCGCTCAGGGGTTCCATATGCCGGCTCCTGCCAGTTGGGATCCCGGCTCCCGGACTCGCTCAGCCCGCTGCCGATCTAGGGTCCTGTCCCTGCCCGCATACAGTGGGTACCTACCTTCTCCCTGGTTCTGGCCCATTCTCTTCCTCTCTCTCTGCACCGAGTTGAGGGTGGGAGTGCACTGAGCACAGGGCTGGAGGGGAAGGAGCAGGCTGGGGGTTGGGGTGTAGGGGCTGGCCAGGAGCTAGAATGAGGAAGGGGGCTCAGGGTTGGGCCAGGAGGTTTGGGTGTGGAGCGCTTACCTGGGCAGCTCCCATTTGGTGCGAGAGGTGCAGGTGGGAATGTGGGTGGGGGTGGGGGGTCGGGCAGGGGGGAAGAGGGGGGGGGGGGCGCGGGGGTGGGCCCGGGGGTTTGGGGGGGGGGGGTGGTGGGGGGGTGCAAGAGTCAGGGCAGGGGGCTTGGGGTAGGTGAGGGGGGGTCAGGCCAGAGGGCTGGGGGGGTGTGGGGGGGGGTGGAGGGGGGGGGGGTGGGAGGGGGGGTGAGGACAGAGGGCTGGGTGTATGTGAGGGGGGGTCAGGACAGAGGGCTGGGGGTGTGTGAGGGGGGTACAGGGCTGAGGGAAGAGGCCTGGGAGGTGTGCGGGGCTGCAGGGCTCAGGGCACGGGCCTGTGGGGGTGCGGGGCTGCAGGGCTCAGGGCAGAGAGCTGGGTGTGTGTGAGGGGGGGTCAGGACAGAGGGCTGGGTGTGTGTGAGGGGGGTACAGGGCTCAGGGAAGAGGCCTGGGAGGTGTGCGGGGCTGCAGGGCTCAGGGCAGAGGGCTGGGTGTATGTGAGGGGGGTCAGGGCAGAGGGCTTGGTGTATGTGAGGGGGGGTCAGGGCAGAGGGCTGGAGGGGATATGCCCCTATTCTACCACCACCCTTTCCCCAAGGCCCTGCCCCCGCTTCTTCTCTGCCTCTGCCGGGAGCAGTGAGCATGCTGACTCCACTCCTCCCCCACCCCCTCCCTCGCAAGGGCCATCAGCTGATCGGCCAGCAGGGAGGGAGGGACGGAGAGGAGGAGGAGGGGCAGGAACCCAGCACACTGTGGGAAGAGGCAGGGGAGCCGGCAGGACCGAGCTTCTGTCCCCTGCTCCCTTCCCCCGTGGGAGGGGGTGGGGGGGTGGAAGGCGGAGAAGAGCGGGCCGGGCTGGGCTGGGCAGGGCAGGGCAGGATTTCCACCCTGCAGGAGTCCCGGCAGGCACCAGCGTGCCATTAAAAATCGGCTCACGTGCCGTCTTTGGCACGCGTGCCATAGGTTGCCGACCCCTGCTCTAGCATGACATGATCATTCAGTGTCACAAGTCCAATGAAGTCCACACACATCATTATGCTCTCCTTCATCCAATGTTGGGCTCTCAGAGCCTTCACAAAACACCATGAACTTCAGGTGCTTACTGTGGAAGCAGATGGAGGATGATCATCTCAGAATCATCCTGGCTAAATGGTTGTGGTATCAACTGAAATATTTAAAGTGATTTTCACAACTTCCCTGCAATTTGTTCCACTGAGCATTGGAATGTATTAAATAAGTCTGGTAGTACTGCAAAAACTCATATTCCACTGATGATGTGCTTGTTATACCTCCCAGCATCTAAGCAGTGAAACAACTAACTAAAACCCCACAGCAATGCTAATATCTTTATGTAAAAAAAAAGTCTTATTTTTATGTAGCCTCAGAAGAATCTGATTACAGAATAACCATTGGACAATTATTGACAATTATGTTTCAAAATTAAGGCTTGCTTTACTTCTTAATGTAATTAGCTGGTAGCCTTTCATATTTAGCCCTATTAATTAATCCCCATAAGCATGGGAAGTTATAATCAATACAACAGAAGTTCCTTAGCAAATTGTAAATAATCTAAGAATTCCTTAGATAGTTTGCTAGTGACTAGTCATCAGATGCATTGTTAGGACATGTTCTGATTTGGGAGCAGAAAAAGGCTGATTTTAACCTATAGGCAACTACCCTGTAACTCCATCTCCAAAAAATGTTTTTAATTGCACAGATACTCAAAATAGGAGTCAAGACTTTGGTTGGCAAAAAAATAATTAGTCACCTAGGATCAGATTCCTCAAAACCTGATTTTAGCCTTTCAATTATTTGCTCAGCATTATATCTCAGGCCTTGGCTACACTTGCGAGTTACAGTGCAATAGTAGCCCCGGGCACCCTAGCTCACTCCCCGTCCACACTGGGAAGGCACGTAGAGCGCTCTGACTCCGCAGCTACAGCGCTGCTGGTAGTCCACCTCGGCGAGTGGAATAACGTTTGCTGCGCCCCCGCTGGAGCGCCGCGGCGCCAGTGTGAACAAGGTGTTGCATTACTGTGCTGTGATCAGCCTCCGGAAATGTCCCATAATCCCCTTAAGTCAAGTGGCCACTATTGTCATTGTTGTGAAATCGGCTGCAGGAATGCGGAAATGGCTTTTCAAAGCTCGGTTTCGGAGAAGCCAGCTGCTTATCAACTCCGAGGAAAAAGCAAACATTTACTGTTTGCTTTGAGTGAGTGAGAGAAAGGCGGGGCGGGGGGGAGAGAGGGGGGTCTGAACTTACAAGACAGCATGCTGACACACTCTCAGCACCCCAAAAACCCACTCTCTCTCCCCCCACATACACACAACACACTNGAGAAAGGCGGGGTGGGGGGGAGAGAGGGGGGCCTGAACTTACAAGACAGCATGCTGACACACTCTCAGCACCCCAAAAACCCACTCTCTCTCCCCCCCCATACACACAACACACTCCCTATCACACTCCACCCCACCCCCCCATTTGAAAAGCACGTTGCAGTCACTTGCATGCTGGGATAGCTGCCCATAATGCACCGCTCCCAATGCCGCTGCAAGTGCTGCAAATGCGGCCACGCCAGTGCGCTTGAAGCTGTCAGTTTGGACACACTGCAGCGCTTTCCCTACTGCGCTCTACGAAGGCGGGTTTAACTCACAGCGCTCTACATCTGCAAGTGTAGCCATGCCCTCAGTCTCCACTTTCAGCTGTTTAAGGAAGTTGCATTTTGAAAGTTTCTTTACATGGCAAACCTTATTAAGAAAGATCCCAGCAGGGAGTGGTCTAGCTGACTGAAATCATGGCATTGTGTCTTGGCTAAGACATAGTTTCAAAGTTTGTTTTTTAAAAAGATATGATTCGTTTTGCAGTGTTTTTGGAGGCCATTTTCTCCCTCAATGCTTACAAGGTCCACAAGTCTCTCAGCACTCTGAAGGGCTATTCTAGCCCTTATTTGTGTAATAGAGGCAATATTCTCAACAAATTCTGGCAATAATCATCCCCTCCAACTGACTCCTATTTGTTTTTCTGAATTTCCACATCAGTGTACATCATAAAGCAGTACTGATCCATAGGCTTCTACCCAGTATAAAAGCAGCTGTTTCAATTCCTGTTTCTCGCTATAAGGAATAATGGCCTGTGCTCTCTCTGGCATCTGGCTGCTTGTCCTGATTCTATTCTCAGCTCTGAGCAATCTCAAAGGGATCAGTGCTCTCCTCTTGGCCGCTGCCTTGCCACAGAAGGGTTTGGGAGGGCATTGACAAGAGCACTGCGCAAAGATAGCCATCCAACATTAGCCAATACAGTTCTGTTCTTGAGAAAATAAAATGCTTTGCAATGTTGTGTCCAAAAAATGAAAAACAGGACTAATGTACATCTAGCAGAGCCAGGGTTTTTTTTAAATGATAGAACAATAGCTACAGAAACAAACAATACCAGTAGCAATATCATAGCATACATTTTATAGGCATATAAAAAAACACCCTTATAATTCCTCCTCCCAGCTGTCTTACAGGCTAACTGGGGAGAGATTGCACAAGATGACTCCACAGCAGCATTTTATAGGGTAGGGATTGAATGTGGCTGAAAACATGGTCAACCGATCAGCTAACCACACTGACCCACTGACCAAAACCACCATGTGGGGGTGTTAGGAGAGCAGCAGCTGCTACTGCAATGCAGAAATTGTAGTATTATTCTCAAAGAGGCTTCATTGCTGCTAGGTAGTTCACATCACGGCTCTGGAATAAGAGAAGGCTCCAGTCACTCCACCCCTTATATAAAGACCTTTTACTCGTGAATTGGACAGGGAGTGAGAATTTGGCCCAGCAACTTAGTTATTTTCCTTTTACTGCATACATGTAGCTACGGGGCTGGGGTGGGGGGGAAGATGCAGGTGTTGGGAAGAAATGTGTCTGGGTAAATGGGAAGACATTTATTTCCATATTTGGGAGCTTATATTGGTCATAAATGAACAAGAAGTAGGGATATTTATATCCCCATGTATTATATCCCCCATGTAGCTCTCATCTACTGTTATATGTTCTGTTTATTAACTAAGGACAGAAATAAAGAAAATCATAATAAAAATTAAAGACTCAGACATTTTGTTCCACACAGGACCACGTACATCTGGGGTGTTTCTAACTGAAGCAATACAGAGAAAGATGCACACTACATATGGATGCTATATAAGCAATTTTGCATTTTACTTTTCATCATGAAGTGATTGTTCACAGTCAACTGTTTTCATATCTACAAATCACTCAGAACGTACACGCAATTGTAAAATAGTCCAGCATTAAATGTACATACTTGAAATTAAAGGTTTGTTCCTGCTCCAATTAAATCAATGGCAAAACTCCTACACAGCTGACATGGTGCTTCTTCTTCTTCTTCAACGCTTAGCCAGACGTCGGCCGTAGCAATCATTAGCCATTTGGTCCATTCCTGCACAACCGCAAAGGCTTAAGGACCTGAGAGGCCAACATCGGAACAGACTTGATGAACCCATGTAATAGGGGGTCTGCCTCTGGGCCACCTTCACCCCTCGGTTGGTGGAATTTTATCCTGGATGTTACAAGCCACCCAGAGAACGGCGTTCGCTGGAATGTCTTGTGGCATCCTTGCAACATGTGCAAAAAGCGTAAGGCACCACCTGCGGACAATGGCCCCAGTAGCCTGAGACCCAAGTGACCATAAACATCTGCATTACAGATGAAGTCATTCCACTTTATGCCCAGTATATGATGTTGACATTTTATGTGGAAAGCCTCCAGCTTTGTTCAGTCTGCGCAGTGTAATGTCCATGTTTCGCAGCCATACAACAGTATGGGAAGGATACAGCTCAAATAAATCCTGAACTTGGTTGTCATACTAAGATGATGTTGATTCTATATTCATTGTAAAAGGCCCATGGCAGATGCTGTGAAGCCAATCTGATGGAGAACCTCCATGTGAGAATTGGAGGAGGTGGTAAGTATAGAACACAGATAGCAAAAGCTGGAAACTGATTTGACAGTTTCATTGTTCAAAGAGATTGGAGTCGCGGGTGGACTTGGTCCTAGATTTTGCAGTTCTGTCTTTGACCATGAAACATGGAGACCAATCTTAGCTAACTCCTCCTCCATATGCTGGAGTGCTTCACAAAACCTGTCGGGGCTGAATCCTCCCTAACTGAATAATTTACCGTGTATCATATAGTATCCAGTCCCACAAGGTACCGATTGCTCACAACTGCAACAGAAGGTAAGGGTCACTGGAGGTGGTCAGCACTTCGGTTGTTCAGACCTGACTGTACTTGCAACTTGTGTAGTTATGATCGTCAGAGCCTTAGGCGCATGGGACCCCAGTAACGAGTGAGTGCTGAGAGAATGCGGAATTGGTCAACACTATGCTCAGCTGATGCAGCAACTCATGGTGTCGGATGCCATCAGGTGATCGAGGGACATCTACATAGAACACATCACTGGACATTGGCAATACCAGGAGAGATGAGCTGGAGTGCCGATGAGAAGCGCAGTCAGGAAAGTAACAAATACTTTCCTCATGGATTGTATTTTCTAAATGGACAACCAACCTAATTCTCAAGGAATCTCCACTCATTGATATATTTATCTTTCCACAACCAAATCTCTGTACAACTTTTCATGAGTGATGTACCCAAGAATTCAGATTCTAATATCTAAACTCTACTGTTAAATCTATTCACCTAAATTTGGGTTATTGCTGATTATGTACACTATGTATCATATGACTTTTAAAAACGAACTTTATATTTCTGGATAATCTAAGCACTATACCCAGATGTACAGACACTCTTTTCCCAACCTATGTATTATATAAGCTAATGTTAATATTTTAACATTAGCTTTAATAAAAATTTTAAATCTATTCTACTTTTTTACAACTGTGCAAAGTGAATGAGAAAGCCACTTATTGTGCACAGCTGTAAATAATTACACAAGGTAGGGAATAATTAAACAAACATTGATCATTATGGGTCTATTTAAAGACTAGTTTCAGAGTAGCAGCCGTGTTAGTCTGTATCCGCAAAAAGAACAGGAGTACCTGTGGCACCTTAGGGTATGTCTACACTACCCGCCGGATCGGCGGGTAGTAATCGATCTATCGGGGATCGATGTATTGCGTCTCGTCTAGACGCAATATATCGATCCCCGAACGTGCTCCCCGTCGACTCCGGAACTCCACCAGGGCGAGAGGTGGAAGTGGAGTCGACGGGGGAGCGGTGGCCGTGGATCCTGAGCCGCGAGGACGCGAAGTAAGTCAATCTAAGTCGATCTAAGATACATCGACTTCAGCTATGCTATTCTCGTAGCTGAAGTTGCATATCTTGGATCGATCCCCCCCCTAGTGTAGATCAGGCCTTAGAGACTAACAAATTTATTTGAGCATAAGCTTTCGTGGGCTACAGCCCACTTCAGCAGATGCATAGAATGGAACATATAATGAGAAGATATATATACATACAGAGAACATGAAAAAGTGGAAGTAGCCATACCAACTGTAAGAGGCTAATTAATTAAGATGAGCTATTATCAGCAGGAGAAAAAAAAACTTGTAGTGATAATCAAGATGGCCCATTTTAGACAGTTGACAAGAAGGTGTGAGGATACTTAACATGGGGAAATAGATTCAATATGTGTAATGACCCAGCCACTCCCAGTCTCTATTCAAACTCAAGTTAATGGTACCTAGTTTGCATATTAATTCAAGCTCAGCAGTTTCTCGTTGGAGTCTGGTTTTGAAGCTTTTCTGTTGCAAAATTGCCACCTTTAAGTCTGTTACTGAGTGACCAGAGAGGTTGAAGTGTTCTCCTACTGGTTTTTGAATGTTATGATTCCTGATGTCAGATTTGTGTCCATTTATTCTTTTGCGTAGAGACTGGGAGTGGCTGGGTTCTTTTTTTAAAGACTAGTGTTACACTTACAATTTTAAACAATGTTATTCTATTATACTTGAATTGCCTAGAATGGGCAGAAGAGGAGTCAAGCTCTTGAGGGCTTGTCTTCACCAGACGTGCTATATTGGTGCAGATGCATTGATGCTGTGTGGACACAGCTTTAAGTCAATCTAACTTATGTCACTCAGAGGGGTGGCTTTTTTACACCCCTGAGCGACGTGAGTTGCATCGATTTAAGTGGTAGTGTAGACAAGCCCTGAGTTATAATCCTGTCATTGATTTCCAGTATGTACACTATCTACACAATGGGAATATTGATATTTACCTACTCAATATACAGCTTGGAAGTTCTTATGTAAAGTTTAAAGATCTCCAACTTTAAAGTGCTACTTTAAGTATTACTAATGTATACACGCAAATAAAGCTTTTTCACGCTTGTTTATAGAAAACTGTCACTTGCCAGTATTAGAGGGCCATAATACAATGGAAAGTCACTTGGAATGGGAAGATGATCACATTTATTTAGATTTCTGCTATTATAAATGAAAGTCTCTTCCAATGGATGCCTTTGCAGTATACCCCCACCCCCAACCCAGATCACAATACCCTGGCAGCAAGAATAAGTTCCATCAACAAAATCCCCAGCAGGGTGCCCTTTCCATTCTGCCTTGTGCCATCCCTTTATCATCTCCTCCCAGGACACGAAAAAGCGATGGGCACAAACAAGTGACAATGTAAAAAAACAACTAAAAACCTAAGCGAACAAAAGAACACAGCTAACTTGAAGAGGAACAGTGCAGTGTAGTTAATTAAACAATACAGAATAAGTAACTTCAGAAAAATAATGAACACAAATTATCCAAGGTCTAATTTTAATAAAAGATTCAAAATTTCATTTTATCTGATTAATAAAGCAGATAACTCCAAAAGGATCAGCAATCATATAATTATCAAATGCCAAAGACAATTAAACTCTACCCAAGCACTACCAACAACATCAGCAACTTCAGAATTATAGAGAAGGAACTGGGAAACTATCAATAGACTGTCAGCCCTTTGGGGCAGGGAATGTCTGTGAAGACTGTGAAGAACTTCAAAAAGATCTCACAAAACTAAGTGATTGGGCAACAAAATGGCAAATGAAATTTAATGTGCATAAATGTAAAGTAATGCACACTGGAAAAAATAACTCCATCTATACATACAATATGATGGGGGCTAATTTAGCTACAACTAATCAGGAAAGAGATCTTGGAGTCATCATGGATAGTTCTCTGAAGATGTCCACGCAGTGTGCAGCAGCAGTCAAAAAAGCAAACAGGATGTTAGGAATCATTTAAAAAGGGATAGAGAATAAGACAGAGAATATCTTATTGCCCTTATATAAATCCATGGTACGCCCACATCTTGAATACTGTGTACAGATGTGGTCCTCATCTCAAAAAAAGATATACTGGCAATAGAAAAGGTTCAGAGAAGGGCAACTATAAAGATTAGGGGGTTTGGAATGGGTCCCATATGAGGAGAGATTAAAGAGGCTAGGACTTTTCATCTTGGAAAAGAGGAGACTAAGGGGGGATATGATAGAGGTATATAAAATCATGAGTGGTGTGGAGAAAGTGAATAAGGAAAAGTTATTTACTTGTTCCCATAATATAAGAACTAGGGGCCACCAAATGAAATTAATAGGCAGCAGGTTTAAAACAAATAAAAGGAAGTTCTTCTTCACACAGCGCACAGTCAACCTGTGGAACTCCTTGCCTGAGGAGGTTGTGAAGGCTAGGACTATAANCTATTACCCTAAGTCTGTACAGTGCCTAGCACATTGAGGTGACTTTCTCCATTGGCCCAAGGAACTACCATAATATATCCTTATATATGTAACCCTTCTGCCCATCTGAGTTGGCAGCAACAAGGGCCGGGTTCAGTATCTAGGGGTTCCGTTTCAATACTACAAAGCAAAACCGGCTCGAGCCCCCACCCAGTGACCTGGGACAATTTCATACCACCCCCCGGGCGCCTCTAAGAGGCAATACTTCCCCTCTCGCAAGCACGGAGTCTGAGTGTAGCAAAATCCTTTTAATAAAGGAGGGAAACAATGCGGCATTATATTGGGGAAACACCACAAATAGGATTCATAATACAAACCATGAGCAAAAGACCCACCCCCAAGTAAGGTTGGCAGTGTCCTTTTCCCCTCAGGGTCTTAAGTCCAACAACCCCATAGATCACCCCAAAGTCCCCAAAGTCCAACACCTCTAAAGTCTCTTGAGTCCAACAACCCAAGAGTCTCTGTCCTTGGTCAGTGCAGCCCAGAGCTGCAGAGTTTTTGCCCCCACAGCCTGGGTGGAAGGGGGGGGGAGGAAAGGGTACGCAGGGTGTTAAGGGGCACCTTACGTGGTCCGAGGCCAACTGCCCCGCCTCTCCGTGGGGTTCTGCTGCCGCCTTCACCATGAGCCGCTCCACTCCACTATCCGTCCCGTGAGCTGCACCAGCCGCCCCACAAACTGCTCCGCTCCGCTCGCTGTCCCACAGGCAGCGCCAACCGTCCCACAAACTGCTCCGCTCGCTGTTCTGTGGGCCACGCCAACCGCCCCGTAAACTGCTCCACTCTGCCAGCCGCTTCGTAAACTGCTCCGCTTGCTGTTCCGTGGGCCACACCAACCGTCCCACAAACTGCTCCATTAGCCGCTCCACAAACTGCTCCACTCAGCAATATAGCTTCAGGCTCCCCCACTGGTTAACACAGCACTCAGTGATTTCAGCTCTTAGTGATTTCAGCTTATAGTAGGGGAGCCCTAGTGCTGGTGCACCATTGGCCCAAAGCAAATTCAGCTCAGCAGTCTGTAACTAGATTCCTAATGGGATCAAAGTTAGCTCTGACCTCTGAGCCCGTTTAGAGAAGGAGGTGCAATTGGTGTTTCGGGCCCTCAAAGAGGACCCATCCCATCAGGTACAAATACCTGCCCCCATCCTCTCTCCCCTCACTGGGTTTTGGAACCCATGTCCCTTGTCTTGCAAGTGCTACTTAGTTGATGGTGAGTCCTTCTGTCATCAAACAGTTCCACTGGCCTTGATTCACATAACCATGGTAACTCAGGGTAACAACACTTTATTCCTTCTGCCCCAATACCAGAGAAACTGGGGATCCCACAGCCGCCAAAGTGACCATTTTGGGCTGCTGGGGCTCACGCTAGGCGGGGTGGGTGTGCCTATGCAAATGAGATCAGCCCCTGAAGTTCTTTTCCCCACTCCCCATAATTCACCACCAGATGTCAGGGTAGAGCTCATCCTGACTGCTTACATCTATGTATAAGGATTTTGAGGCCCTTCAGCATTTAAATATATTCTCTTTCTTTGAAAATCTCAATACACACATGGAATATACTAGACATATAAACAATGCCTAATAGAATGTTTTCTTAGCATTTCAAAATACCGTATACTGAATTACCCTCTTCTAACTGCCACTTATAAAATCAGTTTCTGCCCTATTTTTGGTCATGTTATCATCATCTATCTTTTGGAACCACACAATATGAAGTCTAAATACACGCCAATGCAAACAACCATAATTCATCCTGTACCATATTATTTAGAGTATGAAAATGTGCCTACCTAGAAAAAAAGTGTCTGGACAGCTAACATAGTATCATAGCCAAACACCAAGTAGATACTCATAAAATCTTACTGGAAAGCACCAAATACTAACTAGAGGAATTCAAGTAGCTGAATTCCAGAGATGAGTCATAACTAATCTATACCATTTGGCTAATCAGAATATCCTTTCTCCACCGCACTCTTTGGGGCAGGGGGAAAATCTCAATTTGGATGTACTGCTCAAATCACTAAAGGAAGCACTCATTAATTTAAGTTTCAGAACTGATGTCTCCAAATTATATTTATTCAACTCTGTGCTTTTCACCGTAACATTAAAAATATAACAAATCCTGGGAACTTCCAGGGAGGAGAGGAAAAAATGATAGATTCTCCCCAACATTCAGGAAAGGTATTGAAAATGTTTTGATCGACAGTGGCAGTGAGGATAGTCAGTGAATTTCAGTTATTTTGTATGTACATTCAGGTTTATTCAGTGTTCTTCAGAGAGGGTGAGTGTGATGGGTTCGGTCACAGAGACCCCCTTGGGACTGTCACCTGACGTGCTGAAATTACCTCTGAGCCCGTTTTCCCTGCCAGCTTGGGATTCCAGAACCCTGCCTTGTTGAGCCAGACACACTAGCCTGCTGCAACACAGAGTTCATTAATAAACAAAAGTGATTTTATTAAGTATAAAACATAGGATTTAAGTGGTTTCAAGTAATAAGAAACCGAACAAAGTAAGTCACCAAGCAAAATAAAGCAAAAACACGCAAGTCTAAGCCTAATACATTAAGAAACTGATTACAGGTAAATCTCACCCTCAGAGATGTTCCAATAAGCTTCTTTCTCCTTCCTAGTCTGGGCCCAACCCTTTCCCCTGGTACAGTCCTTGTTAGTTCCAGCAGACATCTCAGGTGGTAAGCAGGGGCTTTCTCATGAATGGCCACCTCTTTTGTCCTGCTCCACCCACTTTTATAGCTTTGGCACAAGGCGGGAATCTTTTGTCTCTCTGGGTCCCCACCCCTCCTTCTAAATTGAAAAGTACCAGATTTAAGATGGATTCCAGTATCATGTGACATGGTCACATGTCACTGTAAAACCCCTAGTCTCCATTCTTCCTGGGTTGTCCCACATGTATACAGGACGGTTTGCAGGTAAATAAACCATTTACAACCAATTGTCCTAGTCAATGGGAGCCATCAAGATTCTAAACCACCATTAATGGCCCCCACTTTTCATAATTACAATAGGACCTCAGAGTTATACTTCATATTTCTAGTTTCAGATACAAGAATGATACATGCATATAAATAGGATGAACACTCAGTAGATTCTGAGCTTTGTAATGATACCTTACAAGAGACCTTTTGCATAAAGCATATTCCGGTTACATCATATTCACATTCATAAGCATATTTTCATAAAGCATATGGAGTGCAACATCACAGGGAGTACAAGAGTTGACCCAAAATCTGTATTCCAGAAAGCTTCCTGCACAACATGATCATTAAAACACAGCCAGCAAAAAATTAAAGAAGGAACAATTTTTAGGCTGAAGACCCCTCGCAAAATACACATTGGCACTCCCAGCCAGCGTCCCCTCATGCTCCTTCCCCTGCACATATAACTATATGTTGTCCAGTTGAGTTGAGCCAGCATGGCGGGTCAGGGCTCCAGGCATGCCATGAAACAGGGACCTTCATCGACTCCACCCTCACAGGACTGTCCCTGCACTGTGTGCCCATGCCCACTACACAGCAGGATGACCTATCTCCCAGAAAGGCAGAGCAGCAGCATGAGGCCCCAGAGTGGCAACAAGGGCCCCTCCGCTATCAGGAGAGAAGCAGGAGTGGCAGCAGGGTTCCCACCAACACTTAGCCCAGAAACTGGGGTGTATCTTCTTAAATAGGTGATCTAAGGCTACTAAATTCTTCTCCTGACACATTCAAGGCTTGTCTATGCACAAACCTCTTAATTCAAAATAAATGTCCACACAAAGACTTGCACTGCAATACCTACAGATGTGAATTCAACCCAGTTTAGTTACTTGAGGTCCAGTTTTGTGTAGACAAACATGCACAGAGGCATTGGCAGGGTTCCACTACTCGCATATGTACATAAGTCATTGAGATGAATGAGGCACTTCATCTCTTTCAAAGCTATTGTTTCAGGCTCTCTGCAGACCCAGGAAGATGTCACCGCATCCATTATGCCCATGTCATATTTTCAAGCTATTCTTTGCAACCACGAAGGGCAGAATTTGTCATTAAAAATACAATAGGCTGAGATCAAATGAATCCAGGAGTTGAGGCCCTATGCACATGCCTGCAGTATCTATGTCTTAAATCAAGACTCAGGAAGGGTAAGTAATTGGTGACTGGGGTAGTCCAATAGTAGATTCCCTCTTCCTTTTGGGGTAAGTGTGAGAGGGCAAGGGAATAACCAAGCAGGATTTGGTGATTGAGAATCACAATTTCCTCCTGGGCTGATGCAGCTATGCACAGCCCTGTACTTAGGGCTCACTGAGACCGTACAATATCACCCCAAGCCAAACCTCCTTTCTTAAATTCCAATCAACCAGTATTATCCTTTCTTCAGATTTTACAATGCTAATTTTTGAAGGAAAAAATGTTTAAGACAAGTCTTAAAATATATATATATATTTCAGCAGAACACAGACATGCCCTTACATGACGTCATTTCCAATTGTTTCCTGTACTGTACCCTATGCCAAAGTCATCTTCAACAATGGTAGTGATGCAGTTTTCCTCAGCAACTGCCAATAATTTCTATCTGTATGACTATATTGTAAAAATTCAATTAGCCAAAATTCACAAGACTAGAAGCAAGCCATTTAGTAACATTTTACCAGTTCCCCTATTTCAGTAAATTTTGAATAGCTAGAGTGGAGAGGGCTAATTCCCTGGAAGCATAATTTACTTGTTTAATTAAAAAGCACTCTACTGAAGGAAAATGCCCCTTTGGAGCTTGTTTTGTTTTTGTTTTTAATGTACAACATTATACAACGAAAATATATAGGTGAGACAACTACTGCTAAACTGAAGAATCTTTACAATCAGATTTAACAAACTTTTTTTAATTTAGGCAGCAGACAATTTATTAACACTATTTTGATTTCAACTTTTGTATTCTCCTCACTACTTTTATATTTATCTTATTTCTAAATTGTTTTCAATAACTAGAGACACACACAGAACTCAAGTCCTCACTTAGTCCTAACTCTCACTGAATTCAATAGGAATGTTACCTGAATAAGGAATGAGCTAAATTGATGCCATGCATCCAGCTGTCATATGGCCCTCATCCCCATAGTACCTGAGCATCATACACTGTTTACAAGATGACAGTGTGCATGCTTTTCTCTGCAACCAAGAAGCAGGCTTAGTGCATTTGAGCTGTATGCTTTTTGATGGGTTAATTCTCCACTTCTGCAGAAAATCTGTTAGAGGGGCTAAAAAGGAGGGAATCTCCCTCCTTGTTCCATAAGGAGGGCAAGTTTTATCTTCCCCATCCTAGAAGTGGTTGGCAGCTGCCTCCAGAATTTCTCTTAAAGGTGGCTATCCCTCTGCAAAGAGCAACAAGGGGACAGGAATGTGTAATACACCCACAGGCTACATCACACTCCACCCTGAGCTCCATTGGAGTTACATGGAGATGCATATCCCTTCCCAACAGTTCCTCCTGTATTTGCCATTTGGGCTTTGCGAGACTTAACAGTAGAAGTCCCAATGTAACCTTAACCATAGTTGTTACTGTGAAATACATATATTTGTCAAGATGTTCTGGGCCAAATCCACAGCTGGTGTAAATAGCTACATTGAAGTACCTGGATCTATTTTGATTGATGCCAGCTGAGGACCTGACAGTTGAAAAGTCTTGTACATGTTTCAAATACTGGAATATTTTATGAGGCACTAATCTAAAGATGCAGTGGTAGACAAAGTTAGCTATCACATATAGAACAATGAATGCAAAGGATAATTTATAAGACAAAGTTCTTCACTTGCGTTTATTAAATAGTCACGCCTTTTTAAATTAACCTGTGTGTATTGTTCAGCAGTTGTTTCTTTTCAGCACTGAATATCAAGATGCAGTCCACCATACTGAAAGCTGCTAGCTTTCCAAAAAATGAAAGCACTCGCCAATAAATCACAACTGTTTTACCATATGCCACTTTGTTCTGCCAAGCATCACCAGCCTGTTCTACTTTTAAGCAAATTTCATTATATTATAGCTCAGAGCAATGCTCATTAAAAGTATTACTGAAAAATGTCAAGTTGTTTTTATATTGAAAGTGACTATTTTCACCAAGAAGTCAGTCTGATATTTATTGAAAATGCATATTTTAAAGAGCTAATCTCATCCTCATAACTCATTTCTGAAACTGTCAGTATCATTCTTGAGTGTGAGGGATGAAGGCACTGTTTGCAGCTTTAACCATCTCCAGCTAATGTTGACAGCTTTCATAGGATTGTCCATTCTGTGACATTCCAATGGACATTCTCCAATTGCCATGCACTAATCCCTCTAGAAATGCCTTCTCCACTTGGTTTCTTTTATTATATCTCAGGATATACTCCTCTGCTGCTGAATCACTCTGGTGTATACAAGAGGATCAATCCAGTCAGCTGTTGAGCATATCCTGAAAGGTGTAGAGTGCATTCTAACACAACATAGTAGGTACTCAGCACCCTGCAGGATCAGCCCTTGGCTGGTGAGCCATCTAAAGACTGATCCAAATGCTGGGCTGACAAACTCAATGTTGAAACACTTGACTCAGTGTGTGGAACAGTGTATAAATCAGCACAGATTCTGCCCATGCTTTGGGTTACGGTCAACAAAGGGAATCACTATCAACTCCTGCTGTTTATGCTAAATTTAATAGTTTGATGATTCATTGTTGAATCAATCAAAAAGGCTGGCAAAATTAACAATGAACTTCCCTTAGAATAAATTAGATTCATCCAATGCTTTCCATGGCCAAATACTTGTCAGCAAATAGTCTATTTATATATATACATATATATATATATATATACATTTATATATAATATATACATTTATATATAATATATACATTTATATATATATAAAACACACACATCCAACTTTGTCACAGCTTTACTGGGAAATTTAAAAACACTTTAAGGGTTTAAATATTTTCCCATTTCAAGGCTGGTAAAAATATTGCCTGTAAGCAAATGAAAATATGATTAATTGTTGTTTACAGCATATGAATCATACAATCCAATATGCAAATGACAGACCAGTATTGGTTTTTCAACTGATGGAAACCTGCTTTAGGGGCTCTCACAAATTTTGAACAATCAGAATGACTTGGCAGTTAACATTTAGTGGTTCAGGTAACTTTGAAACAAGACACTGAAAAAATATGCTGTGTATTTTTATTGTTGTTGAATAGTTCTTTTTCCATAGTGAAGTCCAAAAACCACAAACAAACAATACGGTATTACCCTGTTCACAGCCTCTAGCATGGTGCTTCTAGGGATGCAGTACTCACCTGCTGTCCAAACGTTGATTTTCTAGCTATTTAGAAATAAGTGGGAGGGGAAACAAACAAAAAAACATACTAGCTCTATTTACTTTGTTCCATAATGGCCACGGGATTCTTTCTTTACTAGAATGAAGTTAGACCAGTTCTTATAACTTGCTAACCATTCTGTGGGCAATCTGCACTCTTCTATCCATGCAGTAATGTTCTCATTGCTGGTTCCAAAGATATAGGAGAAAAAAACACCTTTTTTCCTTGCACAATTTTAGTTAATTTTGCAGTCTCAGACAAATCCTGTCACCTTCCTCTCACAAGTAGTCACAATGAATTTAATAAGGGTCTTGAGGGACCAGATCTGAATAAATGCTGGCCTTCAGTTATAACGGCCTCAATTCTTAATTTTCCACTGTCCCCATCTTTTAAAAAAAAAATCCAGTGAAGGAACTTCTCCGAAATGGCTCCTTAATCCTCTAGTATTGAGAAAACTTTTGTTAGCTATAGTATTTTATTTTTTAAAATTTTATTTATATTGAGTAACTTTCATACTTTGGTATATTTGGTATAAATTAAAATCATTTTATAGGTACATGGTTTTAAAACAAATTTAGTCTATCATGTCAGATATTCTTCTGTTACTAGATTCATTTCTATATATCATATTAATTCACACTGGGGAAACAGGCAGCAAATTATATTTGCCCACCGTCATATGAAATGTTTATCAGAGATGAGAACAAAATCATGATCTTAAAATTGCTATTCCTGGGAATACAAGACTTAAAAAACAACAACAACAACCAAACAAAAAACCCCCAAATAAACAAACAAAAAACTAGTAGACAATTTTTCCCACTAAAATGAAATTAGCAGAGAACTATACCTATACCTTTTCATTTTTGTTTTGTTTATATTTATAATTTAAACTGTAATGAATAAATTCACTGGAGCTAATGTGAAAGAAAAGCAAAATCAACAGTCTGCTCACTGTATATATTTAAAATAAGAGAGGATTACTGAACTTTCAAGGCAGTATATTTGATTTGAAACACTTATTTAGTCCCTTTTTACGTATCCATTTTGCAGCCAATGTTTGAATCATTTATTAAAAGCATGAACAAAAATATGCTGTGACTGAAAGACTGATCAGTTGACGTCTTCGGAAGTTTTAATCCAAATTGAGTAGACATTGTTAAAGAACAAAACCAGACAGTAATTCATGCTTGTATCAAATTGTTAGGTGGCTGCTTAATAACAGGTTTTCTTTTTTCCTTGTCCTTACTAAAGCCAAACAGCACACATGTTTTGGATATCTGACTTATAGTCCAAAAATAATTATAACCAAAAGGTTTCCTGAAGTGGAGTATGGAATATTTTAAAAAATAAGTAAAAAAATTAAGTAGGACGTTTTCTTCATAAAATACTAGATGAAGGTGGTGCATTGTTGTCACAGATGCCTTAAATTACTTCTTTTTTATTGTTAACACAAGAAACAGAAGGCAGCATCTCAGAAACTAAAATACATTGTCCTCAGGGAAGTTCGAGTTATATTTTTAAAGGAATTAAACATTGCATATGAGTACATAATTCAAGCACAAGGCCCACATGAACTACATAACAACATTTCATAGGAAGATGTAAGGAACACTAAAAAGGCTTTGTAGAATATTCTTGAATATCAGGAAGGTCAGGGAAAACAATAGATGTGCAGTGGCAGCTGTTGGCATATTTGAGAAGAAGAGGATACACAATATATATCTGTAGCATTACATACTTCAACTGAGAAGAAACTGCTGAAAACATTTACAAAATCAAGATTATAAAACAGTGAGAAATATACACCTTAGTTAAAGGGGAGTTACCAAGTGTTTGCAAAGGGCCTAATACTGCTACTGTTACTCAAGCAAGTAGTCCTTATTCATGTACTGCTAAAGGAGTCCCTTGAAGTGTCAAGAGTGCAAAATAAACAAAATTGTTTCTATTACTGATCCATTCTCCACTCCAGTTATTACTCTTCACACCACAAAATGTTTCATTTCATTGACTTTCCCCGTTTCCAATCAATAAGCCAAATGTTTGGGGTTTTTTGTACTTCACTATGTTATAGGTTATGCTATAGGGTGCTTGGTACTTAGATGACAAGCCAGCTAGCAGAATAGTTAGATGAGAAGGCCTGCAGGGTCCAGGAAGAAACTTGCAGGGGACCTACGGCCTGGGAAAAGACTGGGAAAGGATCCCCCCACCACCCTTGGTCCTACTCCAGCTAGGTAGGTAGACCACCTGGTGGAGATTCCTGCAGTGTGGACAGCAGCAGAAGCCTTATGAGGAAGAGGCTTTAGGAGGGGCCAGGCTGCAAGGCCTGCTGTATCTGTTTTAGTTTGTGTTGTATTGTTTTGGTGTTGGAAAATAAATCCATCCCTAAAGAAAAGGACTGAAATTCTGCTTCTGTTCTGGGCCTGATTTGATGTATTGGGAACTCTCCACTGGCTTAGAGTTAAAAATGATTCAGCAGCAAGTATAGGCACATCAAACCATATTCATCACCGGGCAGCAATTTGTCAACATATCCTAGTAGCCTGTCCCTACCTTGAGCACCTACATGGGGAAGGACACACCTGTGCTTCAGACTGGAATCACTCTGATTTAAGTATTTAAATGCTACTCCGATTAAAGTTGCCAGTGTCTCTGTATTGATTCCGATTACTTTTCCTTTTATACACTCTTTCTTTACTTTTGATGTCCTAATGGGCTGAAAGTGTTGCAATGACTTTGAGCTATCCAGCTGCCTTTAAAAACCAACTCTTAGAACATCTACCCACATAGGCCAGAAGATTAAGATCTGTCCTTGAAAAGCAAACAACCTTTTTTTCCCCTCCTTAACCTTTTTTAACACCACATTTTAATCTTATTTCCTGAAAACTTCTTCATTTTCTAATTATGCATAGAATTTTCTAAAGATATTTATTCTGGAAAGCTAACAATAAGATTTAGATCTTGGTTGGAGGAGACTATGTGAGTCAGCCCTTCTCATGCTGTCTTCACATAATGATTTCAGCCCATACCTAATAAAATAAAGGTGCCAATTTATTTTTCAAACCTTAAAATATGCTCAGCTTTGGTTCACTTTGAGTTTTAGGTAATGGTTTAAGTTAATTCTTAGCATATCTAAATTAATTTGTTCACCTGAACCTCCCAAATGTATTCAGTGTCTGCCCTTGTGCCTCTATTGATTTTAACATAGCTGCTTACCTCATTTATATATCTATTTACTTGTTGATGCCCCAGTGAAGGATCGGGGTCTGATTTGTGCAGGTGCTGCACAAACATGAAAATAAGACAGTTGCTGCCCTAATGCATTCACATTGTAACAATATTCCACCCAGTTTTAACACCATTTACTTAATGCTGATGATGATTTCAGTTAGCAATAGTTGTCTCATGTATATGTTGAGTAGGAGAAGGGAAGTAAGATAGATCCCTGTGGGAGTTTGCAAGTGAGTAATTTTGGGGAAGAGGAACAGTTACCTGTTGTCACATTCTAGATCCCATTTGAGAGTAGTGACTGAAGCTTTTAACATACCTACTAATATCATGTTGGCACATGAGTAACAGCTTGTGGATGACGGTCAAAAAAGTAGAGTCAGAAAGTAAGTATTTTCTGCTAAAAATACAGAAATGTGGAAAAATATTTCACATGGTGGTATTTTTCTATATACTGTCTCTATGAATCCTCAGTTTTCTTTAAAGCTCTTGTCAATGTGAGCTGGATCTCCTATTATGATCTTTCCTATAAGCTATGTGTTGTAGGACAGTTTTGGCTAATATCTCTTCATGGCTCATATTCCCCAAACAGTTTTATATTTGTCTTCTGCTACCCCTTTGCAAACTCAGAAATATCCTTCCAATATAAATGACTGAAGTTGCATATATGGGTCAAATTCGTCCCTCTGTTACACCCATGCAATCTCCAATGACTTCAGTGCGGACTTCATGGGTGTAACGGAGGGAATAATTTGACCTACATGCAATTTAAATGGAGGGATATAGTTGGGGGGAAAAGTGCCTGGGTTCTGCATACAAATTACAGATACTATGCATTGGTTTACAGGGTCAAAAAGTACTTTGAACAACACGGAAACAATGGAAAGGCATAGTGTAGGGGTGCACTCCATGTGATGAGGAAGGCGTCCCCTCAAGACCGGTGGCCTAGTCCCGTTCTTGAGCAGAATTCTGGACATCTGGCTTTGTTGGGTACAGCAAAGAGATCAATGTTCGGGAACCCACAGGTGTGGAATATATGCTGTAGAGCTGTTGTGTCTAATTTCCACTCGTAGTCTTGTGAGAAACTCCTGCTCAATTTGTCTACCTTGGAGTTCTGACGTCCAGGGAGGTACGTGGCCGAGAGTTTGATGTCATGCTGGATACACTGGTTCCACAATTTCAGTGCTTCTGAGCCCAGGGATCATGACCTGGCTCCCCCTTGTCTGTGGATGTAGAACACACAGGCAAGATGTCCGTCATTCTTATGGTTCTTTCTCTGATCAGTGGTAGGAAGCGTTGGCATGCATTGCAGACTGCATTCAGCTCTAGGAGCTGATGTGCAATGTGGATTCTGAGAGGGACTATCTGCCCTACACAGTGTGGGTCTGTAGACTTACTCCCCAACCGATTAAGGAGGTGTCAGTTGTCAGTATCAAGGAATGTGTTGGTTTTAGAAAAGGGACCCCCCTTGCAGACATTTTGGGGTTATGTCCACCAGTTTAATGAGTCCTTGATATTGATTAGTATCGATAGAAGTTTGTTTAGGCATGTCAGTGGGGCATGTACACTTTTCGTAGCTGTACCTGGAGACAACGCAGGTGTAACCTGACGTGTTTTACCATGAACATGGCCATTGCCATATGGCCAAACAGTTGTACGCATGTCCTGGCAGAGATATGTAGGCCAGTTCTTATTGTGGAAATGAGATTCACTACTGCAGAAAATCTGTGAGTTGGGAGGAAGGTTCTAGCTTGAATAGTACCCAACTGGACCCCAATAAAAATTCCAGATGCTGCACTGGAGTCAGTACTGATTTTTACAGGTTTATCTGGAGGCTGAGATTTGAGAAAAGGTCCATTGTTTTTCTCAAGGCTTCAACAGCTTTGACTCTGGATGGAGCCTTGAGGAGGCAGTCATCCAGATATGGGAATGTTACAATCCCTTGTTTGCGTATGTGCGCCGCCACCACAGTGAGGACTTTGGAAAATACCCTAGGTGCTGCCAAAAGGCCAAAAGGTAGCATCTTGTATTGGTAATGGTTGGACCGCATGATGAATCTGAGAAATCACCTGTGGGAAGGGTGTATGGTAATATAAAAGTATGCATATTGGAGGTTGATGGCCGAGAACTAGTCCCCCTGTTCCACTGCTGGAAAAATTGTTGATAGAGTGACCATCTTGAACTGTTGTAGTTTGATGAACTTGTCATGTTCCTCAAGTCTAGGATAGGCCTCCACCTGCCAGATTTCTTTTGGATCAGAAACCAGTGGAAATAGAAACCCTTCCCTCTGTGCTGGGATGGGACCAGTTCTATGGCCCCCAGTCACAGAAGGTGGTTTATTTCTTCCTTTAGCGGGTCTTCATGAGAAGGGTCCCTGAAGAGGGAGAGGTAGGGGGTGGGAGGGAGAGAGATTAACTTTATGGCGCCCTTTGTTGACAATTTCCAAGATCCACTTCTCCGAGGTGATTTCTTGCCATGATGGATAGAAAGGGGTCAAACAGTTGCCAAACTGATGGTCTGTTGAAGATGGTTGGATCATCTGGACCAGAGGGAGGCATCTCAGGGCCTCGACCATTTACCAAACTATAACAGAAACACTACTATCACTGCTAATACTAAAGATTAGGGATGACTGAAGGGCTCTGCTCAGGATTTTGTCCTAGATCAAAGGCGGTTGAGAAGGAACTGAGGGCGGTTAGATCGCACAGCGCTATATAGATACCACTCACACTGCGAGACAGTGAGGAGCGCATGTCCAGCCCAACGGGCACTGCTACCAAAGTTCTCCGATCCCAGGCGCAGGAGGTGCTACCACTCCTACAGAGGAGAGTCTGCAGAAGAATAGGTTGTTACAGTAACAAAAGTTTGTTTTCTGAATCATTCAACTGCTCATAAAGAAAAAAATTGACTGTGCACCTGTTGGAGCTAATCTTTCATTTTTTTGTTTTTAACAAAGCATTTATCACACTGAGTACCTGCTCCAAAAGCTCCTGCTTTTAATAGGTCAGGTTATATTTGGTCTTCCAATATCAGGTATGTGACCAGGTTATATTTGGGTTTTGCATATCAAGCAATAAGATAGGATCATATTTCTCATTACATTAAAATTAAACTTTCTCCCACAAGGTTTAAATCACATTTTACTTGGCCCCTGATCTCAAAGGAACATTTTGCATTCTGATAAAATAAAATGGAAATAAATGTATTGATTAAAAATAATCAAATACGTGGCAAAAAACAAGCAGAAATTTGCCTTCTCCATATTTGATTTTTCATAATGTTCCACATTCTTCAGCTGGACGAGTCTACAGCTATGCAGAAATTGAGAAACAAGTAACCACAGGATCCAGTTGCCTGGAAACTGCCTGATTACAGCAGCCACTGTAGGCTATGAGGAAATTCTACCTGATTTTTTAGGATCATTTGCCAAGGCTCATCATGATGACAAGAAAATTTACACTTCAGTCAAACCTTTACACCAAAATAAGAATAAAACCACCGAGACTACTGTCTCTCTTTGGAAGAAACAAACTTAAATATTTGAGGGCAAAACTACCAGAATTTTCCAAAAGTCAAACAGAACAAAAAAGAATTCATATCAGTATCCTACTCCAGGAATGTTCAGAATCAAGGGGCCAAGATACAGTCTATAGCAGGGGTCTCAAACTCAAATGACCTCGAGGGCCACATGAGGACTAGTACATTGGGCCGAGGGCCGCATTTACTGACACCTCCCCCACCCCCTGCCGCCCTCAGCCCCGCCCCCACTCCACCCCTTCCATGAGGCCCCTTCCCTGCCCCGCCTCTTCCCACCCCTTCCCTGCCCCCATTCCAACCCCTTCCCCGAAATCCCCACCCCAACTCTGCCCCCTCCCTGCCCCCAGGGGGCACAGGAGGGGTGTGGGGTGCGGTGGGGGCTCAGAGCAGGGGGTCGGGGTGCGGCAGGGGACTCAGCGCAGGGGGTCGGGGTGCAGGAGGAGTGCGGGGGGCGGGCTCCGGCCCGACCCGCACCGGGGGCAGGGCAGGCTCCCTGCTTGCCTGCCTGCCTTGCCTGCCGCCGCGTCGCACCAGGAAGCAGCTGGAACCCGGGGGAGGAGGGGCGCAGGGGGGGGTGTGGCTGTTGCTTCAGGCACCGCCCCCAGCAGTTCCCATTGGCCGGGAATGGGGAACTGTGGCCAATGGGAGCTGCTGGGGGCGGTGCCTGAAGCAACAGCCACACACCCCCCTGCGCTCCTCCTCCCCCAGGTTCCAGCTGCTTCCTGGTGCGACGCGGCGGCAGGGGAGGCAAGCAGGGAGCCTGCCCTGCCCCCGGTGCTGGTCGGCCAGGTAAACGTTGGGGGGGGGGGCGGGAGGAGCTCGCGGGCCGCGTGTTTGAGACCCCTGGTCTACAGCAAATAACCTATGAGAATGCAGTGGCTAACACTGTGGTGTACAAGCCAACAGAAGCCAGAGAGAGGAACTAATAATGGATATTTGTATTCTGCTGCAGTGCTCCTTTAGCTAGCACTTATATGTACATCTAAAGCACAACTTTCAATCAGACATTACCATTAACAGCTGCTTTGAAATGAACACCCGTTTGTTTCATTTTGCCTTGACAGGCTGGAGACATTTAGCCAGCTTTTCACAGGTGCAATGTAACAGAAGGAAAAGTCTCCAAAAAGGGTGAGGAGTTAAAATAAAAAATAATACCCAGTAATCTCATCCAGGGGAGGGAGGAAGGGGAAGAGAGATAGGGAGAGATAACAACAGCCACCATCAAATAGCTCTCTTTCCTACAACAACAGATTAAATTCATTTCATTCTGAATGCCTTATGTTGGTATGTTTTTTAGATGAAGTTGCAGCAGAAATATAAGGCTACACGGCCTGGCTGTAGGGCCGTCGAGGCGTTAATCAGGGCCGATTCTCCTGCCCTTACTTACATGAAACAGACCCTTACTCCATGAGTAATCTCACTGAAACCACTGTGACTAAAATAAGAGCAAAGTATAACTCAGTGTTAATAAGGGTGACACAATCTGGCCTTCAATTAGCATTTCATTAGATCGTTACCTATATCAGAGTTTTAGATGGTGGACAGGAAGAGACCTCTTGAATTATATACTTCAACTGTCCTTTATGGTGCAAGATTTCCATCTGCTCTGGTTTCATAAGTATTTTACCTAGCCAACAAATACACCTCCTCACTGATCATGTTTCAGATATGCCTTAGCAAATCTTTCCAATGCTTGTTTTCTCTGGTTGTTAAGGCATCTACTCTCTAGGTCATCGTAATTAATTAGCCTCTTAGAGCTGGTATGGCATCTTCTCTGTATGTATATATATACTCTTATTATATGTTCCATTCTATGCATCTGATGAAGTGGGCTGTACCCCACGAAAGCTTATGCTCAAATAAATTTGTTAGTCTCTAAGGTGCCACAAGTACTCCTGTTCTTTTTACTCTCTATGCTGTTCAGTAACTTCTTCAGTATTTGTAAAAAACATATTAACTATACAAGATCCACCTCTTAGTACTCAGTCTCCTTTGGCTTTCCTTATGTGTCACGCCTCCTGACTCTCTCTCTAATCATTTGCCTTTTTCAGGAAACCAGTGTACCAATATCCTTTAACCAGCTACCCAAGATAACAAAGGTTTAAAGAAGTTTCTAAGGGACCTAACCCCACTGCAATTTTCAAGATAAATAGTGGAAGTGAAAACTGGATCCTAATGAGTTGATATGAATTATCTTGTCTCTGATCAGGAAACAGATATTTAAAAAAAATCAAAAACAAACCAATGGTTTATGCAGAGAATTAATAAAACCCGAAGCTGAAATTTTCTGCAGTATAATAGCTAAGCATAGCATCAAGTGAGTGAGTTAATCCTGTGTTCTCTGAGGCTAACACCACAAATCCCTTCACACTTGTTCATAGGGGTGAGGGTTGCTACCAAAAATCCACCTGTTCTCTAACTTCATCATACAGGTGGGGGTTGGTCTTTCCCGATCATTTTCTCCCCAGGTACAAGCTAAGGGGAAATGGATGAATGAAGGAGTATTTTAGTGTCCCTGAACTGTGACACACTGCTGGAGATATACCTTGCTCGGCAAGCATCTCCTTGCTAAATTCACAGCAACGCAATTGTCATCGCAGGGCAGTGCTGGAAAAAAGCAGTCCCACTTCCACTGGCATTTGTTGCTTTGTAGGTTATGTATCTTATGAAGAGAAGCAACAAGGCAGACAAGTCATTCTATTTAACACCACAAGGCAACGGTTAACATTCTAACTAGCAGGCTCCAAATACACAGGGGTGGCTCTATGTTTTTTGCCGCCCCAAGCACGGCAGGCAGGCGGCTTTCGGGCGATCCGCTGGTGCCGCGCCATCGGCGTCCCCGAAAAGGCCAAAAGCCGCCTGCCTGCCGCCCTCACAGTGACCGGCAGGCTGCCCCCCGCGGCTTGCCGCCCCAGGCACGCGATTGCTGCGCTGGTGCCTGGAGCCGCCCCTGCAAATACAGATACAGTATCTAGTACCTCAATCTGCCTTTCTCCCAGCCCTAATTTGTACATAAGTTTAAAAATAAAACTCCAGCTTTTAAAATGTGTGAAGCTAAAGGCCATATGCTAAAGGCCTTGAGGTCTGCACTGTTCCATTGTTCTCTCTTAAGTGAGACACATTGATTTTTCCTATTTTTGATCCTCTTACTAACTCAGTTCTGCAGTATTTGCAACTAATACTCACAAAGCATTTAGAACTTGGTACCAGTTTCTCAACAGAGGGCATCTTTATATCAGACATTTTTGATGGATAAACTGCATCTTTTCTCCAACATTTTAGATTATAAGAATGTTGTAGTAATTGAAACCCTGGCAATACTAAACCCTTTTTATTATTCTAACTACACTTGGTTCTAATTACATATTCAGTTTCTCAAATTTTCCAATACTTTTAAAGAGATACTCAAACAAAATTTAGTCAATTTCAGAAAATGAGTTAAAAATACTTTCAGGTACTACTGCAAATTCCTCCTGTCAAATGTTGATATTTTCCTATTATATTTTCCTATTTTATTTAAAATTGTTTTATCATGTTCTTGTCTCTATGTGAAATACCTACACAAAAAATAGAGGAAACTGACTGACGATATAGATGAACAGTGAAACTGACTAGTCACAAAGGAAAACAGTAAACAAAAATAGAGAACCTTTCTCTGCTAATGATTTTTAACCATCTTCCTCTTAGGTGTTACTAGTAACAAAAGTAGGTTAAATTATTTTGAATAGAAGTACGTGTTTTTTAAGTTTGATGAGTCCTTTTAAGGATTCTCTTTCCTTCAAACTAATTAGTACTGTGTAGAAAGGACAATGAATAAGAAGAATACACTATTAAATTGCTCAACTTTGTCATAAGGCCTATACTGCTAAAAGGCAAACAATTGTCCCCTTAAGTCAGGCAATAGGGATCTGTGTTCTCAAGCAATACAATCTGACTTCCAGTTCCTCCTCAAGCCGTTTAGATCAGACTTCCATGGTGTACAATGCAGTGACAACCAGGAAGTTCCTATAGAACCACAGATTTTTCTTTATACTATTCAGTAGTTATATTGTGCTATACAGATACTGTACGCTGTACGCTGGCACCGCCTGCCCTCTGGGTCTGCGGGAGGCCACGCCTCCTCGCAGTTTGGTGTGCTAGAGTCTTCTCAACACAAAGGAAAAAGGGGGGGAATTAGCGGTTATCAGTGGGCCCCGGACTTCAAGTGGAGCAGGCCCATAAACAGTCTGGGCTCTGGCCTGCAACCAGGCAGAGCAGTAGTAGTTTATTCGCCCAGCCATTAAGCAGGGTGGGGCAGAAAACAGTCAAGGCTCTGGATTGCAGTCAGGCAGAGCTGTAGCACCAGCTCAGGCAGGGGTGAGCACCAAACACAGTCTATGGGGCTCAGGTAGGGACACCCGAGGAGTGCAGGCCTCCTGGCCTAAGGAAGGGGAGTACTGTCACCCCAGAGGTGCAGTGGCAGGGAGGACGAGGGCCCGCCCAACTCCACCGTGACCCAGCCCAGGGCCCTAACAGTGGCAGAGTGGTCCACCACTGGGTCAGCGGGGATCCGCCTGCAACACATTAACCATGTATCAGGCCAACTCTCAACCAGACTGTTGCCTGGTTTCCCTGGGCTGCTTTCTACTCTCCCCCTTGGGTGTACCTGGGTCCAGGGGTCATCCTCAGTCTCCCCAGGATACACCGCCAAGGATAGCGGTAGCAGCTCCTCAGCGTCGGGAGTGGCAGGGCTCTCTGGAAGCTCAGGCTGGTCTCCGGGACAGCGGTGGCTCTCCTTGGCATCCCACTCCAGGAGCAGGGAAGAAGCGTCTGTCTCCTTCGGCAGCTCCCTCTCAACTGAGCTGCTGGGATGGCCTTTTATACTTCCCCTTCCTGTTACACCCCTCTTCTTCTGGCGTGTGGGGCATGGAGCTCCTTGCTTCACCCACCAGGTGGCTTGCGGCGTTCCCTCCGCATCTGTGTCTGAGGGAGGCCACGCCTCCTTGCTACACCCCCCCTTAAGCCCAGCTACCGATCTTCGGAGCTGGTCTGGTCCCCTTCTCCGAATTGCGACAGAGCATCCCAGTTGGCATTCCCCTTACCAGCACGGTGTTGAATGTAAAGGCAAAGGGTTGGAGAGACAGGTACCAGCACATCAGCCGGGTGGTGGTGTCTCTCATTTGCTGCAACCATTTCAGGGCGGGATGGTCAGTCACAATAATTAAGGGCTCCTGTGGAGGTAGTAACAGAGGGCTTCTAGTGCCCATTTGATGGCCAGAACTTCTTTTTCAATCACTAGGAATGGGTGACAGGTGATGGATCACTTGATGATTACCTGTTCTGTTCATTCCCTCTGTGGCACCTGGCATTGGCCACTGTCAGAAGACAGGATACTGGGCTAGATGGACCTTTGGTGTGACCCAGTATGACCGTTCTTATGTTCATCTTATGTTCTCGCGGAAACAACTTCTAGCTAATGTACAGCATGGGGTGTTCTTCGCCTTCGATGTTCTGCAAAAGGACAGCCACTAAACTGACTGCCAATGCATCGGTTTGGACTATGAAGCTGCACGTAAAGTCCAGACTGTAGAGCACGGGCTCATGGCACAGGCGGCACTTCAGCTCTCGAAAGGCTGCCTCGCAGTCTGGAGTCCATCGTACCTGCAGGGGCTGGCCTTTCGTGAGCAGCCTGGTTAAGGGAGCAGTGATGAATCGGGGATGAAGCATCTGTAGTAGCGCACGAGTCCTAGGAATTGTCGGACATGCTTTTTAGTAGTGAGAAGCGGGTTGTTCTGGATTGCCTGAACTTTCCCCATAAGTGGGCACAGCTTGCCTCATCCCAGGGTGTAACCCAGATAGGTTGTTTCCTGCCACCCAATTCAGCATTATTTTTGGGTTCGCGGTGAGCCCGGCCTCCCAGGGGATTCTCAAGACGGCTGCCACCTGGTTTAGGTGATCCTCCCAGTGACAACTGTAGATTACTACATCATCGGCTACCGGCGCCGGGAAAAGTTGGCACCTATGGTACGGGCGGTGGCACTTCTCAGGGGGATGGCCTCAGGAAACCGTGTGGCATTGTCAAGCACTACCAGGATATACTGGAATCCAGCTGCGCTCTTTGCAAGAGGTCCCACCAAGTCCACTGCTACACTTTCGAAGGGTGTTCCCCCCAGACAGCGCAGCAAGCTGGCATTCTGGATAGGAGGCGCAGTGGTCCTTAGTGTCATGGTGTACACCTGGCCAAAATAAACGGGACAGAACCAGGGCCAGCGTCTTCTCCAGCTCGAGATGGCCGGCTGCCGGGATGTCGTACGCCAGCCTTAGCACGGCTTGTCTATGGCACCGAGGGACTAGTAGTTGGGACCAGGGCTTGCGGGTCCAGGGTACGGCTCAACTCGGTATAGCTGATCCTGGGTGAGCTCAAACTGAAGCCACTGGTTGGTCCTCTGCCCATCTACCACGACCCCATCCATGCAGGACAGCTGCTCGTAGGCGTGGTTCAGTGTGGGGTTGTCCCTTTGGTCCTGACATAAGTCTGTCACCATGTCTAGTCGGACTCGGCCATCTCTACCCTCGGGAGGGGTTGGCGTGCCATTGTCCCTGGCAATTGGATCCTCCAGAGGGGTGGGCAGGCCGCCAAGGCCTGGTTCCCCTGACTCCACCTCCCTATCGTCAGGACCGTCCCCCTCGAGGTCCCCTAGGCGTGGTTCCTCGGTCTCCATCTCCATATCATCAGTGTTGTCCCCCTCGAGAACCGTCTCGTTGGGGGTATCTCAGAGACTGACAGTTAGCAGCACCTGGGGGAAATCCAGGACAGTCTTGGCCAAGGATAATGCGATAGGGCAGCGCTGGGACAACACTCACCTGCATTTCCTGTGTCAGTCCGGCCACTGTCAGTGCCACCTGGGCTGTGGGGTACACCTTTACGTCCCCATGCATGCAGCGGAGGCTAAGCTGACCTGGTATCTGGTTGGGAGCGGGGCGGGGGAGATCAGCTGCTGGCGTACCAAAGTCTGTCCACACTCCGAGTCAACTAAGGCTTCAAGGTATTGCTTGCCCAGGACTACAGAGCTGTTCTCAGTGGTGGCAGATGAGAGAACAAGGAGCAATGGTCTCAAGTTGCAGTGGGGAGGTCTAGGTTGGATATTAGGAAACACTATTTCACTATTTGCATCCGAAGAAGTGGGTATTCACCCACGAAAGCTCATGCTGCAAAACGTCTGTTAGTCTATAAGGTGCCACAGGATTCTTTGCTGCTATTTCACTAGGAGGGTGGTGAAGCACTGGAATGGGTTACCTAAGGAGGTTGTGGAATCTCCATCCTTAGAGGTTTTGAAGACCCGGCTTGACAAACCCCTGGCTGGGATAATTTAGTTGGGGTTTGTCCTGCTTTGAGCAGGGGTTTGGACTAGATGGTCTCCTGAGGTCTCTTGCAACCCTAATCTTCTATGATTAATCTATGATTTTATGATTCTATGATTGTCACCTTGGGGCCAAAGTGCTGGTGGGCGTGGGTCTATCCAGTGCACACCTAGCCATAGGATCTAATCCTCACAGGCCATTTGCCCTGTAACAGCCCAAACAGGTTGTCGTTGCGAGGCAGGCCCAGCCTCTCTGTCGGCCAAGGGTTGAAGGGTGGCACCTCACAGCTGGGGCTTTCTGCCACCAGGAAGTCCCCCTTACTGCCGCAGCCAGAGTGGGGGGCTGGTTCGCATGACCCAGGTTCGGCCTTGGGGCTCCAGTCTCTGCTGCATCCACTGCTGCCGCTGGAGCTGAGTGGCATGTTCTCGCTGCTGGTTCCTGGTCCACCGTCTCACCAGCTGATCCCAATCCATGGTGGCCTCTGCTGGGGATGGGTTAAGAAGCAACATGGTCCCCCTTATGTTCAGGGGGGCGGATACTGCCCCCATTCTCCACCACATGTAAGCCGGCGCGGCCGGCCCTCTGCGCCTGCATCTGAGGGAGGCCACACCTCCTCGCAGTTTGATCTGCTAGAGTCTTCTCCACACAAAGGAAAAAAACGGGGAGAATTAGTGGTTCTCAATGGGCCCCGGCCTTCAAGCGGGGCAGGCCTGTAAACAGTCAGGGCTCTGGCCTGAAATCAGGCTGAGCTGTAGCACCAGCCCAGTCTGGGGCTCAGGTAGGGATGAGTGCCAAGAACAGTCTATGGAGCTCAGGTAGGGATGTCCGAGAAGCACAGGACTTCTGGCCTCAGGAGGGGTGTGGTGGCAGGGGGGACGAGTGCCCACCCAACTCCACTGCGTCCCAGCCCAAGGTCCTAACAGTGGAGAAATGGTCCGCCACTGGGTCAGCAGGGATCTGCCCGCAACACGCTGACCTTGTATGAGGCCAGCTCTCAACCAGACTGTTGCCTGGTTTCCCTGGGCTGCTGCCTACTCTCCCTGGTGTACCTGGTTCCAGGGGTCATCCTCAGTCTCCGAAGGATAGCGGTAGCAGCTTCTCAGCATCGGGAGTGGCAGGGCTCTCTGGAAGCTCAGGCTGGTCTCCGGGGCAGCAGTGGTTCTCCTTGGCATCCCACTCCAGCAGCGGGGAAGAAGCATCTGTCTCCTTTGGCAGCTCCCTCTTAGCTCAGAGGCTGGGACAGCCTTTTATGCTTCCCCTTCCTGCTACGCCTCTCTGCTTCTGGCGTGTGGGGCATGGCCCTCGTGGCTCCACCCACTAGGCATCTTGTGGCATTCCCTCCGCATCTGAGGGAGGCCACACCTCCTCACTACAGATACATTATACTATCTATTCCAAATATATTTAGCTATTCAAAATATGTATGCTATAGAAATATGCAGTACCAATGCATATATATTATCTATTATTTTGTACCTTCAAAACACTGTACAAACATCAACTGATTCTGAAGGATGAGTGTTATTTCCACTTTACAAATGGAGAAATGGAGTAGTAGGCAGATTACTCAAAGACACACTAAGTCCAGGTCAAAGCTAGAATGTGGGCCGCAGGAACTTCTGAGTTCTCAAACCCTGCACTCAGACCACTCAACCATGCTGCCTTGTCCTGTTAAAGTTATAACTGATGCATTTTAATAATCAGACAGCTAAAGATAAGGTTATACTATTCCCACCCCAGCTCCCACACAAAATAGAGCAAGTGATCTAACTTATGGTGTGTTAAAGTTCAATGCTATTGCTTTCATAAGTGTGGGATGGCAGACAGTGTCAATCGCAGGAGAGATTTATAATCCTTTTGAGATGCAGCAGATTTTACTAGATTATTTCCCACTACTGCTGTATCTTTGTTCCTTCTGTTGTGGGGTTTTTGTCTAATAATAAAGGTGGGCATAAACCAAAGTCACATCTCTGAACACTACTTAAACCCAGCTCAGACACAGCTCTATTTATCTGGCCATGTTCAAGATCCTGTGCTTGGAAAATTCTCTTGCCCATTTAATCTGACTGTGTTCAACCCAGTAATGGAGGTTCACTTTCGAACACTGCTTTGTATGGCTAGAGTTTTTGGTCATTTTGATTGAAATATGGAGGAGATGGGGTGACTTTTAGTGTCCATCAAAGCAAGGGGCTGACAGTACAGTAGCTGCAGTGAGACAGAGTGCGGCAGGGATTGTGGGAAACTTCTTCATAAAGATTGTGTCACTTCATCTTAATGTAAAGTGGCAATTTAGTTGTTTTTCTGATGCTGAACCTTTGTGCAGCAGAGACAGCTGGTCTAGTTTTGCTGAGTCACACTGTATGGTGACTTTGTGATATGGGCAAATACAGCTAAAAATGATTATGTAAATTGAGCCTTCTAAAAAGCCCTTTTCATTACAAGCTGCCCTAGGGGTATTTGATGGAGAATCAATTACCACTGTATGTTTCCATCACCACCAGTCAATGGAATGCCAATTCAACTACATCCCACATCACTCAAGTGCAGTGCTCAAGAGTTAAGGAAGACACAAATTATTATTTTTACATGTCCAGTGCAATACCACACCAGGCAAATAATTTTCTCCATTAAAAACTAGTTTTGAAGCTAGAAGATCATTTATATTCCCCTAGACAAATTTTGCAATTTCAAATAATAATTTATATTCACAGATAATTAATATTTGCTTGTTAACTATAGGCCAGGAAATATCTAGCTCTAGTTTTCCTACCAAGCTATTTGTTTTTATAAGGTGGCTGTAAGAGAGCCTAATCAATTATTTACCTTTGCAAAGAAAAATAAATGAGTGGCCTTGTGGCAATGACACCTTGAACTTATTTTTGTAAACACAATTTAAAGTAGATTAAGGAAAAGGACTGAGGAAGACAATTGAAGGGCCAGATCCTCAGCTGTTGTAAATAAGTATAGAAGCATTGAAGTGAATGAGCCTACATAGATGTAAGCCAGCTGAAGATCTGGCCCAGGTGGGGCTTATTTTCAGCTAATCAGTACTTTGAACTAAAAAAAAAAAAATTAACTGACTAGAAAAGCCAGTTAGCTGTAAGATATATTTAATGTTTAGAACTGTTTAGTGGCTGGAAAAGCAACTTTATGATATTTAACAATCTGAGCTGCACACAGAGTGAACCAAAGACTATTTCCAGAACATTTTTAATGATTACAGTTGCAGAGTGGTTATAACTGCTTTTAAGGCTAAATATAAATGCATCCAATGCATATAAAATTGGCCTGTTACATAGCAAATAGTAGGGGAACTGTTTAAAGAGATGAATGTCAAATACTGCCATTTACTGACCTATGTACTATATCTTCCATATATTGTGAGCAAAACCCATGTTCTTCCCATACAGATGATGTATTAGATGAAAGAAAGGCAGACCTTTGCCTATCACATTGACCAATATTGTCTCACTGTGTCCTGGTGTTCCCGTCAGTTTGTCTATATTTGCCTTCTGTCTAAGACTGTAAACTATTTGGGGCTGGGACTGTCTTTTGGTTATGCCTTTGTACAGTACCTAGCACAATGGGGCCCTGGTCTGTTACTGGGGTTCCTAAGCACTACTGCAATGCTAAACAGAAAACCACTGTAACCATGGGCAGCGCATGCTGCAGGCTGGGGGAGGCTAAGCCTCCCCAAGTCTATGCTAATGTTCCCTGCCACAGTCCCGGGGCCGGGTTGTGGTGGGGCTCAGAGCTCCTCTGGGTGGCTGGGTATCAGGGCAGCTTGGGCGGGCAGACCAGCACATGGGGGGGCTTGGATGGGTCGGCCAGCACTCAGGGCTTGGGCAGGGCTTGGGGCAGCTCGGGAGAGCCGGCCAGGGCTCCTCGAACCGTGGTGAGGGGCTTGGGGCTCCTCTGGCCCCAGTGGCTGAGAGTGGGGGAAGGTCAACGAGGGGCTGGGGCCTAGGGCAGAATGGGGTATGGACGGGGCCTCAGACACAAGGGGTGGGGCTACCTTCCCCAAATTGGGGGGCTCATACGCTGCCCATGACTGTAATCACAAACATACCTAGAGGCACAACAGTCAGCGAGGATTGAACCCAGGACTTTCAACATCAAACCACTGGCCTTCCTTTGAAGTGATTCAGTATGGTAGGCAAACCTCTTAATGGTATTTCCATTTTGGAGAATGTGAGTGTTTTCACTCACTACAGTAACACCCATCCATGTCAGAGTGTGGTGTCAAAAGGGTCTTCTTAGCCAGTGGCCCCTGTTGACCATTTCTTTGGCCCATCTCTGGCGATATCTTCTATGGCCTAATCCTCCAGCCAGGTCACCTCTTTCCAGAGCAACCAAAATCCAACTAAAGAATCCACACAAATATCCAAACAGAAGATCCTTCTGGCCCTCTCAGGCTACACTGAAATTCCCTGTTCCTCATGCTGTTCTTGGGCACTCCACAGTTCCTCCTTTGCTCCTCTGGCTGAGCACTGCCTCCCAAGGCCTCTGGAGGGCCTTCTTTTTAGCAGGTTTCCCCCATGCTGCCCTTCTCCAAGGACTCTGGCAGCTTCTCACAGGGACCTCCCTGCTTTTTACAGGCCTAGATCTGGGCCTCCCACAGGAGTCTAACCTTGTCCTGGGTGTTCTCTCCATCCTGACTTCAACTGGCCTTGCTCCTCTTTCTCTCACTGCTTTCATAGAATCATAGAATATCAGGGTTGGAAGGGACCTCAGGAGGTCATCTAGTCCAACCCCCTGCTCAAAGCAGGACCAATCCAAAACTAAATCATCCCAGCCAGGGCTTTGTCAAGCCTGACCTTAAAAACCTCTAAGGAAGAAGATTCCACCACCTCCCTAGGTAACCCATTCCAGTGCTTCACCACCCTCCAATTAAAAAGTTTTTCCTAATATCCAACCTAAACCTCCCCCACCACTGCAACTTGAGACCATTACTCCTTGTTCTGTCATCTGGTACCACTGAGAACACTCTAGATCCATCCTCTTTGTAACCCCCTTTCAGGTAGTTGAAAGCAGCTATCAAATCCCCCCACTTCCCTCTGTCTGTGGGTCTCCCTGACCTTTTCACAGGATCACTAATTGTAACAGAATCCAGATCAGGATCAGCTGGGGGGTGGGGAGGTAACTGCCAGATCACAGGGAAGGCTGAGCTGACCCCTCTTAAAGGGCCAGCCAGCCTGTGATGGACACATGTTGTGCATATTTCTTTGCACTGGCTGCGAATTTATTGTGCAGATTACCAATAAAAGGACTATTTATCTCAGAGGCCAAATTTCCTTCTATGACCTGCCTGGATACCTACATTTGGTTGCAAGTTAGCAGGGTTGAATTTACATGACACCTTCACATGGTTTTCAGTAGCAGGACTCAGCTTTAAAATTTGTTCCCAAATATGTCTACCTACTGTTAGAACGTGATACAAAATACATCCCCCTATCCAGGCTTTTTACTGACTATAAGCAATGAAACCCATTGATGATAGCTTCCCTGGATAAAAAATTCATCATCTCTAGTCTGTTTAAAGAAATTGGTTTGGTTTTTGGAGAGTGTTGGGGACAACTTCCTGGTGCAAGTGCTGGAGGAAACAACAAGGGGCCATGCTCCTCTTGACCTGCTGCTCACAAACAGGGAAGAATTGGTAGGGGAAGTAGAAGTGGGTAGCAACCTGGACAGCAGTGACCATGAGATGGTTGAATTCAGGATCCTGACAAAAGGAAGAAAGGAGAGCAGCAGAATATGGTCCCTGGACTTCAGAAAAGCAGACTTTGACTTTGACTGATGGGCAGGATCCCCTGGGAGGCTAATACAAGGGGGAAAGGAGTCCAGGAGAGCTGGTTGTTTTTTAAAGACACCTTATTGAGAGTGCAGGAACAAACCATCTCGATGTGCAGAAAGAATAGCAAATATGTCAGACGTCCCACTTGGCTTAACAGAGAAATCTTCGGTGAGCTTAAACACAAAAAGGAAACTTAAAAGAAGTGGAACTTGGACAAATGACTAGGGAGGACTATAAAAATATTGCTCGAGCATGCAGGAGTGTAATCAGGAAGGCCAAAGCACAACTGGAGTTGCAGCTAGCAAGGAATTTGAAGGGTAACAAGAAGGGTTTCTACAGGTATGTTAGCAACAAGAAGGTCAGGGAAAGTGTGGGACCCTTACTGAATGGGGGAGACAACCTAGTGACAGATGATGTGGAAAAAGCTGAAGAACTCAATGCTTTTTTTGCTTCGGTTTTCAAAGACCAGGTCAACTCCCAAACTACTGCACTGGGCAGCACAGTATGGGGAGAAGATGAGCAGCCCTCAGTGGTGAAGGAACAGGCAAAGTACTATTTAGAAAAGCTGGACTTGCACAACTCCATGGGGCCGGATGCAATGCATCCGAAGGTGCTGAGGAAGTTGGCTGATGTGATTGCAAAGCCATTGGCCATTATCTTTGAAAAATCATGGCAATCGGAGGAGGTCCCAGATGATTGGAAAAAGGCAAATATAGTGCCCTTCTTTAAAAAAGAGAAGAAGGAGAATCCGGGGAACTACAGAACGGTCAGCCTCATCTCAGTCCCTGGAAAAATCATGGAGCAGGTCCTCAAGGAATCAATTTTGAAGCAGTTCATGGAGAGGAAGGTGATCAGGAACAGTCAACATGGATTCACCAAGGGCAAGTCATGCCTGTCCAACCTAATTGCCTTCTATGATGGGAAAATTGGCTCTGTGGATATGGGAAAAGCGGTGAACATGATATAGCTTGACTTTAGCAAACCTTTTGATACGGTGTCCCACAGTATTCTTCCCAGCAAGTTAAAGAAGTATGGATTGGATGAATGGACTATAAGGTGGATAGAAACCTGGCCAGATCATCAGGCTCAACGGGTAGTGACCAACGGCTCGATGTCAAGCGGAGTACCCCATTGGTCGGTCCTGAGGCTGGTTTTGTTCAACATCTTCAGTAATGATCTGGATGATGATGGATTGCACCCTCAGCAAGTTTGTGGATGACACTAAGCTGGGGGGAGAGGTAGATAAGCTGGAGGATAGGGATAGGGTCCAGAGTGACCTAGACAAATTGGAGGATTGGGCCAAAAGAAATCTAATGAGGTTCAACAAGGACAAGTGAAGACTCCTGCACTTAGGATGAAAGAATCCCATTCACTGCTACAGGTTGGGGACCGACTGGCTAAGTGGCATTTCTGCAGAAAAGGACCCGGGGATTACAGTGGACGAGAAGCTGGATATGAATCAACAGTGTGCCCTTGTTGCCGAGAAGGCTAACAGCATATTGGGCTGCATTAGTAGGGGCATTGCCAGCAGATCAAGGGCAGTGATTATTCCCCTGATCTGGATTCGGCACTGGTGAGGCCACATCTGGAGTATTGTGTCCAGTTTTGGGCCTCCCACTACAGAAAGGATGTGGACAAATTGGAGAGAGTCCAGCGGAGGGCAACGAAAATTATTAGAGGGCTGGGGCACATAACTTATGAGGAGAGGCTGAAGGAACTGGGCTTATTTAGTCTGCAGAACAGAAGAGTGAGGGGGGAATTGATAGCAGCCTTCAACTACTTGAAAGGGGGTTCCAAAGAGGATTCAGCTAGGCTGTTCTTAGTAGTGGCACATGACAGAACAAGGAGCAATGGTCTCAAGTTGCAGTGCGGGAGGTCTAGGTTGGATATTGGGAAAAAACTATTTCACTAGGAGGGTGGTGAAGCACTGGAATGGGTTACCTAGGGAGGTGATGGAATCTCCATCCTTGGAGGTTTTTAAGGCCCAGCTTGATAAAGCCCTGGCTGGGATGATTTAGTTGGGGTTGGTCCTGCTTTGAGCAGGGGGTTGGACTAGATGACCTCCTGAGGTCCCTTCCAACCCTGATATTCTATGATTCTATGGTTCTGGAAGGTGGGCCAAAGAACATATGGCCTTGTTTGCGGAAAATTTTATCTCATTTTTAAAATTATGGAAAGGGTGTGCTGAAACCAGAATGATGAAACTTATTACATACCAGTGTAATTAATTAGTTCACTTTATCATTCATTTATTTGGTTATGATTAACTAATATTCTATTGTTGTATGTTAAATAGATTTAAATTGTAGGATTATAGAAGTATAAGATCAACAAGTATTTAGAAGTGATAAGTCTGTATTAGATATCTAAGTAAAGGAGGGCTGAAATGCAAGGCCTAGAGGTTGAGGCCTGTAAGGTGTCAGCTTAGCCATACTAGGCCATAGGCTTAAGAAATGCTTGACATAAGTAAGTGACCAAAGAATAACCCGATGCCCCAAGATCATGAGCAAGATGTGCCGATAGGTAGTATTACAAAAAAGTGACCGCAATGTACCATTCAAAATCATGATACCTTCTTGTAACGTCTTTTTCTAACATGTGTCCTGATCGCAGTGTACATGTTCTGCAAAGATGCTAATGAGAATAAAAGGAACTACAAAGAACCTATGAAAAATGGGGCACCCCAATATTGGGGAGGTGCAATGCAGATAAAGAAAAAGAGGGTTGAGATGAACATGTGCAGAGTATTAGGTGCAGTCAGAATCACATGATAAAAGAGGACGCCTGGGTTGGGTAAAATAGGTTACTAAGGTTGCCAGCCCTCCAGGTTTGTACTGGAGTCTCCTGGAATCGGCATCGATCTCCCAGTGACTATTGAAAGCAACCCAGGAGATTTTAATAGGTTATTTTAAGAAAATTACATTATGTCATGTTGGGAAAAAAAATCTCCTGGAATAGCTTCAGTCAGAGTTGGCAACCCTATGGGTTACCTACAGGAAAACTCCAGCAGGAACCATCCCTTTACTGATGATCAGTTGGCAAGGTATCCATCGGACCCTAAGAATATCGGTAAGGATGTGAGTATGAATATATTTGCAACTTGCGCATGGGTTTTCATATGATTTCTGTATGCACAGGTAATCATAACCTTAATTGTAACTTTAATAACACTTGTAAAACAGACTAGACTTTGTAGTTGTGAATGCATGTGTAGTCACTATCCTTGGTCTTCATGTGTTCCTAGGGGCTCTAAATCTGAAACAAGTAGCAGAGGTGATTTTCACTCTTTTGAAGTTGAAATTGTAACAATCAGAGCCGAACCCAGAGTGGTGTAATATATCATTAAATTCACTTTAAATAAAAGGTTACACATGTATTGTATAAATACCAAGAATTAAGCTTTAAACTGAATATACAGAAAAACAAGAAGGTATTGACAGTAATTAAATAATGGGGTCATGCTAGAATAGTGAAAAAAATCCAACAAGTTTAATGGTTTTGAAAACATTACATATATACACAGGCATGTTCACACATGCTCACACAGTACCAATCCTTTATTCTATGTAGAATTTGAAAAAAATATATATTATAATGCTAAAATTTACTCAGTGGTTCTTGTTCTTGTATTTTAATGCTAAAATGTCAGACTGTCAAATAATAATACCAAGCCACCTCCGCACACTTACATGTCTTTCTTCAATCTTTTCAAATTGCTACATATAACCACCTAGTTAGCATTTCAGTTGCTATTGTTTGTGACGGGCTCCAATTGTGAATATGTTCTTATTTAAGTGATCACTAATAAGAGAAGATCTTTATGCCACAAATAGCATTCAGTCCAAACAATCACACATTTACATAAAGTCCTCTCTTTGTTTCAGCCATTAAAAACTACCTTTGAACAGAGAGCCAATGTTTGATATTTAAAACAATACAGTAAATTTACTAAAACCTGGGGAAGAGATTCTTAAATAATGGCTAAAATGTTCATTAGCATGATAATGGCAAGGGTAGTTTGTGTGCTTGTTTTTTGTTTTTGTTTTTAATATCACTGGCTGCCACCCTTAGCGACAAAAATAAAACTCAGATTAGCAGCAACTATCTGGCAGTGCTTAACTTTCCCTTTTCAGTTTCTGGAGTGTGTAACATAAGAATATGTATCTTTAAAGCGTTCAGTTAGCTTTTATTTTCTGCAGCTTAGCTGACCTGCATCAGTATGTTATAAAAGATGACTACAGAGAGATCATACAGAAAAACCAAAGCATTTTACAATTACAATCTCAGTCATGCATACCTTACAGTATAAATCATTTAATACTAGTGTAAATAAACCCAGTGTGGAAAGCATGCTTATATTTCAGAGCTGTGAATACATGAGCATGTCCATTCTACCCAGCACACTGCCTTATGTTTCCTTGTTACTAATTGCAAGTTATTTTTCTTTTCCCCATTGGCATGTTTGTCTACGTTTGAGAGACCTTCATTCTTTAGCACATAAATTTGGTGGTTTGGAAAACTAACTTCACATTGCAAAGATCTCTCCTGATTAGCAGGAACCCTCCATTTTAAGGTCTGCAGTCTGCAATGATGCATACTTGTCAGACTAGTGTGGATGCACCACAGACCCCAAACTCAAATGCTTAAACATAAATAAATAAATGAAACTATAGCATAAGGGTCTTTTCTTCTCACCAGGGAAAAAAACAAAACAAAAAAACAACAACAAACAGCTCTTGAAAGAAAACAGCCTGTGCTAAAAAGGAGAGAGCAAGAATGAAAGGAAGGCAACACACACATTAGACATAAAAATTTCCTTCTCTTTTCCCCAAAAGTTCAGCAGTACCTTGCTGGAGGCACCAAATTATCCCACGGCTGTAGGTTGTACCTCTGACTCAGCGCAGGGGGTAGATGCTGTTGCTATGGCACAACTTCCCCAATTGGCCACATGACATCTTCATACGCATAAATTGTGTCCTGTTCCCTATCTGTTCCCCTTGCAGTAGGCACTATAACTTGCTGGCTAACACCACGTTCTCCATATGGTAAATGTACCAGCCATGCTCCATATCCTTCAGTATGCAAGATCACACTACAAGTATCAAAAACATTTCCAGACCCTCGCCTAACATACACTGCTTGTCCAGGATAGAACACATGGAGTCTTGCATGGACATACTTGTTGAAACTTGCATATTTCCTAGTCACATCAGTCATCTTTGAGGGTGGCAAAGGGATGGGATGAACCTTTTCCATCAGCATAGACAACTTGGTCCTCACAGGTCTGCTGAAGAGCCGATAGAAAGGAGTTTTCTCCAGTACTTTCATTAAGTGCACTCCGAATATCATATAAAGCATGACTCAGTGCAATAGAGAAGGGTGTGTCCTGACGTTGCTCCAGTATGTAAGCTATACTCTTCTTCAGAGTCCCATGCAATCTCTCCACTATCCCATTTCCTTGGGGATGGTATACAGCAGATTTATAATGCACTATACATGGATGCCTCAGAAAGCCTTCAAAGAAACAAACAAACCATCTTGAAACAAAGGGTGTCCCATTACCTAAAACCAGGCTCTCTGGTAGGACAATCATTGCAAATAAAATGGTTAGGCAAGAAATTAGCTCCTTTGAGGTGCCAGGTGAAATTACGAATGCAAAAGGGTAATGTGAATAATAGTTTATAACAGACAACAGTATGAAGCCATGCAGTGCAGTTGAGAGGCCAGTAATATGCACCACAATTCTCTGCCAGTGTCTGTCTACAACTACAGTTCCTTAGGGAACTGATGGGCAGGATCCCCTGGGAGAATAACATGAGGGGAAAAGGAGTCCAGGAGAGCTGGCTGTATTTTAAAGAATCCTTATTGAGGTGGCAGGAATAAACCATCCCAATGTGTAGAAAGAATAGTAAATATGGCAGGCGACCAGCTTGGTTTAACTGTGAAATCCTTGCTCATCTTAAACACACACAAAAACTTACAAGAAGTGGAAGCTTGGACAAATAACCAGGGAGGAGTATAAAAATATTGCTCAGGAATGCAGGAGTGAAATCAGGAAGACCAAATCACAATTGGAGTTGCAGCTAGCAAGGGATGTTAAGAGTAACAAGAACGGTATCTACAGGTATGTTAGCAACAAGAAGAAGGTCAGGGAAAGTGTGGGCCCCTTACTGAATGGGAGAGGCAACCTAGTGACAGAGGATGTGGAAAAAGCTAATTTACTCAATGCTTTTTTTGCCTCTGTCTTCACAAAGAAGGTCAGTTCCCAGACTACTGCACTGGACAGCATAGTATGGGGAGGAGGTGACCAGCCCTCTGTGGAGAAAGAAGTGGTTCGGGACTATTTAGAAAAGTGGGATGAGCACAAGTCCATGGGGCCAGATGCACTGCATCCGAGGGTGCTAAAGGAGTTGGCTGATATGATTGCAGAGCCATTGGCCACTATCTCTGAAAACTCATGGCGATTGTGGGAGGGCCCGGATGACTGAGAAAAGGCTAATGTAGTGCCCATCTTTAAAAAAAGGGAAGAAGGAGGATACGGGGAACTACAGACCAGTCAGCCTCACCTCAGTCCCTGGAAAAATCATGGCGCAGATCCTCAAGGAATCAATTTTGAAGCAGTGCAAGGAGAGGAAAGTGATCAGGAACAGTCAGCATGGATTCACCATGGGCAAGTCATGCCTGACTAACCTAATTGCCTTCAATCATGAGATAACTGGCTCTGTGGATGAGGGGAAAGCAGTGGATGTGTTATTCCTTGACTTTAGCAAAGTTTTTGATACGGTTTCCCACATTATTCTTGCCAGCAAGTTAAAGAAGTCTGGGCTGGATGAATGGACTATAAGGTGGATATAAAGCTGGCTAGATCATTGGGCTCAACGGGTAGTGATCAATGGCTCCATGTCTAGTTGGCAGCCGGTATCAAGCGGAGTGCCCAAAGGGTCGGTCCTGGGGCTGGTTTTGTTTAATATCTTCATTAATGATCTGGAGGATGGGATGGTTTGCACCCTCAGCAAGTTTACAGATGACACTAAACTGGGAGGATTGGTAGATATGCTGGAGGGTAGGGATAGGATACAGAGGGACCTAAACAAATTAGAGGATTGGGCCAAAAGAAATCTGATGAGGTTCAACAAGGACAAGTGCAGAGTCCTGCACTTAGGACGGAAGAATCCCATGTACTGCTCTAGACTAGGGACCGAGCGGCTAGGCAGCAGTTCTGCAGAAAAGGACCTAGGGGTTACAGTGGATGAGAAGCTGGATATGAGTCAGCAGTGTGCCCTTGTTGCCAAGAAGGCTAACGGCATTTTGGGCTGTATAAGTAGGGGCATTGTCTGCAGATCGAGGGACGTGATCGTTCCCCTCTATTCGGCATTGGTGAGGCCTCATCTGGAGTACTGTGTCCAGTTTTGGGCCCCACACTACAATAAGAATGTGGAAAAATTGGAAAGAATCCAGCGGAGGGCAACAAAAATGATTAGGGGGCTGGAGCACATGACTTATAAGGGGAGGCTGAGGGAACTGGGATTATTTAGTCTGCAGAAGAAAAGAATGAGGGGGAATTTGATAGCTGCTTTCAATTACCTGAAAGGAGGTTCCAAAGAGGATCGGTCTAGACTGTTCTCAGTGGTAGCAGATGACAGAACAAGGAGTAATGGTCTCAAGTTCCAGAGGGGAAGGTTTAGGTTGGATATTAGGAAAAACTTTTTCACTAGGAGGGTGGTGAAGCACTGGAATGGGTTACCTAGGGAGGTGGTGGAATCTGCTTCCTTAGAGGTTTTTAAGGCCCGGCTTGACAAAGCCCTGGTTGGGATGATTTAGTTGGGGATTGGTCCTGCTTTGAGCAAGGGGTTGGACTAGATGACCTCCTGAGGTCCCTTCCAACCCTGATATTCTATGATTCTATGATTCTATACTGGTTTCAAAGGGACCAGAGGAACACTAGTTTATACATTGTGCAAGCTGAACATGCCTTCACATGATGCTCAATGTCTGAGTGCAGCCCTGGCCACCAAGTATAACTATGCAGAAGTTCCTTCAACTTTGTAATTTCCTTTGTGAGCCACATCCAAGGCTGTTTGTTGCAATGCTGCTGTGATGATCACCAGGGCTCCTCTGCATAAGATATTTCGAATAGCCTATTTTCACTGTGAGCTCGGAAATGTATTTGGTATAACATAGACAGAGTTATTTTAAGGACTGGATCCGTTCAATCCCCTTGTATGGCACATATCACCTTCTGCAGTTCAGCATCTTGAAGAGTGGCATCAGCTGTCTGCCTTTAATCAACTGGCATAATTTTCAATAAAAAGCAGCATACTTTGCCCTTTTTGCATACGAGGGGGATAACTCAGCAGAATTTTCTCGAAAGAGCATCTGCAAGTAAACTATATCTTCCTTTGATATGCACCAAATTAAAATCATACTGCTGCAACTGAGTAGTCCACCACCTCAGCCTCATACTCAGCAGGTCAATGGCTTTATAATAGAAGCCCAAAAGAGACAAATGATCAGTTTCTAATGTAAAATGTCTTCCTACTAAGTAGACTTTAAAGCATACAACAGCAAAAGCCATCAGCAAAAGCCAAAGATTCTAGATCAATCTGGGAATACTTTGCTTCCATCAGAGTGAAAGTACAGGATGGAAATATAACAGTGTCTTCTCCTGGAGCAGAACTGAACCCCAGGACCTGACTGCAGGCATCAGTCTGAATCACTGTATCAAAATAAGCATGGGACTGGATCCGATAGAGGGCTTGACACAGGGTTTCAAAACCCTGCTTCCTCTCTTTAGTCCAAATCTACTGTTTCTGGCCCTGGGTTAAATATCACAGTGCCTTGGCAGAGGTACTAAAATGGGGCAGAGCCTGCCTACCTATTTATTGAGGTAGGCCTAAGAACAAACGTAAACTGCTACGATCAATGGGTAATGGTAGGGAAGCAACAGCTTGTAGCCTTTCAGCTATTGGTTTCACACCACTGACCGACAGAGAATGCCCTAGAAACTCTACAGCATCTTTTCCAAACCTGCACTTGGCCGCATTCAACTTCATGCCAGCTTGTTGGAGTCAGGTTAGCTCCTGGTCCAGACCAGCATTATGCTCAGGAAGGGTCTTAACAAAGATAAGTATGTAATGCAAATAGCAACATGAACCCAGCTATTATCAAGGAGCTGAAAGATCACTCTCTGAAATACCGGTACCTTGCGAGCAGAAACTAAACCAAATGGGAGTTGTTGTTAGCAGTACACAAATAGCATGCTGAAAGTCAATAACAACTGTGAACTTTCAGCCACAGATATTTGCCAGTAACCGAATCAGTAATCCAGCACACAGGAAATCCAGGATCCACTTACTGGGCATGTCAACTTTTTGAAGGTTGGCAATTAAAACTGCTCTTGTTTCACATATTTATTATGTACCCTAAAATCTGTGCAATCGAATGTCACCATTCTTCTTGTATATGATCACTGAGGGTAAGCTCTAATCTGTAGGCCCTTCCACCTCCCAGCATTATCTTTCATACGCTGCAGTTCTACTCAGGTCTTGTCTACAAGTGCAGATGGTACACGATGTGCAGGCAGTGCAAAGGGCTTGGCATTTGAATCCAATTGCAGAAAGTATGCATCTCTATCACCATTAAATTAATCATGGTATTTCTGAATGATACTTTGGCATCCCCTTCTGTTCTAGCTGATACAGCCGCACCCAAGGTGTCTTGTGCACATTCATGCATAATACCAAGCTGTAAGCACACATTGTAGGACAATAATGGAACAGCATTTGCAGCTGCGCCTATAAAATATAAAACTTTGAAGTCAAGGCTGTGCCTTTGTAGAGCACAGAACACACAGCTTCACCCACTGTCTGCAAAGCATGCAAATTCCAAGCTTTTATAATCACTGTAGTCAGGCAAATGTACAGAGTATGAACTAACACAGAGGGGAGAACATTAAATCCTGCATCCGTATCCACCAGGCACTTAATTGGTTTACCGTTAATTTCTATGACATGAGATACCAGCTTCAGCACCTTGCCACATGAGAAGATCAGCCTAAAGGAGACATTAGAGTCCCTGTTAAAGGTGATCTCATGTGGCTCCACATTTACTGTATGCACTTCAGGCGTCCCATCATTGTGAACCAATGTACCATGGCACACTAACATCACATGTCATTCCTTCCCACAAGCCTGGCACATAGCAGTTCTAGCCAGGCAGGCAGGGAAACTGGCCAATGACCCATACTACCACACCAAAAACAGTGAGGAGCTGACAACTTTTGCTGCCGAGGCTGCGAAGTGGGAGTAGGTAATATCATATGACTCTGGGCAATGGAAGCAAGAGGAGCAGCTTTCGGTTTAAGTGTAGACATAGAGGAACCCCTTTCAGCCTAAGACCTCTCAAATGCCTCACTCTTAGCAACCGTGGCATCAAAAGTTAGAATTCTAACATCTTCAGCCAGTAACCATTCACCCAGGCAGTCATTGTTTCCCTGAGCATGATGATTATAAGATCCTCAAATTCACAGTCCTGGGCCAACTGCCACAAACGATATGCAAACTCATGCATGATTTCGTTGGGCTGCTGGCGAGATTCAAAAAACCTTTTCCTCTTTAGCAGAACAGAATCTCCAGTCTCCAAATACTCATTGAGGTGCAGCACAGCCACATCAAAGGAGGACTTGGTCTCTGGGGGTCCATCATAACTATGAATGCTATCATGGCCTAAACAGTTCTGCAACAAGGATAACCTAGCAGCATCAGAGAGTTGAAGGATCTATACATAGTTCTGAAAATTCAGAATAAAGTCTTGCCAGTCAACAGCTGAAGCATGTGCAGGCAGCATGGGTTGCAGAATAGAAGCTCTCATTGCCATAATGTTATACTCTAATGTACCCCAAAGCAGCAATTCCAAAATACAAGAAAATCAAAGCCAGAGACACACAGGTAGGTCAATCAAAACATATAATAACCATCAACCAGTTAAGTCAGCAACAATCCGAACAAAACATAACATCCAAATGGCAGGTATGTAGCAGCAGACCCTGAGTAACTGCATACACCTAACGCTCTGTACACACACACACGAACACTGAGTTCAAGGAGCAGGAACTAGGAAACAAACAGGGAGCAGAAAGCAATAAGCAAGAAGGCAACATGCACATATGCACACATACACACACATACAACAACTGCTACACAATTTGAATGACAGCCCAAGCAAGCAGGCATTTCTTAAAAGTGCAAGGTTCTTATATTATGTAGAACTCCAAACACCACAACCAAGACTCCTGCAACACCAGTCTAGCCATGTCTTCAAAACTCTCTCCTATGAATACATGTGTGTAGCCACTAGAGTTCATGAATTCACCACCAGCTTGGGTAGCTTATGTGTCACAATTCAGAGCAACTACACCTGTATTTTCCCTCACTGGTACAGCAACAGAACCCACTTTCAGGCTTCCAGCTTCCCAACCTTTGCCTTTCTTGGGTGGAGAGCTACTCCTCACTCTCTTCTGACTGGGTATTTCCAGGCTGCCTTCACTGTGTTATTCCCAGCAGACACTGGCTCCCCAAGAACACCTGCTTGCTTTCTCTTCAGAGACAGTTAATAGTGTGACTACCCCCAGTTACAGATATCACACAGCACTACTTATGCAAGTCCATTTTTTTATGAAGGTAAAAGCACTACAGAGAAAACAATAAAAATAGAAATGCATGATAATAAGCTTACCAGAGATCACTCCTCTCATTCGGATAAGGGTTGTGACTAGTGATTAGTCCTTCCATTTCCCTAAAGATTGGGGCCTACCGTAGACCAGAAGTCCTGTCCATTTGCTGGATCAGAAAAAGAGGCCCTGAGCCTGTTTGAAACCAGGCTACTTATTCAAAAATCCTTTCTTGGTCTGTTGGTCCCTGGAGAATCCATTTTGAACTAGTATATGCAAACCTCTTCAGAGGAGTAGCTTCAAAGAGCTGACAATGAGGGGCATTATATTAGCATCCCACTCCCCCTAGAGGAGTTGCATGCAATTCCACAACACCACATACAATTGACTCCAAAGGTACTAAACCTAATTCAATACGGTTAAATTTAATTCAATAAGGTTTATCTTAATTCCTTAAGGTTTGTCCAGGATATTGTCAGCATGTCACATTATGAACTATGAACAATGGCCTCATTCAACATCTGCACGTTTAACTATATTATTGTCCAATGGCAGGGTGGATCTTGCAGAGAATAAGAGTCATTCTCCTCCTCCTGGCAGTAAGCAGAGATTCTCCTCTAGCACAAGAAGTGATGGGCTGTGTTTTAGGTGCTGGTTCTATTCTTAATTTAGCAGCTTTAGCTGGCCATTGTGCCCTTTATGCAAAAGGTACTGCATGACTTCCTGTAACCAGGGCCAGCTCCAGGTTTTCTGCCGCCCCAAGTGGCGAGGAAAAAAAAAAAAAGCCGATCAGCGGCACTTCGGCGGTAGCTAAATCGCGCCGCTCCATTCTTCGGCGGCAGTTCAGTGGTGGGTCCTTCATTCCCTGTCTTCCTCTTCGGTGGCAGTTCAGCAGCAGCTCAAAGAGGAAGAGAAGGACTGAGGGACCCGCCGCCGAATTCCCGCTGAAGACCCAGATGTGCCGCCCCAATAGCGGACAAAGTGCCGCCTCTTTGTATTGGCCGCCCCAAGCATCTGCCTCCTTAGCTGGTGCCTGGAGCCGGCCCTGCTGTAACCCAGAACCAAGCCATGTGACTCTGGTCTTAAAGTTTAGTGGCGGTGAGCACAAACATCATCACAAGCTGGGTTAGCTGTTCAGTTTCACTGCTAACTGAATGTTTTGGTGGAAAAAGAGTCACTACACATGTAAATTAATGGGCATTCAAGACTTACAATTCAACCAGAAGGGCTGGAAAAGTAGTTTTCAAACTTATTAACTGAGTAAATACAGCAGCTGTGGCAGCCCTTGGCTGCTCCCACCATTGATGCTGCATAGGCACTAAGTACAATCCCCACCTCAAGCCAGATAGCGCCTTCTCCCAAGTCTTTGGGCTTCTTTAGTGACCCAACGAGCATTGCAGAATCCAGGAGAGTACTATGACCACTAACATGATGACTTGTATTAATCACCAAGTCCTCCTAATTGTGATGAAAGGCTATTCAACCATGCATCCTAATGTCTCTCCAATATTTAGATATGGCTACTCCACCCACTGTGGTTGGCAGCAGAGGGGATAAGAGTGGAGGGAAGGAAAAAGTTTCAGTGAATGGAAAAAATGCCCCCACAAATCCACACTTAAAATCAGCAATTTGAATATAGTGTTTTAAACAATTTTCAATTTGTACTTAAAAAATTAATAACAGGCTCTTCAATCTAGCATACAAAATAATAACAAGATACAATGGCTGGAAGTTAAAACTAGGCACATTCAGAATGGAAGTAAGGCATAAATTTTGAATTGTGAAGGTAATTAACCATTGGAACAATTTACCAAAAGTGTTGGTGAATTCTCCATAACTGGCATTTTTAAAATCAAGATTGGATTTAAAAAACAACAACATATGCTCTAATTCAGAAGGAATTATTTTGGGGAAATTCTATGCCTGGTGTTTATAGGAGGGCAGACTAGATGATCACAATTTTCCTTCTACCTTGGAATCTATTATTAAAATGAACTCATGGACTCTTTTACATAGCATTTGAACATTTTGTTTAAAGTGACTCTGTCCATTTGAAATCTAGTGAGATAGGGGGAAACTGACTATTGGGAAAAGGTGAAACTGATTATAAGCAGTGTTATCATATGCACCAAGTAAACAAATTGGAAAAAATAGAGAAAACCCTTTTCTAATGCCCAAAATGACTAAAACTGAAATATTACGTGAGACAGTGATGGGTAAATCATTCTCATACAGAACTTGATTTTTAAATAGTTGTAGTATTTTCTTTAAAATGCCTATTTTGCAATCTCAGTAGGACACTTCAGGTTATAAACATTTAACACATATTTTAGGAGCATTGTAGGCACGAGGCAAAGACATACTACACTCCTGAGAAAGGCATGAATCAGCATAATCTGTTTTCTTATATGTAAAGAGTAGTAAATTTCAGTGACTAAATAACAAAGAGAGGATGAAAAAAAGACAGGAAATGAGCAGTTGCAGTCAGAGTTGTGCAAATAATATTTTTTTTGGCTCACTGGCAATGGGAAAATAATTGTTTTGGGTACAATAAAAGATTTAGTTTGACCCAAAATGTAACATTGTTTCAATTGAGTTTTTGTTTTTAATTTTGTGTAATAAATTTAATGACAAAAAGTAGTTTCCAACCAAAAAAACAAACATTCTGTAGAAAGTGTTGAAATGAAATGTTTTGAATTTTTTTTTTTTTTTTGTAATTTTGGGTCTCCCCCAAATACAAACAGGTTGGCAAAACAGACATGAATTCACAAAATGTTCTGATGTCGACTAAGCAACATTTTTTCACAAAAAAAAGTTTGGTTCAAAACATTTTGTCCAGCACTAGTTGCAACCACCACTATGTTCTATGTCCTCTCAGGTGCTTGAGCCGCTTTATGGCCAGGATTAATCTGATTGGGTGTGTCTAAACAATCACTGTATATCTGACTGCCAAAACCAAACGTGCTACTTTCAGCATTGTACAGCCACTGTTGTGTTTCATCAACCAGAATTCCAGCAGCACCATCTTTTTATTATTGTTAATTTTCAGACCCCATTTTATGGACCCAATCTGCTCCCACTGAAGTCCATGGCAAAATTCTCACAGATTTAGAAGGGAGCTGGATTATGTCCTAAATCTGCAGTACTGACAATTAGAAAGAAAATGATCTTTTATTGAGAAAACTTGTAAAATTAAATGAAACTCTTAATATAAAATATTACCATTTTTTTTTATCAATCGTTTAAGAGGATTGATAAATGAATAATATGATTTAATAAATGGTTCATTAGTTGTTTTAGAGGTCAACAGGTTGCTTACAACTGTGGCTTATAATCATCCAACTCTTCCTACTGATGTGCTTATACTCATCTAGAGCACTCACTTCTCATTCTGTTGCATGCTTGTAACATTTCTTAATCCTTTATAAACCATTCAAAAATGTGACCTTACACAAAGCATGGTCAAAAATCTGATATCAAAGTCACCAAGAGATTACTATTGAATGCCACTCTGCCACTTTCATAAAGGCATGTGTTAGTATACAATCATATCTACTACACTTAATCATATCAGTGTACTTTTTCCCCATATAGGCACTTCCACTGATGTCAGTCTTAAAACTTGTGTAAATTACTGGTGTAAATGGTGCAGGATCTGACTCATACATGAGATTCCTATGAATGAAGAAGCTGATAAGAGCTAATTCCAACATAAGCATCTATTTACTGTAGGCACATCAGTGCACTAAATATGTGTATTTTTTCTGTCTCTCTCACTGCAGTGCATTACATCTGTGTTTTTCATATCCAGATGTCATCACATTTTAATTATACTGACTAATGTCTGTGCAAGAACCACAAATGGTAAACCAACATTCCCATGAATTAGACAAGTCAATTTATCTTAACATAACACAGTGGAACAGGACATCAGCTTTTAAAGGATACAAAAACACGAGATGAGGAGTAGGGGAGAAACTTTTAAAATCATCACCTCCACTTTTCCAGTGGAAGAGCACCAGCCAAAGTTTCCTTTACTTCAACAGTACATCTTTTGTAGTTGTTCTATATAAATTACAAAAATATCTAGAAGGAAACCTTGACTTCGCTTCAAGCCAGAAGCTGGAGAGGAAGAGGAAGAGGAAGGGAGAGGAAGGCCTGACATGGGCACAAGGAGTATGTATGTATGAACAATGACAACAACCGGCAGAAGTAAAGAATCAAGACAGACAACTCTATGGCCGATATCTAGATGAAAGGAAAAATCATCTAAGGTCCATGATCTTCCATTTTGTAAGCTACTCCTTGAGAAGACAGGTGGTAAGTTTTTCTTGGATAATAGGTGATTTAGCATATTTATCCCTAAATAAGGATAACATTTATCATATATTACTCTCACAGCTGCAGTTGTAATGTAGAGTTATATTCTGTCCTGGACTTTCATAAGTATAGAAGAACTAGAATTTTTGGAGCCTATGGTATTGTGCCTACATGTTATCACTGTCTCTCTCTCTGTGGGACTATGTGGAAACCTTTCCCCCAGAGTTCTGTGGGATCAGAACTTTGTATGGATCAAGGGGCAGCAATGGGAGATGTAGAGCTCGGAGCCTCAGATCTCACCAGCTTGCTCCCCTAAATCCAGATTTCACACTGCAAATCCAATCTGGAGTTAATGCTGTTAGAAGAACTGTTGACTCATGCTGGGTTCCTTCCATGTCTTCTACAGCATAGTTGTGGGGAAAGGCAACCAATGAGAGAACACAACTTACAGGACCACTGCTGCCATGGAGAAGGTGGCCTCAAGATAACTGTGTAGAACCTTAGGCTACTATGATGTCCCCAGATCCAGGGCATTTGTTGGTTTAGGAGACCCAATGCCTTTCTGTTCCCACACAAGGAAGAATATGTCCCACAGTAATATAAACAACATAGAATTTTGGTAGATGTGGACACAGTTTAAAATGATTTCTTATAGGAAGTATTGTTTCCCCATACAAAATCTATCTTTTCAAACAACTGAACCAATAATATTTTAAGGCCATAACTTCAGCTGGTATAAGTCGGCATCACCTTCACCAGCGGTGCACCAAATTTACACAATGTGAGGATCAGGCCCAATAGATACCTAAATGTGTGCTTCAGATAAGATGCCCCAGAATGATATCATTTTCTAAGAAACATTCTCCATTTTCAGAAGCCTAGCCTTGAATAAAAACATTTTAAATATTAACAGTTTTGTAAAGCAAAATTACATTATGAATTCATGTGCCACACTTAGGATAACTTTAAAACTCCCGAAAACAGCAATCTAAGCCCCAGCTCTGCAAATAACTTGACTCAAGCAGAGACCTGAACACATGTAGAGAGCCCTACTGATTTCAGTGGGGCTCCGTATGGAGTCAGTTGCAGGCTCAGTCCCAATTCATTCTTTTTTTTCTCTCTCTCTCCATTTATCTTATAAATTAAAACACAGGGAATAGGCGCTTAAAAAAACTTTTTTGTTTGCTTCAAAAGGAACAATATGCTATAATACCATTCTTTCATTAAAAATGTGTTTAGAGGCTCATAAATCATTTACAGTTTGTTGAACAAGTTCAGAGTCTTATTGAATTAATGATTTATATTAAAATAATTAGTATAAGCCTTTTGTGCTAGCCTGTGCTAGAATATGCAGCTGAACAGATCTTAGCTTCCTGTTTATAGATATTTGAGATTTTTTTCTAAATATAGACAATTGTTACATACAGACACCCACATAGAGCTTGTAAAGACACTTGTTTCTAAAATACCATTTACATCCATTGCTATTTTAAAATTACATAAATCCTACTTCTATGTGTATGGTCAAATAATTATTTTAGCTAATGTGGATGACATTATCAATTTTCAATTATTTCTTTTTAAGTACAATGTGTATTCGTCTCAATGAAACTTATCTCTATCAAAACTTACTACTTCATTCCATTCTCCTTCGTAAGCATTTCAAAAATTAGTCTCTCCTAGCAGTGAGAATAGAATATTTATTGTTGTTGGTTTTTTTAATTACTTGTGTGCAAACTCCTCCATGAGTCAGGTCAGTATTATTTATCATAAAATGTACATAAGTAACTAAATGTAGTTGGCCATGGCAGAAAAATCTGCTAATGCTGATAAGGTTAACATTCTATTAAATGACAGGATTTAACCGAGATCCATTAAAACCTCTTCCTTCATTTCTGTAGGAATTTAAATATATTCCATTTCTGCTACAGGACAATGAAGAATAAAACCAAAAGACTCCTACAGCTTTCATCACTTGACAAAAATTAAAACATTACTATATACCAGTGTAGTGCAGTAAATTGTAAAGCAATTTAACAATTCAGAGCACAATATGACCACATTTAAAGTATACGTGTATTGGTTTGATAAACACAGATGTTAAATATTATATATATTTATATATAAGATGTGAGGGAAGATTTCCATGACAAGGCAGATCTGAGATTTATTTAGCAAAATTCTTTATTTCATGAGATACATTTGTTTCTAAAAGAACATAAAGCCAAATTTTCAAATCTGAGCTGAAGAGGTGATCCAACTCCATTTAAGCTAGTAAAGTTATGCCAGTTTATGAAAAGACATAATCCTGCCCTGATTTGCTCTGTACAATGCAAGACAAAGGTGTGTCTTTTTGAGAGGGTACACCTCCTCTCCTCCCATTCCCCCAGGCCAACTTGTTCCTCCATATTTCACTCTAATTAAGATCCCATATCATGAGAGCTGGACTGGACTCCCATTAAGACCATCAGACAACTTTATGTCTGTCAAACTGTTAACATGTGCTTATAAGGAAAATGGACAGTAAACTATGGTCCTGATTCTCTTCCCAGGTCCATTTTATTCTGTGTTGACTGAAGAAGAAATTCAAAATCAGGTCCTAAAAGCTATTTTTTCTTGACATGTGTATGATAGCTATGTGAGTTGGGTTTTATCAAATGACGAAGTCATCTTAAGAGCAACACAAAGAAGGAATAAAGTTTCAACTATACCTACTTGTTAAGACATTTCCTATAACTGGTAAATATTTAAAATATCCTCTTAATTTTGTCTGTCACCCATTTTTACACTGCAGACCCCTCAGATGTACAATTGTATGGCTTCCACTTACTCTTAGAGAAAATAATTGTTCTGAAAAAAATTAATTAGAAAAGCAAGAAACAAGTAAATCCCCTCTTGTTTCTGTTCACAAATGCCCTCTAGTGCAAAGATAACTAATAGGCCCTGGTGTTTCTAATGAATGCATGGTACAAAATTAGCAGGGAGAGTCTGTGGAAGAAGAAAGGATTCTGTGAAAAAAGGGTTATACCCCCATGGGCTATGTTCCTCCCTCCCCTACACATGTGTCACTGCACTAATCCTACCCAGAGGGGAGACTTGCTCCTGTTCCTCAGTGTTCATGGAAGAATACAGCCTAGGCTGATTCATACCAGCTGAGACTCTAGCCCTAGTGATTTTTTTAATTACTCTATATTTACATTAATATAGAATCAAGAAAAAAAATACATATTTGCTCCTTTAACTTATGTGGATTTTGATTCTAGTTTCCACTAAAAATTAAATCCACCCCCCTGTATTGTAGGATAAATATATCAATTATATAAACAACCTGTTAACATTTAAAAATTCTGTATAGTAAATTTTAAAAAATGAAATTTTACAAAGTCAATGTCAAAGCTCCCATTTACTTCACCGGGGCCAGCATTTCACCCTACATATTTTCAAATGATCTTTGACTTTATCTTAAAGATTTAAGGCTACAGGGCCTTATTCTGATCTTATTTATACTGGTTTTATACAGGTGTAACCCAATAAGGTTAATGGAGCTTTTCCTGATTCATACCAGTTTAAATGGCAACAGAATCAACCTTACAGACCAAATGTTTTTTTGGGGGGAAGCAGGCATTCAAGTAAATTTACCATACACATCTCATACTCATAAGACTACAATCTCATTGTTTTAGGCGGGACTGCGCACATGAGCAAGATTCAGCCCCTAGGTCTGAACTGAAGACCAGAGCTCATGAGTACAGAATAGTGCAAAACAGGAGAAAAGAAGGCATAACATGTCAGTCCAAACCCTGTTCTATTTATTTGTGCTTTCCCTTACCCCTTAAAAAATTCTGTTTTCTCCTTTTCCAATGAAATTGAGGGCCTGATTCTGCTCCATCTACATCAGCATCATTCCAGTGGGGTTACTCCAAAACCACACTCGTGGAGGATAAAGCCCAGGGAAAACTCAGTATACTAAAATAAATCACAGGCGTATCGGGCGAGGAGGGAGATACATTCATGCTCACTCACTTGTTATCTTTGGGGAAGATAGTGTCAAACTCAGGTTCTTAATTTATTTTTCAAATCTGATAAAATTGCTAGAGAAAGAGAAAAAATGAGGAAAGCAAAGCAGTCACTCTAACCAAATTTATATCAAAATTTCAAGAGTGTACTGTGCATGCAAGCAGTGACACAGCAGCACAGCAGTAGAAGAACTGAACTCTGCAGGGAATGTAGATGATGAATTCTAGTGTGATCACTCCAATATGGCAGCTGCAGGATTTCTCAGCCATTTAAGGGACAGAGAAGCAGACCTGAACTTTCTCTATCAAAGTGCAAGTTGCATGCATGTTTTCATCTGATTGTATTAATTATTTTCATCATATAAGAAAGACAAACTTAATGCATTGTGTCTCCTTTAGCTACTTATAAATTAGAAAAGTATAACCCTGTCAACGGGAGATGGTTTGTAGCTTTTACAATTAGACACAGTAGAGGTAAGCATTGGATTACAAATGAGGATAGCAGGATTTTATGCATGAAAGTACCAAAACCAGTATATAGAGAAGGGAGCAACACACTTGAAATTCTCACCCATTAATTAGATTAATTGTATCCCGTGCTTCTTATCATTATGATTTAGATTACAAAGCTCTTTAGCAAGCGAGTGTCATTTTCTCTTTGCACAGGGTCCAGCACAAGAGAGCCCAACCTTACTGCAGCATCTAGAAACTACCACAATATAAATGTTTAATGATAATAATAATCCACATTTTTGTGAACAATTCTCAACCATTAAGAGTGGGACTGTAATATAAGCAAGCCAGTCTAAATAGTAACTTGAAAGCAAAAGAGCCAAATCCTACTTTCAATTTGACCTGTTCAAGCCCCTAGTGACAGTAGGAGGTTGCATGGGGGACAGAACTCAACCCACTGCAACAATATGTATCCTTTGTTTACCAAACACATTTTAGTTCCTAACCTGAAATCTACCACCATTTTATCTATTGCTGAAAGATAGCCTACAATTTAACAGTCAGGTCATGTTACTGCAGTAAAACAGATGTCATTGTCATACTGCTTCTATGGGAGAAGATACATTCTGCCAGGTTTAGAAGCCATAAAGAACCCTGAATATTTCCCACTAAATCACAGGCAAAGTGGTGGTATAAGGCTGTGTGGCTCTGCTTCATACAAATGCATTGCATGAAACCAACTCCAGGTAGCACACACACTTTCTTCAATCAAATCTGCATTGTAATTTCTAAAAATCAATTAGACACAAGAAGCAATTACCTATTTTTAAGCACAGAGTAATTTGTTTCCACACAACAGAAGACTATAATGTATGTAACCACTGTCCTGACTGCCATAAATGTTAACAACAAATAGAGTAAAAGGGGAAATGCTGTATTAAATCTGCAATGTATTCTACCAACTGTTTAAAATGTGTGTTTTAGCACACTGGCATGTAGATTCTTTCCCCAGTCCAGTGCTCCTTTTGGCATTGATGAAGGATAAGGATACCCACCGTCTTAATGCCTCCCTTCCTGTTTTCACAATGGGTGTCCCCACCTTGAAGATCAACAGCTAGCTGTGCCACTGCTCTGTGATGGGGACGACACTAGAAGAAATTGCACTAGTACCAGCACAATCACTGGCACCCAGCACAGCCAGTTGAGAACCATTGTTCTTTAAGATGAACTTAAGATGGACAAGCATAGAAAAAAGCTGAATGGAGGGGGAAGGAAAATAAAGGAAGTAAGGAAAAGAAAGGTTTGGGTGATGGGTAAGGGAGAAGCTGTGGGAAGGGAGTGAGTAGAGCCTCTGTTTACAGTTGTTTATAGTCCTGATAGAAGGTTGAAGCTTTGTTCTGAGTTTGTTGTAACACTGGAAAGTGGGAGGTTATAGGGAATTAAGAATAAACAGAGGTGTCGTATGAGAAGCCCCATCATTACAGTGCTGGCCACTGAATAGCCAACAGGAAGGAGCGCCGCCAGCTTTTTCGGCACCCTAGGCGGCGGAAGGCCCCGCCCCCAAAATGCCGCTCCCGACAGCGGCGGCGGAAGGTCCCGCCCCCAAAATTCCACGGACGGACGGGGCGCCGGCACCCCCCAAATAGTAGTGCCCTAGGCGACCGCCTAGGTCGCTTAATGGGTTGCGCCGGCCCTGCCAACAGCCCATAGTCAAGCTGCAGCCTGGTTAGCGCAGAGAAATACATTGTGTGGGGTTCTCTCTCCTTTTTTAAGCACTGTTAATTTGATAGTAAATGTAGAGGGGTCTGTGACATTTTTTGACTTTGAATAAGGGGTAACCAGCCGGTAAAGGTTTAGAGACACTCGTGTAGACACTAGAGCTATGCTTTAGACCAGTTGGGGATTATTATTTTTGTAGATTTCATAGCAATCAAATAAAAAAAATCACATTAAACATATTGCCTTTCAATTAAGGATCTCAAATCACTTTCAAAATAATAAAGTCTCACATGTTTCCTATGAGGACCTTGGAATTCCCACATTACAGATAAAGGGAGTCACAGAGAAGTTTGAGTGGCAATCTAAAGATATTTCTGAAGTGCCCATCCCTGCACTAGTTATGCACTGAGCCATAAAACATTTGCCAAAGGTTGCAGAGCAAGCCAGAGCTCTGAGTTCCACTTCTTCACTTTCACCACTAGACAACACTCCCTTCCAAAAGAGTGAATATTTAACATTTCCAGTAAGCAGTAAGAAATTGATACTTTCAATTTTCCTCCATAGATAGGATTAAATACAGAAGCCAAGGTGAACAGCCTTGGATAACTAGTACTCACAACATGGCCATGCACTAAAATAGAAAACTGAACAACAAAATAATATTTTTAGTGCTTCTTTAGGAATAAGGACTTCTCTACACTAACAAATAAAAGAGCATGTTTAGCTTTTTTTGGTCACACTGTGCTATATCATTCATTTTCGAGCATAAGCAATTCGCTTGCTCAGACCTTCTGGCAACATGTGATGTAAGCATTGCAAAAACTGAACACCAAAAAGGGTCTCAAGGGATGATCAAAAGTTTAAAATAAAGTAAAATAGAGCAGGAGGGTACTGACAAGATTAATTCTGAGGTCTAGAGTAGAATTTCACACTTTGTTTCTAGATAGGAAGAGGTCAGCAATTGTAAGTGATAACCCAAGAATATAGTAACAGAATGTCTGAGTATTGACTAATATTTGTGAAGGTAGGAAATTAATTTTCTAGATTGCTAGACACATTTCAAGACAAGACATAACTTTCCTGCATTTTAACCACTAGTTACTGCATATCAGAACCATTCATTGACTTCCATCTGGCCAGAATGAAGTGACATCCTTTTAGAAGTTTATTTATAAGATCAGCTTTCATTCTAGGACAGGGGTAGGCAACCTATGGCACGCCGAGAAGGCGGCACAAGAGATGATTTTCAGTGGCACTCACACTGCCCGGGTCCTGGCCACCGGTCCGGGGGGCTCTGCATTTTAATTTAATTTTAAATGAAGCGTCTTAAACTTTTTTAAAACCTTATTTACTTTACATACAACAATAGTTTAGTTATATATTATAGACTTATAGAAAGAGACCTTCTAAAAACGTTAAAATGTATTACTGGCACGTGAAACCTTAAATTAGAGTGAATAAATGAAGACTCGGCACACCACATCTGAAAGGTTGCCGACCCCTGTTCTAGGATATGTACACAATGGTGGATAAATGAATGGGTGGATTAATGCCCTGGGCAGTGCACCCCAAGGGGTGGGGTTTCAAGCGGCCGCTGCAGTTCTGCACCTGCCCAAGGCTATTATGCCCATGTTAAAAAGTGGGTGGGCCATAGCCTTCCTGGCATCCCCCACAGGCCTCCAGGGTGTGGGGCCCAAATGTTCTTTGTGCCCAGGGCCCCAGTAAATCTTAATCCACCTCTGTATGCACATACACACACACACACACACACTATAGGGAGATATATAGATAGTACAGGACGTGTAAATTAAATATTTAGAGTGGGATTTTTCAAATACTCAGTGTTGGCATAACTTTGAACCCATTTAAATCAACGGAAAGGCTCCCATTGATTTCAATGGAAGCAGATTTATGCCAATACTGAGCACTTTGAATATCACTCTTAAATCAACAGGGTCTGAACAGCATGTATGCACTCCCAGAGTCTTAAAAATTCCACCTGCCTTGCAGGGGCCCTGAATCCTGCAGGGTGATTTCCATTGAATAATATTGAGGTCCTATCTTTCTACAGCAGGGGCGAATTTTTAAAGGCATCAGGATTATACCTCAGTGGAACTAGCAAAAAATGTCAGACAACAGCCATTTGAGACGAATATTCCCTCAAGATCACAGGATCTAATAGACTGGCACATTTTAGACCTAGGGTGCTGATCTTCCTGACATTAACCAGGAGTGCTAATTAGCAATTTAATATCTTTTAGATCTCTCATTAAAAGCAAAACTACCCCATTGTTGTCATTGCCCCACAAAAACGTGAGTTTTATAAATAAGCCCTGGCTGCTTCTTTTGTCCTCAGTACTCCAATGTGTTTGTGACATATGCATAAATATTGAGATGTTTACTTGCACAACTGCATGCACAGATATGCACATACCTAAATTATACATTAAATGATATATTATGCATCCTACCATGGTTAACAGTTAAGTAGGGGAGCCCCATCCCACTTAGGGTTGCCAACTTTCTAATCCTGCCCTGCTCCTTCCCGGAGGCCACAAACCCACCCCTTTTCAAAAGCCCTGCCTCCTGCTCACTCCATCCCCCTCCCTTCGTCGCTCGCTCTTCTCCACCCTCACTCACTTTCACCGCGCTGGGGCAGGGGGTTGGGGTGCAGGAGGGGGCTCTGGCTGGGGATGTGGGCTCTGTGGTGGGGCCAGAATTGAGGTGTTCAGGGTGTGGGAGGTGGCTCCAGGGTGGGGCAGGGGGTTGGGATGCAGGAGGGGGTGAGAGCTCTGGCTGGGGGTGCAGGCTCTGGGGTGGGGCCGGGGATGAGGGGTTTGGGGTGCAGGAGTGGGCTCAGGGCTTGGGCAGGTGGTTGGGGTGCGGGGTGTGAGAGGGAATTTGGGTGCAGGGCGGGGCTTAGGGCTGGGGCAGGCGGTTGGGGTGCAGGAGGGGTGAGGGGTGCGGGCTCCGACCGAGTGGCACTTACCTTGGGTGGCTCCCGGAAGTGACCGACGTGTCCCTCCGTCCCCTAGCTTCAGGGGTGGCCAGGTAGCTCTGCGCGTTGCCCCGTCCCGCAGCACCAACCCCGCAGCTCCCATTGGCCATGGTTCCGGGGCAAGGGCAGTGCAGAGGCCCCCTGGCCGCCCCTGCACCTAGGAGCTGGATATTCCGGCTTCTTATGGGAGCTACGTGGAGCCAAGGCAGGTAGGGAGCCTGGCTTAGCTCTGCTGCAATGCCAACTGGACTTTTAGTGGCCTATTAAAATCTCCCGGATTGCTTTCAATAGTCACCGGGAGATCATGCCTATTCCGGTAGACTCCCAGCCAATCCGGGAGGGTTGGCAACCTTAACGCCACTCTGGGTACACGGGGACCAATGTGGCCTCTCCCTCCCGAGTCGTGGTCTTGGGAAAAGAGGAACCAACCAGAAACTCCTGACAGTAGGAGCAGAAGCAGCCAAAGCAGGGACCTCTGGTCCTTCACTGAATTTTCTACCATTTTGACCAGAATTTCTCAGTCCTGTGCTGATTGCCAGTTTGCTCCAACCCTCTCCCCTCCCCTTCCCCCTCTCTCATCATCTCTATTCCACACCTGTACCTCTTTACTCTGTACTCTTTTGTCCAGTACCCCTAACCCCCTTCCTTTCAACATCTCTTCCCCCTTCACTTTTCTTTTCATTTAGAATAACACCTCCTAACTAACCCCTTCCCCAATCATGAAGCTAACATGTTTGCCACAGTCAGTCTGTTCATTCTGATTCTGTCTAATTAGGTTTTAAGCTCTTGGGGAAGGTACAATATCTAGCATGATGGGTTCCCATTGTTCATTAGTAATAAACATAAGTTAATGGCGCATGCGGCAGACATGTCTAGATCACCAGCTTTGCAAGTACTTACTGCAATAGCACATGAGAATGAAGATTACGCACATTTTATTTATTTAGATTTAAAACAATAAAGATGCTTATCCATGGCACTAGATGCTTGGCCTACTGCCTCCCTCATCATTTCTCAAGACCCCATTCTTCTTAGCATATGTGCAATGTGCCTCAGGCGGCATGTGACCAGGATTCATCACCAAATTTGGTCTGTTGGCTGGATCATTAGCTTCTCTGACCTGGTACTGATGAGGAGTGCAACATGAACATTGATCCATGCACCCCAAGACTCCATTTAGACTGTACTATCACTCCTCTATGAAGGATTCACACAAGTCTACCAGCCTCGCTTTAGCCATGTACTTGGGGCTACATTGATGTAGGGGACATCATAAAGGCTCTCCTTACTGCAGAGAATGAAACCCTTTATCAAAGTCATATGTAATGGATTCCTTTCCTGCTTACCAATCTTGTTAATCTTGTTTTTTCCTTTAATTGAATTAATTACATTTTAACACAAAAGAAAAATGACACACAGATAACTAATAGGTTATTCAAAGCACCCAACATTTCTCAGTGAAGAAACAGATACTAATGTAACAGGAATCACCTCTTGGACATTGTACAGGAAATCCTGCTTGGGAAGTGTGGCAGCATAGGAAAGAAAACTTTCACATTTCTGTCTCCTGTCACTGCTGTTTTCAATCTGTTCACTCATTCCAAAAGCAGTCTGATGGGATTAATTTCTAGGAAGTGGTCATAACACATCCTTTTCTCTCACACAAAATATTTCCTTCAGAACTTTTAAAGACTACTAAAGTGTATTAATTTACATCTCCTTGTACTTGTGGTCTTTAATTTGGCTTATTATACACTGTGTCATTGTCTACCATAGTTTGAATTTAATTGTGCTTGAGTTTTTGGCAGGCACACTATGAAAGCGAAGTTTGGAAAACACTCAGTATTTTCTTTGCCAATGGGGACAGTGTGTTTAATGGAGCAAGAAATGCTTTTTGAGGTCAGCTCCACAAAGTGTTTCACCTGAGTTCCTCTAAGGTCTAGGTTACAGGTTTGAGAATCTTGCATATAAGAGGTTATCTGAGGATTTTGGTAGGCAGCTCACTTTCTGCTTTTATAATTAGTCATTGTTAGGCATCAAAGGCACATAATGAAAGATCACATTGAGGATGACTCACCACACATTAAATGGTAGGGCCGCTGCTGGCTTGTCCAAAAAGACATGTTGCCCCTGTAATGGCTAGAGAGCCAGAGAGTTACTTGGTACAGCACTTTGATACCAGGTTAGCGTGAGGATGCTGAGTCATCCTCCCCAGGTGACTGGAAAAGATGGGGGATTACTTATATCCACATCAGTGCAGGCAAAGACCTCTTTTACCTGGACCAGGAAGAGCAGTGCCCACCCTCTCACCCATGAAAATCGTTAAATACCAGGTTTTTGTCATGATCCACTGTGGGTATCATGTTAGTCGCGCCTTTATCAGGGGATAGGAGATTGCCCAAGGCGAGATTTTTTTTTTTCACCTTCTTCATAGTCATTTGCAGGCTTAGTTGGGGCAAAAAATGAAATAGGGTTTAGGCTATGATGTTGCAATCCATGACATAAGTGTGACAACATCCCCGGGGTACAATCTGGAACTGTGGGACCGCTGTGATCCCTTAACTCTCCAGCCTGGACTGTCTCTATGGTCAGTGGGTGAAGCTTCCCCTTGGGGAGGCTAGCCCACTGCCCCTCCTCTTCTGGCTGAGGCCACACCCCCACTCGCTGGTCTACCCCCCCCCCCCATGGCCCCATCTGGGGCCGGGGGGGGGGGGGGAGGCTGAGAGCTTGACCGCAGCCAGAGTTGAGCTCGGCCTTGGCTGGGACCACGGCAGAACTCTTGGCCCTGGCTGGAACTCTGTGACTGGAGCCCCTCTCCTGTTCCGTCCCTTCAGCCCACAGCCCTGTCTCATCAGGTGCTTTACCAGTGACAAGCAGTGAACCCATCCAGGCGCTGTTATCACTCAGCCACCAGCATGTATAAGCACAACCAGCTAAGTTGCATGAAGGCTCCCCAAGTCCCTCATGAACCATACACAGAAAAAGGCAAACAAATCTCCCAATACCCCAACCTTGCACCCCAGGAATATGCCATCTTGCATTGCTCAAGACCTTGAGTTTATTAATTAGTTCACCACTTCATCAAAGGAAAAGTGGACATGCACCAGCATTTGTAACCTAAGCAGATTTCTCAAACACTTTAGACAAACTCACTGTTAAGGATAAAACATTAAAATAAGTTTATTGACTACAGAAATGTAGATTTTAAGTGATTATAAGTGGTAGGCATAAAAGGCGGAGACAGTTACCAAAGAAAATAAAAAGTAAGCACGCAGTCTAAATCCTAACCTTAATTAGACTAAGCAGTATTTGGATGAAGCAATTTTCCTCACCACTGGATGTTGCAGGTAGGTTACAGTCCTTAATATGCAGGGTTTCCCTTTAAGCCTAGGATAGGTCTCCTCAGTTCAAATCTTTGTCTTCCCAGCATTCTTGTTGCCTTCAGCATAGGTGGGGTAGGAGAAAGGTAAAGGTATGATGCCACTGTCCCCTATTTTATATCCTCAGTCTAAGTGCCTGGAAAACAGTAGCCCAGATTTGTCCTGGTGGGCTTTGGGCTTGTCCCCAGAGTTGAGCAATCCTTCTGGTGTGGTCTTGTGCAACTGAGTCATAGGCTTTATCTACACTAGCACTTTTGTTGGTAAAACATTTGTTGGTCAGGAGTGTAAAAAACCCACCTCCATGAATTGACATAAGTTTCACCGACAAAAGTGCCAGTGTGAACAGTGCTACCACTGCTCGTTGGAGATGGTTTAATTATGCCGGTGGGAGAGCTCTCTCCTGTCAGCATAGAGCGGCAACATGGGAGACCTTACAGCGGCGCAGCTGCAGTGGTACAGCTGTGCCATTGTAAGGTCCGTTGTGTATTCACAGACATAGATTTGAGCATATCCCATTGTGTCGTGTTTGCCCATCTCTCTTGCAGAATTGTAAATCCATGGTTTACAACTCCCCCGCTGATTAATGGCCATTTAATGCCCGCCTTTGTTGTTGTCACTGGAGAACTAGTGTGGACGACACCCAAATATTTCAATAACAACCATACAGCAAAATCTCATAACTTCATACACACTAACGATATACATATTTTGACAGAACAATGGGTTTAGTAGACCGTGACTTTCCCTATGATATCTTACATGGCATGCTTTGTATAATATATCACCACCATATACAAATTATGAATATGGAGGTTACAGGAGGCTATTTTGAGGTACAGTGTGTCACAGTATGTAGGTGGGGGGCAGATGTCCAGTGCAGGTATACCGTAAGGATAGCATACAGTGATCAGATAAATGGATTAGTAAAAGATTTAAAGGAGATAGTCAGCACTTCTATGAATGGTACAGCAGGGAGCCAACCCCCACCCGCCTTTGTAGCGCCAACACCACCCTAACCCTCATTCGAGGGTGTTTGCCAAGGTCACAGCAGCTGGGGACCAGGATGAGTAAAGGGGGAGGGCTGACAGCAGACCCCCAGCCCCCGGGTATATGTAAATGATTATAGGATTACCTGCACTGTACAATTTTATCTGCTGGGTACTCCCAGACATTTAGGAATAAAGTGGCAGGCTAATTAATCCACATTCAGTATCTCCTGTCCTTCTTCCGGCATTCACAGACAGCTCCTAGATGTGGTTATTTCTATGATTCAGTCCCATTCAGAGAACACATCAGTGCTATAAAATGAAATTTACAAAGGTAGCATATTACTTCAGCTATAACTTGTTCCTTATTCAAAAGTCTTAAAACAAAACAAAACTACAGTGTGTTATAAGGTTGCATTGAATTATGAGATTAATTAGTGAGAGCTATTTAATATCTGGAAAGTTTGCAACAATATTTTATTTAGATAAAGGATCATAATGATTGCATTCAAAATTATTCTCTGACTTCAAAACTCACCATGGACTCACTCCATTCTCTCTTTCTCTCTGACGTCATATCCAGCTACTCCTTTTCCTGCTCACTCTGCTCTTTTCACCTTAACCACTTCTATCTCCTTCCTTCTTTGTCCTCCTTCATTCCCAGTGTTGGAAATTGGTCTTAACTGCTGCTTCTTCCTTTCCTCACTGAGTCACCAATTCATGTTTTTAAAGCTCACCCTATAAACACTCCCTTTTGTCCCTTCTTAACACTCTAACTCTCACATATATATTCTGAGCTAGTTTGTACCTAGCCATACATAGGGGAGAGAGGGGACAAGGACCTCTCCTGCATCTCTTCTCAGCCCTCACACAGGGACTGTAGGGGTCTAGGAAAATCTAGCCTGACAGCAGTACTAGCAAGCCCAGACAGTGAAAGTGGCCATGTCAGCACTATTAGAGCTGAACAGGCATGAGAGGAATATACTGTGCATCCTGTTGACATGTTCAGTTTCCAGATGAACAAATGGGAAGACACATAGCCCACTGCAATTAAGACTGAACGCTCTTTGAGGGCAGAGACCATGTTTTCCTGCGTCTTGGTGCAGCATCTAGTACAACATAGCCCGATCTTGAGTGCATCTTCTGGGCATTACCACAATACACATGGCAACAGGAGGCAATGACTAAAATTATCTAGACATCTTTGAATGAAAGACAATATAAATTAGACAGGTTAATAATCTGAAACCCTCCCAGTAGATTAGACTGACTGTAACAGGAAATATGTATGCTCTATTTACCGCTAGACAATTTGCTCTAGAAGTGCTCCAAACACTGCTTAAGAGTTGAAGATGGTCAAACTCATTACCATCAGCTCAACATGAGTTGGTTTGAATTGAAGATTGCAGCTAAGAAAACACTTATCAGCTAATGATGGCTTTCACTGGTGGAAAATAAACCTACTTCATATCTTTGACAGTAAACTTTCATTTCATTATTTTGGCAGAGAATGTCACTCACTGTGCCACAAAACACGATACAGTCATTTCACATGAAATGACACAATGCCAGTCTCTGCTGAAAAGTCCTCAGAAGAATAGAACAGAATTTTGTTGTATATAGAGAGTTTCCTGCTTAATGCATTGAAGAGGAGCTTTACATCCTAATGAGTTAAATGCCAGTGGTGCTGTGACTGTGCAGGCAAACTGAGCAGCCATTATGTGTTCAGCAACTGCTCAGACAACAGTGGATGTTGTTTCTGGAGAGAGGGAATATTGGTCAAAACACTAGGGAAAGCTACTCTTTTCAAAGAGACATGGGTTGCCAAATTCATCCATGATGTAACTGCACAGTACATCACACTGGAACACTACTGAGTCCAATATATTACAGCCTGCACTAATATTTAACCTTTGCTTGTATGACCTCCCATCTTTACCTCCTGTTAAAATATGATTGCTCTGTGCTATTCCCATAATTCCATTTCCTTTTGTTCCAGCAGCAGAATGTTTATTCATCAAACATTCATACTGGTAGTGTATTATTCACAATGTTCCCATTTCAGTCATTCAGTCATGAAGAGGAAAAAAACACCATGTGACTGTTATTCATGTTGCGTGTCCAGTCAACTAACAGTTAAAATGAACAGTTTACAAACAATCCCTAGGCTGAAATGTGTTTGAGTATTTCAAACAGTTTCAACTAATACATTCACAGAAATCAGGACTACATCAGGGATTATTGTTGAGACATTTATGTCTCTGTTGCTGATGGTCAAATTATTCCTTTTGCATATTACAAAATTTAGCTTCTTTTGCAGACAAATTGTTTGTGAATTAATCCTCTGGGAATTACTTTAAGATAATCAATAAAAGGGCCATGACAAAAATACAAACACACGCAGCTCCAAAGATATGTAAATAAATCACTCCACAGCATCTAGATCTGTTAGTAGCCCCAGTAACAAAGGAGATAAAATAAAGGCATAGGAATCTTAGCCAAAAAAATGGTATTGGGCTCACTAGCCAGCTCCAAACCTCAGCTTTCTCATCAGGTTTCCCATGGCTCAGGCTCTACCAGTCATTGTCAGCCTAGCAACCACCAGCATTAACGAGGAGCTGCAGACCACCACTTAAAGTGTGTTCATAGATGCTACACAACCCCCCGACCCTCCTCTTCCACTCTCAGACACCCCCGCCCTCCACCACCAGCAACTTGATTTTCTTGGCCCAGGAGCCACCCCCTCCAGATCTGAGTGAGTGGCACTGTGACCCAACACATCAGGGTGCTGTGCCACTCAGGTTTAACCTGGCCAAAAAGTGGTTGGGCCATGGTCCATGTTGGCATCCCAGCTCTTTGACCTACATTAACCTTTACTCAGGAGTACGCATTTGCCTGTTTGTCCACTTGCCCGTCCCCAGAAAACAGGTAAAGAAAGTAGGTGTGCTGTGATGAGTCAGGAAGAAAATAGACAAAGGAAGAATTTAGCACGGTTAAAAAAAACCCCACCAAAAATATTTTCAAGAGACAGAGCATGCTGTCAGTTGCCTTGGGTAACTCACTTCGGGTATGTTTACACTGCAGCTGGGAACATGCGGCATGGACTAGCCACTCAAGTACAGACCCAGGGGGTCAGGCAGGTTTGTACTTTGGGAGGCTAGCCTGGGTTGTCCCCTATGTCCACAATGTCCACACTGCTATTTTTAGCACAGCAGCTCCAGCGGAGCTAGTGTGAGTCTGTCTATCTCATGTGTGATGCTTGTTCCCAGCTGCAAGGTGGATATACCCTTAGGGGCACTTGCGGAGTAGTAAACTGACCATCAGGTGGCAGTCAGAAAACCTGAGTTCTATGCCTGACTTTGTCATTGATGCACTTGGGCAAGTCACTTAGCTTCTCTGGGGTTCAATTACCTCCTTTATTATATTCAGATACAAATGTTTATCTTCCTCCTTCTCACCACTGACACCTACAGACAAGAGTGCAATATAAATACAAAGTATTATTTCACTTGGCTGGAAAATGAGGGTAATAATGTCTATCTGTTTTAAACACTTACACAAGTATTACACACACACGCCCTACCTCCTGTAAAGTATTATACTTTCCCTCCCCGCCTTCACCTCACCCCCACCCCATTACTAGTTTCCCTCATGTTCTGGTGCTTTTCCTTGACTCTAGTGTAGATAGATTGTGCTCCAGACACCTTGACAGAGCCTTTTGAAACTAATAAGTAGTTGCTGATACCCTCCATAGGAAGGTACTGTCACCCTGAAAAATTAAATTTGCTGCACACGTTTCTCAAACTTCAGAGGATCTGCCACTTGTATTCTTTTGGAGGTTAGTATTGCACATTTTCAATCTTGTGGATGACGTTGAATATTTCCCCTCTTTGTTTCAGTATGGCCATAAAACTGCTTTCCAGGTTTATATTTATGTGAAAGAATTTTCTAACAGTACATATTTGATAAGGATTTGGAGAATGATTGTGCATGTTTTGTGCAACTCTCACTAACAAAGACTCACTAGCGATCAGCTCTGCTGCATTTTCTAGTGTCTTTTTGAATAAAAAGAGGTCTACACATGGTACTTTACAACTATTAATCTTTCAAAAACACATTTACAACCCAAGATACAGTGGGAAGCTTCAGCATCAATATAAAACTGACTGCTAAACTTTATGCAGTGTAGTTGTAGCTGTGTCAGTCCCAGGATATTAGAGACAAGGTGTGTGAGGTAATATCTTTTATTGGACCAACTTCTGTTGGTTAAGCTATGTCTACACTACAGTTTATGTCAGCATAACTTATATTGCTCAGAGGCATGAATAAACCACCCCCCTAAAGTGAAATAAATGACAATAAAATAAGCGCCAGTTGGACAGTCCTGTCAGTGGGAGAGTGGGTGGTTTTATTATGCCGATGGGAGAGCTCTCTCCTGTTGGCATAGTGTCTTCACCAGACGTGCTGCAGCAGCGCAGCTGCATCGGTGCAGCTGTACAGCTGAAACACTGTATGTGTCGATATGGCTTTAGAGATACAAACTTTTGAAGCACAGAGCACAGAGCTTTTCTTCAGGTCTGGGAAAGGTACTCCGAGGGTCAGAGCTAAATGCAAAGTGGAAGAGACTGTTTAGCAAAAGTAGTTAGCACATATTCTAAGGGACCATTCACGGTAGAGTGGTCTATTAGCATATCTGCAGTCATAGGACAAAAAGAGGGGGTTAGTGGCTTACAGACTTTTGTAATGAGCCATAAATCCAATATCTCTTTTCAGCCCATGATTTGTAGTGTCTAGCAGAGTTATGAATTTAAGCTCCCAGGCTCATCTTTTGAAAGAGTTGTGCATGTTTTCTTTGAGGATGAGGACTCATAGGTAAGGCTATGATTTAGTCATGGGTATTTTTAATAAAAGTCATGGATAGGCCATGGGCAATGAACAAAAATTCATGATCATGTGACCTGTCCATGACTTGTACTATAAATATCCCTGGCTAAATCTTAGCTGGGGTGCCCCAGGGGCAGCTCCAGCAGCAGCTAGAGTGGCTGTCCCCGGGGCCACCTGAGCAGCTGGCACTTGGACCAGCTACTCGGGTGGCCCTGGGGTCAGTCACAGTGGCCACTGCAGAAGTCACGGAGGTCGCGGAAAGTAATGGAATCCATGACTTCCGTGACCTTCGTGACAGATACGGAACCCTACTGATAGGTCACATATAGAGTGATTGCTTTGTGAAAAGTGTTCTCCCACAGGTGGCACTTATGCTACTAAACTCTTTGTATGAAGCACGTTTACCCCGCTTGCTATCAACCAGGAATTAATCTGCATAAGAAGCAGGCTCCAATACACACCTTAAGTCTGAATTCAATACATCTGTACACATCCTAGGCTAGTGAATACATTTTTTGAAAAGGAAAGCGTGACACTGCAAAGGACCACAAACAATATAATGGACCTAATTTTAGGCTACAGACCTTACAGCGGCACAGCCGTACCACTGCAGCTGTGCCACTGTAAGGTCTTCCCTGTTGCCGCTCTATGCCGACGGGAGAGAGTTTGCCTGTTGGCATAATTAAACCATCCCCAATGAATGGCGGTAGCTATGTCAGTGGGAGATGCTCTCCTGTCAACATAGCGCTGTCCGTACTGGCACTTTTGTTGGTGAAACTTAGGTCTGTCATGGGGTGTGTTTTTTCACACCCCGACTGATAAAAGTTTGTCCTATTGTGGGAGGTCTGGTGCCCCCCTTTGAAGGAAAAAAAATTATTCCTGTCACTAAACTGTGGGAAACAAGAAATCTTAAAGTTGTTGTTGTATTCTGGGAACTCATAAATAATACAATGTTTGTGAACACCAGTGACGCAATTATTTTAAATCTCTTTGCAAATAAATAATGCATTGCTCTGTGTACAGAGGAGGACAGGCATCCTTCCATGACCTCAGTTAATTCCATGCGAGAACAATATTACAAGCCAGACAAAAGAGTTCATTTGGGAGGAGTGAAGTCCCTTGCAAGTATTCTTTAGCACATCTGTTTGTTCAGTCAAGCACCTCAAACAATTTTTTCCTCTTGAGGAAGACTGATGATAAGATTTTAAAGGAGAAACAGTGTGCCTATATGGACTACAACCTAATGCAAACATAAGGACTAGACTCAGAAGGGTATACAGTTACTCCACAACTTGTGCTTGAGCACATGCTTAAAAAAAAACCAGATGTTTAAGTAATTTTGTAAACAAGGATGGATTTAAGCACATGCTTAAATGCCTTTGCGAATCAAGGGCTTGATCATTCAAGGTACTGAGCACACTAGCCCAATCCAGCAAAACATTTAAGCACATATTTAACTTTAAGCACACAAGAAGCCCAGTTGGCTTCCATGGGACTAGTTGTGTGCTGAAATGTAAGCATGTACTTAAATTTTAGCTGGATTTGCCCAGTGTGCTCAATCCCTTGCAGGACTGAACTCTAAATGAGGGTAAACAGTCAATGTTCAGAAAGGGAGATGATGTATTATAAAGTTATTATTTTTTCATCTTCATTGGACTAGGGCAAGTGTTACCACAATTGATGCTCTCTGATCATATGAACAATGGTGCAGTTTCTCAGCTAGTACAAATCCCAGCTCCAAATGGGGCTTGGCAATAACTGATGCCAGCTGAAGATCTGCCTCACTGTGTTCGGTGCTCACACTAACGTCTCTCTGTTTGCCAAGCCCTGGCATCATAACAGTGGGCTGTCTCTGTATGAGCTCCCCCACCAACAAAATTATATACGGTAGGCAACCTTTTTAATCTGGGACCAGGGTGAGAGAAATTATTAGCCCATCATGGGGAAACAGATTTTCACACTTAGACCTTGGAGTGCACTCTTTTCTAGCCCTGATTTTGAGAGCACGACTGAGACTAAGTGAAATCCTGTTTGAGGTTTTTCTGTGTCTTATATTTCCTCTTTTAATGTTAACTTTTACTGTATGTGAGCCCAAAACTCTCCTTTTCTTCATTCATACAGTGTTATGAACTCTCATGATTTTATTGAAAGTCGGGTGATATTTGATCTTTTTCTTAAAGCTTCAGCTCCTGGGAGTCATGTTAGTTCATGAGAATCTCAATTTTATTTACAGCGCACTCCATTTATAAGAATCACTGACATAAGAATCAACCGCATATAGTGATCAAAACCACTGGGACAAGATCACTCCTATACTAACTAAAATACTCCACTCATAAGTGTAACCCTTCTGCCCATCTGAGTTGGCAGCAACAAGGGCCGGGTTCAGTATCTAGGGGTTCCGTTTCAATAACACAATGCAAAACCGGCTCGAGCCCCCACCCAGTGACCTGGGACAATTACATATCACACCCCTGGGCGCCTCTAAGAGGCAATACTTCCCCTCTCGCAAGCACAGCGTCTGAGTGTAGCAAAAGCCTTTTAATAAAGGAGGGAAACAATGCGGCATTATGTTGGGGAAACACCACAAACAGGATTCATAACACAAACCATGAGCAAAAGACCCACCCCCAAGTAAGTTTGGCAGTGTCCTTTTCCCCTCAGGGTCTTAAGTCCAGCGACCCAACAGTTAGCCCCACCCACAGTTTCTGACCTTGGTCAGTGCAGCCCCAGATTGGTTCTTGAGTCCAGCAACCCAACAGTCACCCCCCCACACAGTTTCTGTCCTTGGTCAGTGCAGCCCCCCAAAGTTCAGAAGTTCATCTGCAGAGTTTACCTCCCAGCCTGGGTGGAAGAACGGGAGGTATGGGGGGGGCATCTTACATGCTCCGCTACTCAGGTTGACGGCCGATTGCCATGGCTCTCAGTGGGGTTCTGCTGCAGTCTTCACCGCCAGCCGCCCTGCTAGCCGCTCCGCTAGCCATGTCTCTACACTATCCGCTAGCCATCCTGCTAGCTGCTCACCAACATGGAGTTATTTTGTCAAATCTCATGATTTTTAAGCAAATTCTTTGATTTTTGGGGCCCTGACAAGAATTTTAACTTCGGGGGTTGGCAATACTGTCATTGTTCTAGGAAGAGGAGCTTCCTAACAGTTCCTGATATCATAAACAGGGAAGGCAATAGGAGAAAACACGTGCCTGAAAACAGACTGCTGCTTCAAAGATTAATCACAGCAGGAGCCAAGAGCAGAGTGAGGAGGAGCATCCTTCCCTGAAAGACAACCTCATCACTCCCAGAGCAAGAGCAAAGGCAGCCATGTACACGGAATGGAGAGGGGAATTACAAAATCATGTTTGGCTACAGAAAGATTCAGGACACTGGTGTGATGGAGCAGTCTCTCCACTGCCCTTAAGTATGTCTTCAGGTATTCCAGTGTCTCACTTAAAATTTGCCTCAGCTCCTTTTCAACCTCTCTGCTCAGCATCACAGTTCTCCTGTATTGTCTCACTTCTCTAAAAGCTGGACTACCAGCATGGACCAACAACTGAGTTTCAAACAAGTTGGCATTGCAACACAGAGCACCACCACCTCAGTTAAAAGTCTATGGAACAGGCAGCAATCTTTGGTGCATCAGCTACAGAACAACACACAACAGTAGGTTAACTTGCCCCTTCTGAGTTTGTAATTTTGTACATGATACTGCATTCTTGGTGCATTGTTTTCCTCCTGACTTGCATTTCTCTTGCCTTTCCTGGTCAGTGTCTCTGCTGACATTTAGCAATGTGCACTCATTACAAATTGACTCTAGGATCACAAGATTTTGCAGCAGAGTGAAGCTGCACTAGTTTGATTCCTTGCATCAAAATGGAGAAGGTGCAAAACTCCCCCTTTTCAGACAATAAACTCTATATAAAAGCCACTATATAGCCCTGAAAGCCTCTGTATAAGCTTTTATGTGACTTGGTAAAATGTATTGTACCTCTCGGTCTTATGAAGCTTTCCAAAAAGGTCATATTTGGAAGCTCTTTCTTTCCCATTAAGTAATCTGGCTTCTATTGAAATTAATATTTCACAATCAACAGTGTGTTTATTAGGTTCCCTTGAAATAGGGCTCTGTAATATGAAAGATGTTACTATACAGCGAGGGAAAAGTTCAGTTAGACATTAGAGAAAAAGTATAAGGCAATCAAAAGTTTGATATAGGCCATGCCCAGTTAAACCCTGCTGTCTCCTCATTATGTTACAGAGGCAGGGGTGGGGGTGCACATCCTACTAGTAACACTGGGTTCTCTTTCTCCACATGTAACCCACAGATCTCCTGGCTTTGGTGCTGTGAGTCTGCTATAGCCTTAGCTAAGGGCCATGTGGCTTTTAGCTCATGCACTAGAGACTCATGCATTTAGCTTCAGAGATCCCAGATTTGATCCTGCCAGCCAATGATTGGGGTCTGTCAGTGTTACACACACACACACCCTCTGTGAACAAAAATTATATCTTGGAGTAGGGAGAGTATAGGGATTCAAATATAAACAAAATACAAATATTCCTCATGATATTTTAAAGCATTTGATGTACTGAGGGCAGCAAATTCATGTGAAAGGGTCAGATTATTAGCCAAAAGTATTGAGCCATTTTGGATGAATGATTCCCCCCCCCCCCCATCCATTCCTCTAATTCACCTATAGAGCCCTATAAATTCATAGACACATCACTAGAAGCATTGCTTAGCTTTTATTTTAACTACATTATTCAATTTGATACACAAAAGTTTATCGTTTTAACCATTTCCAAAAGCATTTTCTTGATTTTCAGCCACTTCAGTAATTATAGATAAGCTGCCCTCAGGTGTCATGTGACAGGGAATATTATTCTGCCTGGTGGCACTATTATGGTTACAGCTTTGTCTGCATTTCTAGCATAAAACCTATTTGTCAGCTGTTTATAACTCAGCTGTGAAAATTGCTATGCCAGGTCTCAGGCTGAAGTAAACATTCCCCCCCACCCCCATTAGTAAAGGAAAAAAATGGTTTACTAAGCCATACCACTGCTGCCTGTGCTACCACAGCTACTTATTTATGCTCACGTGCTCAATGAGAGCTAACATGAATATGTGTATGTGAACTGGGAATCACAGCCCTAGCCTGTAATGTAGAAATAGCCTAAAAGTTTGTATCTTGTTTTCTTTCCTTGTCAGATGGCTTTTTCCTCATTCACTAAATTCAGACTCAGACTTTAAGTCAGAAGGGACCATCAAGACCATCTAGTCTAACCTCCTGCACATTGTAGGCCACAGAACCTCACCCACCCACTCCTGTAATAGACCCCTAATCTCTGGCTGAGTTACTGAAGTCCTTATGGTTTAAAGACTTCAAGTTACAGAAAATCCACCATTTACATTAGTTTAAACCTGCAAATGACCTGTGTCCCATGCTCCAGAGGAAGGTGAAAAAAATGTAAGGTCTCTGCCAATCTGACCTGGGGGAAAATTCCTTCCCGACTCCAGATATGGTGATCATATGGGCAAGATATACCAGCCAGACACCTGGGAAAGAATTCTCTGTAGTAACTCAAAGCCTTTTATTCAAGGAGTGTGGTGGAATCTGGTAGGGGTACTATGCCTTTACTCAGATTAGGCATGATAAAGATTCGCTCACAAATGGAAAATGTAGAAAGAATTTATGCTGCAATTCCAGAATAGTCAAAAACCTGAGCTTTGGGCTCCATAAGACCACATTATACTAGCCACCATAATTATCCAGGAGAGACTGAAAATATGAGGCTTTTTCATTCCATTAGTAATTATTCATTCAAATGCTTTCCTGTGTATGATAGTATAAATTAAATGGCAAACTTCCCTTAAATTTCTTTAGTCAAATGTATATTTTTGTTTGATTAAAGCTGCTCAGTCGTTATTGTCAAGAATAAAGAAAGGAAATCATAATGCATGCTTCTTTTAAAAAATAAATAAATTCTAGCCTGCTTATCCATAGTACAAGAAGAAAAACTGACAAGGCACTAAGTTTGGCTGGTGGAAAATTAATCTGGGTCACTCCATAGTACAGTTGCCATAGCAACTGCATTCAAAATGTAGCAGGCATGCTCTTCATCAATGTTAATATAACATCAGGCATTCTTTGCAAATTTTTAATCAATGTAAACCATAAAGCATCCTTCATAACTAAGTCTGAATCAAAAGTAAAGCTTGCATGGTCTACTCCTCCCCTTTGTCAAATCCCTGTTGTGACGAAGTGGGACTGTTCTTAATGTTTCCTCTGAATACTGTGTGAGTGCCTCAGTTTCCCCAATGCATTTCTTAAGTCTCTAGGTGATGGGATAAAGGCCAGTGTGCATAAATCACTGACACTCTGTCTCCCTGGCAACAAATGGCCAGGGCCCTTCCCACCTGCAAGGAAATAGCTAAAGGTGAACAAAGAGATCAGGTGACCTCCTGGCCCGGGAAAGAGACAAAGCCCAGAGAAGGAGGGGCTGGAGGGGGTTTCAGTTTGGAGCTGGCTGGGGACTAGGAGTGAGGGCAGACGGGGGTGTCTGCCTTGCTGGGCCCCAGAATGGACCCGGCGGAGGGGTCCCGATCGCTGGACCGACAAGCTCTGGTTTAGACCGTGTTCCTGTCATCTAATAAACCTCTGTTTTATTGGCTGGCTGAGAGTCACGTCTGACTGCGAAGTGGGGGTGCGTGCAGGACCTCTGGCTTCCCCAGGACCCCACCTGGGCGGACTCGCTGTGGGAAGCGCACGGAGGGGCGTATGCTGAATGCTCCCAGGAGAGACCCAGGAGATGAAGCCGTGTGAGCTTCTTCCCCTGAAGACAGTCTGCTCCATGGGAGAGGAGGCTCCCCAAAGTTCTGACTGGCTCTGTGGGGAGCAGTTCCAGAGCATCGCCCGGGGACTCCATGACACCTGTCACACATCTCTCTCCTGCTGTATTTAAGAAGCTTGTAATGCCATTTTGCTGTAATATAGTTTTAAATACAGAAATTTCATGAAAAATTTCCCATAAAATACATATGAATTTTACTAGCAGTATGTGTCCAGGCAGTTCAAATGAGAGGATTAAATGAAGGTTTTCCATGGATACATTTATTTAATACCTGTACTTCCACTGTAAAGCCCTGGGCCAAATTCTAACCTCAGTAATACCAACTTAAATCCAGAATAACTCCATTGGCTTGAAAGGAGATGCTCTAGGTTTATGCCAGCGTAACTGCTCAGAATCTGACCTCCTGTTTTGAAGAGTATTATAACTTGACCCAAAAAACTTGCTCCAGGCTTAAACTTTTCATCATCTGTAGTCTAAAGCCACGAGCTTTTTAAAACATTTTTTACATATATATTGAAAAAAGTTGGCTCAGAAGTTTTCAGGTCATAGAATTTTTTTAAGGTAAACTTTTTTGTAGTTTCAGAAGCTTGTTTTAACTCCTATAACTCAAATACAGTTTAGTATTTTTAAACTGAACTTACCGTCAGCTATGACTATATAGAAACAGGGTTTAGATGGAAAAGGCCTAGAAATCATTCATTTCCTTGCCAGTGTTGGGTTGTCTTCAGTTTGGGTTTGGTTTAATTTTAGAGTCTACACCTGAGAAAGGAAGATTTCTAATCCTTTCCTATTTTACAAGACCTCAGTGTAAGGAAGTTTTCTGCTATTAACTTAAAAAAGAGAAAATTTGAATTTAATCCTGTTGCTCTGAACTCCTGCAAACTTGTGTTGTCTGAGCCCATCTTTACGATTTGAGCTATTTTTTTTTTCTGTTTTAACATCCTTCATATACCTGTAGATTATGTCCCCCACTCTCCTGTCTATTTTGTGTATTTGCTATAGCAGGAATCACCAACTGGCACTGTTACCTAGAGTTTACAAGTTTTCATCTGCCCCTGGAGGAGGGAGGGCAGGGCCTGAAGTGCCTGCGCACTCAGGTCCATGTCTTCCGCCTCCAGGCCCTGCAGAGGCTCCTTTATGGTGCAGGTAGTCCGGCGTGGGGAGTACTGGCGCACGCCTTCCTGCGCCGCTTCCGAGGGCTCCGATACGACCGGCAGCTCCTTTATCTCGATCCGAGAGGCCTTCCGCGTGACCTCTCCGGGCTACCGGTCTTCTACCAGGACCTCCTCCGGACCTGGAAGCTGTTCTCAGCGACCAGGTCCGTGGCGGCCACCGGGGGGGCAGATCTCCTCGCGGAGCCCCTGCTACACAACCCCCAGCTCCGTGTGCAGGTGGCGGAGTCCCCCTCGGTGCGCCGGAGGTTGGTCCTGGCGGAAGTCACCAGAGTCGGAGACCTCCTGGATTACGACCGGGGAGACTGGCTGGATCCCCTGACGCTCGCTCAGCGCATGGGGCTCTCCAGGCCTTGTTCTTCCCGGCGCGTACTTCAGGAGGTGAGGGCCGCCTTGCCGCCCGCTGCTCGGGCTTACCTCGACCGGGTCCTGCGAGAGGGTGCGCCCCGCCCACCCTCCACCCCGGGCCCTCCGGACCTTTTCATCGGGCCCCTGCCCCGTGGACCCAACTGGCCCCCCCGCCCCTTCTCCGTGAGCCGGCTGCACGATCTGCAGCCGGTCCGCTTTCAGACCGCGCCAAGGAAACATCTATACACGCTCGTGCTCCACACCCTTCATCTTCTCACCCTCGTGTCCCGCCCCGATACAAAGTGGCGGGACCTCCTGCCACCTCTGGAGGGTGAGAAGCCCCGGTGGGCCAGCCTATATTCCACCCTGGTCCCGAGGCCCGCCGGGGATGTCAGCTGGAGGCTCCTTCATGGGGCCGTGAGCACGGGCGTGTACTTGGCGCGGTTCACCCCTGCCCCTGACACCTGCCCCTTTTGCGGCGTGAGGGAGACCCTGGCGCACATCTATCTGGAGTGCGCCAGGTTGCGGCCCCTATACCGGCTCCTCACCAACCTTCTGTTGCGTTTTTGGCTGCACTTTTCCCCTCACCTTCTCCTCTATGCACTCCCTATCCGTGGCCCCACGAAGTCACGGGACCTCCTGGTCAACTTCCTCCTGGCCCTGGCTAAAATGACCATCTATGCAACCAGGGTGAGGAGGTTGGCCAATGGAGACTCCTGTGACTGTGGGGCCTGTTTCCGATCCTCTGTCCGCTCACGTATTGGGGCAGAGTTCCTCTAGGCGGCGTCCACTGGCTCCCTTGACCCCTTTGAGGAGCAGTGGGCGCTATCCGGGGTTCTCTGCTCGGTGTCCCCATCAGGTTCCCTTCTTTTGACCCTTTGACCTCACTCCTGTTCCTGTTTTTTTTATTAGTTGTCCCCCGGACTCATTTGGGTTCCCGGTCCTGAGGGTCCTCCCCTTAGGCTGGGGGGGGATCCTTTAGCAGTGGGCGGGCTCCGCCCGCCCACTTCCTGGACACCCAATAGGTACAAGTTTTCATAGCATGCAGTCACTGGTTAGTCTTTGAAACAATGCTGTCTAGCTGTGAGTTTTCCAATGTGGTTTCTTTCCGGGGGAGCTGTGAGAGGCAACAAAGGGTTTGCTTTTTGCCTCAATCTCTTTAATTAGAGTAAATTATTGAGGTAGAGTTGCTCCCTAGCAACTGGGCACTGGTATTTGAGCTGAGATCCCTGTAAGAATAGACTACCTATGTGCTCTTTATAACTACCTCTGTTCAAGGACTGGTGTGTAAATCTGCAAAACAAATAAGTTGCACTAAGAATATGCCTAGAGTCTATTACTGATTTCTCCTCCAACGAGAAGCTGACCTGCAAAGCTCCCCCAACCCTGACATCTGCTACTGCTTAGCAGAGAGCAAGATAACATACATGTATAGGGACCAAACCCTTTTTAAAAGGGCCAGTTTTGCCTAAGGTAGGGTTACCTCATTATGACAGCAACCTTGGAAGCTAAACTGTGTAGGTCAGTGGTCCCCAACCTTTTTGTGGCCAGTAGCACATTCATGTTTTCAGAAGAGTGTGGCGGGCGCCAACAATTTTTCAAGGCTTATTTTGTATTTGTACATTAAATAATACAAAAAAAATATTTAATATTACATAATATATGAATCCAGAGAGAAGCTGGAGAGAAGCCGTGAGGACAGAGAACACCGGTGCCCACAGCCCCGGAGTACTCTGTCCCCGGCAGGTGCGAGGCCGCAGTTTCTCTCCCCTGCTGGGCACTAGGCGGGCTCCGCGCCTGCCGGGAACAGAAAACACCGTGCCCACAGCCTGAGTTCTCTGTCCCTGTCAGGCGTGGGGCCACGGCTTCTCTCTCCTGCTGGGCACTAGGCGGGCGCACATAAATGCTCCGGCGGGTGCCATGGCACCCGTGGGCACCACGTTGGGGACCACTGGTGTAGGTGATAGGTCCATCCACAGGTATCAGCTTGTAGAATAGAGGCCTAAATCCAGTACTATCTAAGCTTCCCTATACCTATAAGGAATACCATGAATACCACAAATACTGAACTAAATTAATTTTAATATACTATTTATTACCAACATCAAGAATTCAAATACAAGTCAGGCCCCAAAAAACATGAGTGGAGGGGTTGTTTAACACATCTGTGGTTCTTTTGATATGCCTGCTGCTCTGAGCTTTTAAGGGTCATATTTTCAAACACTTCACTGACGACACAATAGTTTGCAATGTGGAGTTGTAGATGAGCTACACAAATCAACTCAAAGCAAAAATTTTGTGGGCATAATAGAACTATGTTGCAAATTCTGAATCACCAAAGCAGGTACACACCGTACTGCAGTAAAGATGGAATTAAATAGAGGGAGGCTCTCCAAAATAGTATTCTATTCTATCAGAATGATTTCACATGGCCAGTCTGCCATTTCAGAACACTCACCCTCTTACTCTTATACTCAAACTCTGCTGTGTTTATTTCTAGTGAAAAGTTCAGTAACAAAATAATAAAACGGAATTACAAGAAACATATGTGCACACACACACACACACACACACACACACTCACCCAACAATAATTTTGAGCAAGAAATTACCAAACCAGCAAAACATTTTCCAACAGAGGATTTCTCACAAGAAAGCAGCTCAGCAAAGGAAGAAACTGGTATTCAGTAAATTAAAACTCTTCCTTCATGCTCTACAGTTCTATCAACAGCAATAGAAAACAAAATAAGAAAAACTTCACGAGGAGAAATAGACAGAGTTATAAAAAAGCTCTGGCAAGACCATTCACCAAATAAAGTGGAAGCCATTTCAGAACTCATCTCCTGTGACAGTTAGAACAGACTTTTCATGACTTCACTAGTGTCCTCAGAGATGCTTAAGAGGGAGACAGCAAATGGCTCTAATGAGATTTAACTGTCCTCTCTTACCAGCCGGAGAGGAGGGAGGAGCTTTTCTAGTAGAGCTGACCAGAAGTTGACAATTTAGTTTCATGGCAATGTTGAGGTTTCAGAATTTGTTTTCATTCTACACTAAAGTAAACCCAAAGCCTTTTGGATGTTTTTGCAAAAATTCAGTTGTGTTGAAATATCTGTTCTGGATCCAAAACTGAGCTTTTTGATTTGGGAAAGTGTGTGTTTGTGTCTGTCTCTGAGCTGGTGGTTAGGGCACTGGGCTGGGAAACTCAGATCCCAGTCCCTGCTCTAGAGTTTTCATCCCTGATCACTCTGAATCAGGTAGAACAAGGATTTGAACTTGGGTCTCTCACATTCCAGGCTAGAGTATGCATGTATAAAAGAGATCTTTTCCTCTACCCTCCCCACAAAAAAAGAACACTTTCAGACAAAAACTTGGTCAAAACAGATGTCTCCATAGAACGTTTCAGCTTCAGTAAAAACAGCATATTTAAATTAAATGAATTTTTGTGGAAAATATTCTGACCATCCTATTCACTGGATACTAGCATCCCCTAGAACCTTTCATTCTTGTGGTTAAGTACACTTCCCTTTATTATTCGTATTTATATAAATGTACCATGACTGAGGAAATTTCAAAGTGTCTGTACCACTCATCACATCGTTACAGAACGCTGACCATCAGTCATTCTAATCAAACATTTTGATGGTGTGTCAGCATGTCACAATGAAGGCAAAAGGCAATAGGCCAAATTCATCACTGGTGAAATCTCATTAACTTCAGTGGAATTAAATCAGAAATGAATCTGACTTAATGATTCCTGACTCTAAATCACAACCTTAATTTAGAAAAAAAAAATCTTGTCTAAAACCTCTAATCCAGCCTGGTAGCTATAATGTATAAATGCTAACCTTAAAACACAAGGGAACATAGAATATTCTACTGTTTGATAATCATTAAGCATGGTATTGCCACAGTTTCAGGGCAACTGCATCTGTATTTCCCTTCCATGGTCCATCAAGGCCACCCATTTTTAGGCTTCTGTCTCCTAGCTGTTACCTCTCTTGGGTGGAAACCCGTATCTCACTCCCTCCTGAGGATTTTTATGACTGTGGAGCTTCTGGATTTACACAGTGAGATTCCCAGCAAGACAGACTGCCTAACCTGGCCAACACCGATATTTTGCTTACTCTTCAAAGGCTATGACTAGTATACTGCCTACAGTTATGAGTTGCCACACAGTTCCTTCTAAGTAAGCACATTTATTCTTAAGGTAAAAGCATTACAGAAAAAAAACACCAACACAATAAAAGAACCTACATACATGCTAAAAGCTTACCATAGATCACTCATCAGTCTTATGGAGCCCTAGTAGATCAAGTGCTTCTGCAAGGATTGTTCCCACTCACCCAGGGGACAGAAACTCCTAGCTGTTTGCTGGATCAGGAAGAAGGTCCTGAGTCAGTTTCAACTCAGACTATTTAGCCAGAAGTCCTTTGTTTATCAGTTGGTCTCTGGAGAACACACTTATGCGAGCTTCCCCAGAAGGTGATACTTCAAGAGATGGGGGCGGGGGGTGGAGTTGGAGGAGGTTACCTAGCTGATCTGCCTTAATTACTGTTTATAGCTCCTAGAAGAGCTGTAGTAGCCATCCACCATGGAACAGAGCATAAACTTACTTAAACCAGCAAAGAATCCTGTGGCACCTTATAGACTAACAGACGTTTTGCAGCATGAGCTTTCGTGTCCACAGGATTCTTTGCTGCTTTTACAGATCCAGACTAACACGGCTACCCCTCTGATACTTACTTAAACCATTCATTTAAAACAATGGACCCCAAAGATATTGCAGGAAGTTGCCCTATCTTGCACAATATCTTACAAGATGCAGATATTCAGGAATTAAAGCCAGCAACAAACTTGTTCTCCTGAAAGCTCGTGTCAGCTCTGTAAGGTCAGAAGGAAATTGGAAGTGTTTTTAAAAAGATACAGACAGCACATTTTCTGTTCCTGTGAACCTAACAAAGAAGTTACTATCTGTAGCAATGAGCCTGAGGAAGAACAGTAGAATAGCAGAGCTTCTTCTAGTGTTTAAACAGCTCATTCCACTGGGGTTTCCAGTTTTATGGTCCCTAATGAGGAAAAAAGAGATTTTGCAGCTGTGTTACAGTTTTGGCACCATAGATGTCCAGCAAAAAAAAACAACACAATGCTACAACAGGACAGAATGTGAAAAAAAAATACAACTTTGGTAATTAAATATTAAATAACTGTAAGCACCAGCCACTCTGCTACATATTTGCATCTAAACAGCCTTAATTTTTGTTTATTTGTTCCTGTAAAAATGTTCAATGCATCAGGGCCCACCTTCTAAAGAATCATACATACAACCGAATACATACAATTTAGAGCTGGTTAGCTACAAAACATCAAGATGTTATTCTATTCTGGAACCCAATTTTAAATGTAGATTGGCATACTGCTAGTCAGAGGCATTCTACTGAAACAAAAAGAAGTAGCTTTATGAAAAAACAGCCATCTGATGAAGGCAATCATAGGGCATACAACTCAAACCGTGGTAAACAAACTATATGAACCACATCTATTGAGATGGAACTCCAAATACTTTACATTCTGTATATATTAGTGAAGACTGCAGAGTATTTTTGGATTCTTTGTGTGAAATTTAAATGGTGTTATTTCATATACATAACAGTATTATTTACATTAAGAAAGACTTCTCAAAGGCTGTTTAATTACCATATATACTCGATCATAAGCCAGTTCATTTATAAGCTGACCCACCCAAGATGGATAAGTAAAAAGGGAAAATTTTTATGACCCGTTCATAAGCCAACCCTATTATTCAGGGGTCGGCAAACTTTGGCTCCCAGGCCATCAGGATAAGCCGCTGGTGGGCTGAAATGGTTTGTTTACCTCAAGCGTCTGCAGGCACGGAGGTAAACCTAAGTAAACAAAGTGTCCCAGCGCGTCAGCTGCTTACCGGGACAGCAACTGGTGGAGAAATTTGCGGGGGGGGAGAAGCTGGGTGTTAGGGGAGTAACCCCTGTGACTACCCCCCACATAACCCAACCTCTAGCCCGGGACCCCCACACTCTCCCCATCCCATCCCTTCCCACCTTATCTGGGGAGGGCCAGGGGAGGATGTCTTTGGCCTGGCTGGAGCTGCTCTGGCAGGCTGGGCAGCGCGGTCACAGCCTGCTCCGGCTGGCCAGACCGGGCGGCGCATCTGCAGCATGTTCCAGCGGGCTGGGCCGGGCAGCATGGCTGCAGTGTGCTCTGGTGGGCCAGGCGGCGCGGCCACAGCCTGATCTGGGGGGGGGCAGGATCGAGCGGCACGGTTGCAGTCTACCAGCCCTGGAGCTGCAGCTGCTTCGGAGGCTGGGGGGAGAGCAGCATGGCCAGAAGTGGAGAGACTCTGGCCTCGTCTCGTCCCTTCTGGCTCTGCTGTCTGTGCTGCCTCTCCTTGCTCCCTCTGTTGGGGGGAGGGGCTGTGTCCCACCTCTCCCTCTCTATACCTGTTCATAAGCTGACCCCCTTCTCTGGTGCTTCTCTTTTTTACTAAAAAAAATTCAGATTATGAACGAGTATATACGGTATGTTATAACCAGACTAATTTGTGCTTTAAGTTTAGCAGAGGTTGCTTTAAATTTGTGACAAATTTAGACCACATGCAATTTCAATTCAGTGAGACTTTATTGGCATGACAACTACACAAGAGTTGCCAAAGTATGGGAAAAGTCAGGTATGTCAGGTGTGGTTGAAATTATCTGGAAAAGGTTGCAACCAGGAAAAGGTTACATGGTGCGTTTTGGATTTGTTTCGCTGTCATTACTGTCTACTCCTGGTTCAATGGCAGGTTGCTAAATAGCACAGTACTGCTATGTCTGTACAAACACTTTATATACAAGCAGACAAACAGTTAAAAGACAAAACTAAGCACTTAAACCTGTAGCCTGCATTCAGAAAGCCAAAGGGTATTTTGTTCAAGTAAGGATTGCAGGATTGGGATTTAAATTAAAATTCAGCTCACACCAGTCAGCTGAGTGATGTCATGTCAGTCTATGCATCATGGTTCTAATGCTTCTTTCCCATGCAAAGTACCAGCACAAGGATTTGGTGCAGGATTGCTCTGCAGAGTTGGGGGGACAAAAATATTCTCCCGATTGTGGAGCGGCAGCACAGCCACACTGCGGCTATTAGTGCATCTACAGGGCTGCAGTAATACATAGACAAAGAAAGGCTGGCGGATCTGCACAGTGTGGAACCACTGACACTGCCCTCACTTCTCCTCAGTCTGAACCATAAGCCTGAGAAGACAGAGCAGACCTGTGGTATTGCAGAAAGACCTTTGGTACTGTACCATAGGTCCATCTACTCCAGTATCCTGTCTGATAGTGGCTAGCCCCAGATGCTTCATAACAAAAAAAGTGAAAGAAACATAGTGTACAATCATGGTATAACCATCAAGAGGGGAAGTTTCTTCCCAACATTTATTATATAGAGGTTGACTTCATATCTCCCTTTGGAAGAATATTCCATGAGATGCCATGAATATGTAACTGTTGTGTGGGCCCCTCATCCCCCTGGTGCAGCAAAAATGCACCACTTCTGCTACAGTTCTGATTCCAGGATGTAGGCTATGTCAGAAAAAGAAGGCTGGCCCAGTAATTAAGGCATTAGCCTGGGACTTAGGATGCCTAGGTTCACTTCCCTGCTCTGTCACAGATCTCCTGTATGACCGCAGGCCAAGATTCACAAAAGTATTTAGATACCTAAACTCCAGTTTTAGGCTCCACTATGATTCACAAAACTCCCACCAAATCGTGGGAATCTATGTGCCTAAACTCACCCAATGTCTAAGTTTTTGCAGTAAAAAGGTCCCTAGGTTTCTTCCTCTGATCATGTACATTGTTGCCTCCCTCTAAGTGTCATTTGGATGCCTAAGCCCAAGAACAATTCACAAACCAGGGAGGATAGGTGTTTGGCCATCTAAGTTGTGTGGGGGCCCAATCTGGTAGGCATACTCAGAGGCCACCTACCAGATTCACCCCTCAGGTGAGTTCATGTAAAACAGCTGAGAAGCTTCCTTACAACTTTTAGACCAGTGATTAGGTCCTTACCTGGGATGTGGGAAGCCCCCAGTTCAAGTACCTCCTGCACCCAAGGGAAGGGATTTGAACAAGGCTCTATCACTTCTCAGGGGAGAGGTCTAACCATTAGGCTATGGGATTTCTGATGTGGGGCTCTCTCAGTTTCTCCTGTTGAAGACTGCTGCACTCTGGATTGGGAGTCAGGAAACCTTGGTTTTATGTCCACTGCTGCCCCGACCTGTTATGTGACTTTGGGCAAGTCACTCTCTCTCAGTGACTCAGTTTTTCTCTACTCTGTCATAATCTTTTTAGAACAGAAATTCTCTTACTACATATTTGTACAACGCACAATGAGGCACAACGCACAATGAGGCTCTAATTTCAGTTGGGGCTTCTAAGTGCTACTGTAATATAAATAATATGAAACATGAAAAAATACACTTGTGTTTATTAAGGATTTCCATGTGATTGTTCCAATCTTTTAAATATAGCTAAAGCCACTTCAGAAATTATTCTTGTGCTGGATTTGTGGAAGACCTTGCTGCTTACTTGCTTCATCCAGTTTTATCTGCAGGAAAGAGTCATAACTTATCAATTTGAAACACTGCATATGTTAAACATCTTTCTGTTGCTGCAACCTCAATATATTACCACATTAGAACTCTATGACCTACAGATTGCATGCATTCGGAATTGGTGTGAGCTATCACAAGGTGCAATTAATATTTCAAGACTCCTTAGTGGCAGAAACTTCAAAAGCTAGTCAAATTTTGATATGCAGCATGAAGTAAAAAAAATAAAATCTACTACATATCTGGTCAATGAATTTATTTGAGAACATTAAAAAAGGGTTAATGTGTTCACTGTATCCTTTCAGATAATTAGCAACCTTGTTAACTTGGGCTTTAAGTCATTAAATACTCATTTTTACTAGTCTTTCTGCCAAAGTTATTACATTACACAATTTACTTAGCATAATTTTAGCGCCCAGTAGCACCACTATGGTTAAGGATCTGTTTGCATTTCAATTAGAAGCCCCTATTTTAAGGGTTCACAATTTGGCAATAAAAGTTACTTCTGGGGCTGAAACCTCTCATATATCAGTTTGGAAATTATTTTTTAGTACCTGAGTTGACTCAAACAAGTTCAGCCAATATACAGTTACAGAACTAAAAAATTACAAAACCTCAGAATTGGAGGCCTTAGATTATTTTTCATGCTCTTAAACATCAGAAATGGCTGATACAAATCAGTGTCAGTACACAAGCATAAACTCATACAAATCAGGAGCAATAATGCAAATATACATTTAGCAAGTAGGCCTAGATAGGGTGGTAAGAAATGACTCTAATGAAACAATTACTGTTTCATCTTACAGTGAACTAAACATTTATAACTACTCAAAAGAAAACAAGGTAAGAGTTACAGCTCCTTTGAAATAACAGGGCCAGCTTCTCCACTCACATAAATGAAAAGCTGATGCAGCTCTTTTGACTTCACTGGAATTCCTTTGAATTACACAAATGTGAGTGAAAAAACAGGTCCACTATGATGAAGTGTCAAAGATACTTATGCGGGAAGTTTTCAAAGGCAAAAAGGGCACTTAGGCGCTCCACTGCCATTGAAAGTTATTTAGAGCTTGTCTTTATAACTGAAGTATTGCCACTAAGGCTTGGTATACACTAAAAAGTTAAGTTGACCCAGCTACATCGTTCAGCAGTGTGGAAAATCCACACCCATAAGCGATGTTGTTAAGCCGACCTAAGTCCCCGTGTGGAGAGAGTTCTGTCAACCTAGCTACTGCCTTTCAGGGAGGTGGACTACCTTAGTCAACAGGACAACTCCTCCTGTCAGTGCAGGTAGTGCCTACACTGCAGTGCTGCAGCTGTGCTGCTTTAATGTTTCAAATGTAGACAATCCCTTAATCAAGTCCCATCCAAACTCAAAACCCCTGAATTTGAGTGTGATGGTGCTATTAACTTGAGTGTGTTGGTTTGTCACGTTAAAACATAGGGTAGCACAACTTGTCAGCTGCTAACACTATCAGTCTGTGCTGCTAATACAATTGCTCTATGCAGCTGAAGTGTTATTTTGCAATGTGGCCACTCTCACTTGAGCTGGCCTAAGTTGACAGGCGTTAACTCAAATGCAGATAACTTGAGCTGATTCTGAAGCGAAGACATAGCCTGAGAGTTGGGCGCCTAGCCTTATTTGTGTCTTAAATCTCATTATTAATTGCTAATGTAAAGAAGTTAATAATAATATACACTTTGAATCCAAGAGGTACACTAAAATGCAAGGGAACTTGAAGACGAAACTTAATTATTTGATTGCACTGCTGTGCTTTGGTACTACAGATCGGTCTTCTCAGACACTATGGTGTCTGTTCTCTCCTTGATATACAGCTTCATCAACCCAAGGTACTATTCTCCTCTCAATGTTTGTGCAGATACATGCACAGCTTGGTGAGTTAGTTAAGAAAAATGTATTTGATGATGAACAGTCTATCTTGGCACCTCATAAATTACCGGTAAGTCTAACGTCGGTACCAGGCAAATTAGTTGAAACAATAGTAAAGAATAAAATTGTCAGACACATAGAAAAACATAAACTCTTGAGCAATAGTCAAAATGGTTTCTGTAAAGGGAAATCGTGTCTTACTAATCTATTAGAGTTCTTTGAAGGGGTCAACAAACATGTGGACAAGGGGGATCCGGTGGACATAGTGTACTTAGATTTCCAGAAAGCCTTTGACAAGGTCCCTCACCAAAGGCTCCTACGTAAATTAAGCTGTCATGGGATAAAAGGGAAGGTCCTTTCATGGATTGAGAACTGGTTAAAGGACAGGGAACAAAGGGTAGGAATTAATGGTAAATTCTCAGAATGGAGAGAGGTAACTAGTGGTGTTCCCCAAGGGTCAGTCCTAGGACCAATCCTATTCAATTTATTCATAAATGATCTGGAGAAAGGGGTAAACAGTGAGGTGGCAAAGTTTGCAGATGATACTAAACTACTCAAGATAGTTAAGACCAAAGCAGATTGTGAAGAACTTCAAAAAGATCTCACAAAACTAAGTGATTGGGCAACAAAATGGCAAATGAAATTTAATGTGGATAAATGTAAAGTAATGCACATTGGAAAAAATAACCCCAACTATACATACAACATGATGGGGGCTAATTTAGCTACAACGAGTCAGGAAAAAGATCTTGGCGTCATTGTGGATAGTTCTCTAAAGATGTCCACGCAGTGTGCAGAGGCGGTCAAAAAAGCAAACAGGATGTTAGGAATCATTAAAAAGGGGATAGAGAATAAGACAGAGAATATATTATTGCCCTTATATAAATCCATGGTACGCCCACATCTCGAATACTGTGTACAGATGTGGTCTCCTCACCTCAAAAAGGATATTCTAGCACTAGAAAAGGTTCAGAAAAGGGCAACTAAAATGATTAGGGGTTTAGAGAGGGTCCCATACGAGGAGAGATTAGAGAGGCTGGGACTCTTCGGCTTGGAAAAGAGAAGACTAAGGGGGGACATGATAGAGGTATATAAAATCATGAGTGATGTTGAGAAAGTGGATAAGGAAAAGTTATTTACTTATTCCCATAATACAAGAACTAGGGGTCACCAAATGAAATTAATAGGCAGCAGGTTTAAAACAAATAAAAGGAAGTTCTTCTTCACGCAGCGCACAGTCAACTTGTGGAACTCCTTACCTGAGGAGGTTGTGAAGGCTAGGACTATAACAATGTTTAAAAGGGGACTGGATAAATTCATGGTGGCTAAGTCCATAAATGGCTATTAGCCAGGATGGGTAAGAATGGTGTCCCTAGCCTCTGTTCGTCAGAGGATGGAGATGGATGGCAGGAGAGAGATCACTTGATCATTGCCTGTTAGGTTCACTCCCTCTGGGGCACCTGGCGTTGGCCACTGTCAGTAGACAGATACCGGGCTAGATGGACCTTTGGTCTGACCCGGTATGGCCTTTCTTATGTTCTTATGTTAACCTGGACCATAATCTTCATTGACTACAGTAATGAGCTATAATTAGCATACAGATTTTGTTAAAAGTATGTACTGAGTGATAAGGTTCACATTAATTCCAGAATAAGGGACTGGCAGCAGGTTAAAGATTACCTAAAAGTAAAAGATTTCATAAAACCTGTAGAGGTTCTTGTTCCATTATAGACATGATCCTGTAAAAACATCCCAGCTGCCCACACTTTAATTGATTTCTGCTGCTGAGAAACCAATTAATAAATGAACCAGGAATAGGATGGCAGCAAATTTGAATTTTACATTTTAAATAACATACTGCAGCGTCACAACTGATGTAGATACAATATTTTCACAATTCAGTGAACCTCCCACGAAAATGATACCAGTCTATTTTATTTAAGTGAAGCTAACATATTTGTGCAGTACCCTGCAGATAATACATAACTTCAGTGGATAGCTATTATATGCAGTAATTACAGGTTATTGTTACTAGAGAAAGTATCCAAGATCTTTGTAAGTATAAATACAATGAAATATTTAATTTTAAGAAAGCAGAATTATAGTACAAGGTACCTAAGGATCTAATCTTGCAAAGAATTCAATGGGATTATTCACAGTGTATAAACATGAGTAAATCTTTGCAGATTGGGGTTTAAGGTTGCATCTTCATTTTTTTTATCTCTTCCTGGCATAGTGCACAGATGATTTAGTGCTTAAAAGGGGTTTGCAAGCATACACAGGATCAGACTACATTATGCATTTTCACAAAGTGTTGCTGAACTATGTAGCTGGACTCACCCACAGTTTCTGAATCATGATTTATACTTACAGCTACAATATTTTCAGCACTGAGTGCAAATGAAGTGATGCTGACACCCATTGTCAGTTTTAAACATTTACGTCATGTTACTGCAAGTACAGTAGTGTTCTCTTATTGCTGCTTCACTAATTTTAAACACCAACTGTTTACTTGCAGGTGCTGTTTCCTTGTTGGATTGCAATCTAATCATGTGATATCACTTGATAGGGATTCATTATATTAGATGTGAATAAACAAAAATAAATAGATTAAATTAACAACAGAAATTCTTCAACAGGAGATAACTTATGCTTATTAACAACGAGGAGTCCGGTGGCACCTTAACGACTAAAAGATTTATTTGAGCATAAGCTATTGTGGGTAAAAAAACCACTTCTTCAGATGCATGGAGACATGAAGAAGTGGGTTTTTTACCCATGAAAACTTATGCCCAAATAAATCTGTTATTCTTTATGGTACCACCTGACTCCTCTTTGTTTTTGTGGATACAGACTAACACGGCCACCCCTCTGATACTTGGCTTATGCTTATTATGTGCTTTTGGGAAATGTATCTTGATAGCAACAGCACCAAATGGAGTTACTGTTAAAAGCAATAAATATAACCCTCCAGCTACAAAACTCCAGAAACATTAGAGAAAGCAAACTCTGTTAAAGACTTATTTTGAAATGTCACCACAGTATTGTTGATTTTCACATTTGAAATTAATGTTTTCACTGGAAAGAATGTTTTGGCTGATATACACCAAACTTCAGTTTCATCTTTGAGATTTTAATATACTAATTTAATTTGTATACAATATTACATATTAGCAGTAGAAGAATATATTAGAAATGTGTTTGTAAACACATGCCAATCATAAACTTAAGCTAATGCATGGTGTGACTGTCTGCTCAATCAGATACATTTTGTGTATGGAGCACATTACATCTATATTCCACACACTGCACTTTCTTTCAGTTTATTTCTGGGAGCAATTCAAGGTGATGGTTTTGATCTATAAAGGCCTTTATAGTATGGGACCTGGATACACTTCTGTTTCTTTGTATATGGCCCTGTTGAGTTGAGAGCAACTGGAATATTCTCCCTAGATTTGTAGATAAAAAGGCTAGTGGTAAAGTGTTCTCTGTGTAGGGCCCATATCTCTCTAGAATTTGCTTTTCTCCATAGGCTAAGAGAACCTGAGTCTAGAAAGGTCAAGCTTTGAATTCAGAGGTGAAATTCTATGCTGCTCCTCTGTTTCAGTTACAAAGAGTAATGGGGAAAAACACGTAATCTTAATTTTTTCTTCAAATATAGCCAAGTTAGTAGATTTTAGTTAGTTTTAGCTCAATGGGAAAATTCGAGGGTTTCCATTATTAAGATAATTCAGGGGACACACACAAAAGAAGTCTTACAGTATGCTAAATTTCTTTAAAGGACTCAATTTAAAAATTAATATAACAAACGTATCTACTTTTAAAGTAGTAGGAAATACATTCTGAACTCAAATTGTCCGTGCTGCAGTTTGGGGCAACATGCACTATATTCTTCATACTTAAAGTGTTTGAATCCTTACTTTCAATGCAAAATTTAACTCAGTTTTAAACTATGGAACCATGAATAGTGCTTCTATATTTAGTACCTGTTCATTGTTAATCACTAATTTAATTCAATACCCTACATAGGAACCTTTAAATACATAAAAATTTCAATAAGAACTCCATCATTTGCTATCTACTATAAATAAATCAAGACAGAATCCTTCACCACTTTGAAAACGCATTCATCTAGATCTAAGGTGCGCATATAGGTATCGTCATCATTCCCCACAGTATTTTGTAGGCTGTCAGCTTGTTGGATGTACTTTTTTTCTTGTGGTATTTAATATTTTACGGTTCTTCTCCTGCTCTTATTTCCCACAAACTAAAATTGCATAACTAATTTATGTGGCCAACATAATGGTCTCTCCCCCACTTACAACTTGATCCTGCTCCCAATGAAGTTAAGGGGAGGACCAGGTTGGAGCAGAAACTGAAGGAGCCTACTGGATCCTCATGTTTGGAGATTTGAAAAATATCCAGGTCCTCATTTAATAAAGGCATACTACTTGCCGCAAACTCCAAAGCAGTAAACTCCAAACAAAACAAGATGAGTAGCTCTTGCTTTCTCCTGAGTTCCCCATCTTGGCTGTTCAACATCTTTATTAACGATCTGGATGATGGGATGGATTGCACCCTCAGCAAGTTCGCAGATGACACTAAGCTGGGGGGAGAGGTACATACGCTAGAGGGTATGGATAGGGCCCAGAGTGACCTAGACAAATTGGAGGATTGGGACAAAATAAATCTGATGAGGTTCAACAAGGACAAGTGCAGAGTCCTGCACTTAGGACGGAAGAATCCCATGCATCACTACAGGCTGGGGACCGACTGGCTAAGCAGCAATTCTGCAGAAAAGAACCTGGGGATTACAGTGGTTGAGAAGCTGGATATGAGTCAACAGTGTGCCCTTGTTGCCAAGAAGGCTAACCGCATATTGGGCTGCATTAGTAGGAGCATTGCCAGCAGATTGAGGGAAATGATTATTACCCTCTATTCGGTACTGTTGAGGCCACATCTGGAGTATTGCATCCAGTTTTGGGCCCCCCACTACAGAAAGGATATGGANAGAGGGTATGGATAGGGCCCAGAGTGACCTAGACAAATTGGAGGATTGGGACAAAATAAATCTGATGAGGTTCAACAAGGACAAGTGCAGAGTCCTGCACTTAGGACAGAAGAATCCCATGCATCACTACAGGCTGGGGACCGACTGGCTAAGCAGCAATTCTGCAGAAAAGAACCTGGGGATTACAGTGGTTGAGAAGCTGGATATGAGTCAACAGTGTGCCCTTGTTGCCAAGAAGGCTAACCGCATATTGGGCTGCATTAGTAGGAGCATTGCCAGCAGATTGAGGGAAATGATTATTACCCTCTATTCGGTACTGTTGAGGCCACATCTGGAGTATTGCATCCAGTTTTGGGCCCCCCACTACAGAAAGGATATGGACAAATTGGAGAGAGTCCAGCAGAGGGCAATGAAAATGATCAGGGGGCTGGGGCACATGACTTACGAGGAGAGGCTGAGGGAACTGGGCTTGTTTAGTCTGCAGAAGAGAAGAGTGAGGGGGGATTTGATAGCAGCCTTCAACTACCTGAAGGGGGGTTCCAAAGAGGATGGAGCTCAGCTGTTCTCAGTGGTGGAAGATGACAGAACAGGAAGCAATGGTCTCAAGTTGCAGTGAGGGAGGTCTAGGTTGGATATTAGGAAACACTATTTCACTAGGAGGGTGGTGAAGCACTGGAATGGGTTACCTAGGGAGGTGGTGGGATCTCCTTCCTCATCCTTCATTTAAGGCCTGGCTTGACAAAGCCCTGGCTGGGATGATTTAGTTGGGGATTGGCCCTGCTTTGAGCAGGGGGTTGGACTAGATGACCTCCTGAGGTCTCTTTCAACCCTAATCTTCTATGATTCTATGATTGTTCATATGTTTCCTTGTCCTCTTCTCTTTCCCCCTAGGTGTCTCTCAGCTAGCTGCCCAAAGTACAAACCACCTGGATACAAAGTCAGGGCAGCTAGCCCATGTCACCACTAGCCACTGCCAGTGTTGCTACACTACACTTTCTGGCATGCTAACTCAATGAGAGCTAGCACAAATATGTCTGTGAGAGCTGGGAATTTCACCTCTAGCTCCAATCATAGATGTAGTGTGACAATTGGGCCATGTATATGTTAGTATTGATGATTGAGGGACATGGTCTCTACAATACAGAAAACTGTGCAGTGGACCATGGAGTGGGGGAGACTCCACCCTAAGGTTAAACCTTGCAAGAACGACTTGCTCTTGTGTGTTAGTTATGTCAATCAAATTGCAGCCAATTTGGCCATCTTTCTTTAAATCAGTACTTGAACATTTTCCTGTTGCCATTTTCATAGCAATAATATGTTTAAAGTTTCTTTGTGATAACTTTAATGATATTTCACTGTGAAACCAATGATATTTTACAGGAGGGTTTGATCTTGTTGTAAAGATAAAGTAACTTCCATCGGAGTAATTTAAGCCTGTGTCTCAAAAAAGAAAATGTAAATGTTTCAAATAATTATTGTAATTGACATGCTAGCGGATGACATTTACTTTCAGGATGTTAAATTTCTCTGGGGGAAATATAGGTATTATCATTCAAAATTAAAACTTAAAAATAATTAAATGTAATCCTTCTTGTAAATTAACATCCCAGAATTAAAATAATTATTAAAAACCATCAGCATAACTGCACAACTTTACATGCTGTAAAGAAAGGATGCAAACAGCCAAATGCTCATATGGTCACCTAGATCTTAGGCTATGGCATCCATTGAAAAAAAAAAAAGTAATGACCAGAAATTTACTATGAATTTCCACATAATTAGATGAAAAACTTCACTGTGTAGCACAACTGACATGAGATTGTCAAACACTTCAGTGTATACGTTTGTGAGGAGGAAGAAGAAAGCATGTGCCCTATATCTATGTTATAAATATCCCTGCAGCACATATAAAACACAAACTAAATATATGAGTGCTCTTACCACATTTCTTACTCTCTTGAATCTTCCTTTTGGCTTCCCTACTTCCTTTGCATGGAATCCAAATTACTTCTTCTCCAGAGCTTCACCCCTCACTTACATCTTAGCTAGGTTTTGTCTCCCATCCCCCACCCAACTTCCTACTCTCCTCCAATCCATTGCTGTCTCCAAAGATTAAAATGAGATGCCAGTAGGGAATGGAGAGCCCATGAAAACCAGTCTGAAAACTGCAAGCCTTTCTGCAAACTACAAAAAGTGAGAAAGAGCCCTATAAATGATGTAAATAGCTATGAAACTGTGATGCCTTTCTTTTTGTGTGTACTGCATCTTTAAATTGCTTAGAACTCTGCAGAAGACACAACCATCTTGTCTTCAGAGTTGTTGAAGACTATACAGAGGGGTTGTACATATTCACTTTTACCATATACATTGTACCATATTCACTTATGCAGACTTACTTTTCTTCTTCCTGGTTGTTTTCTTAATACAAAAAGGAACTGAGACTGAAAGTATATGGCTACTCTGTGTATAGAAAAATCAGACAAGAATAAGGCCAATATATCTTTCATCTCATAAGTTCATTATCTTTGTTAACCATATACTTCGAAGATAAGTTCTTAGGCTAGATTCTACAAACAGTTATTCATTTGAGTAGTCCTAATAAAGTCCTGGAGCGCTGTTTGCATTAGTACTACTCACATAAATAAGGATTTATGGAATCTTACCCATAGATTTTATGCTGCAGTTTGCATAACCATTGAAGCTGTGAGTACACACACAGATATGAGACAGTATAATACACATTTTATTCTCATAATTTAGGAATGTCAATATAACACAGAAATGAAAGAGAGAATCAAAAAAAGGTGAGGGGACTGTAAATGGTCATTCCCAGCCCCATCAGCAAAGGGGTCCCTAAAAATCAACGATGAACAATGCTATTAATACAGTGTTTTATACTAATGACCAAAGTGGTTCCTTGTATCCCTGGATTAGGAAGCATTTTAATTTTTGTAGCCACAACTGATCTGTGCAAGTGTTGAAGGAGGAAAGTTCCTGAAACTTCAGGGCTTAGCACCCACCAGAACAAGGTTCTCAAACGAATAAAGACTCTCAAAGATTAAACTTTCATACTTTCTGTCAACTGAATTTTGGCTATTGTGAAAGTGATTTATTTAGAGATGTTGAGTCAAATTTTGGTTTCAATTGGTGTAAATCACGGTCTCTGGGATCAGAATTTGGTCCATTACTTATGTTTTGATTTTGCAGATTTTTTTTGCAAAGTTTTCTCAAGATGCTTTAATATTATGATAGAATTATTGTGTTCAGAAACCTCAGAAAACAGATGAACCTCATTGCAAAAACCTGTTTCAGTCAGTTTATACCCAAGAGTAAATCAAACTCAATGCACAGTAGTGGATCACTAAACAAATGTATGGTAGCAGCGTTGATTTGAAATCTTATTTTAAAAACAAACAAAATCAAATTAGAAAAAGAAAAATCCTAAAACCTATCTTTTATTATTTAATAATCTTTATGTACATGTACCTGCTTTTATCACATAGCTTTAAAATGCTTTGACTAACTATATTTTTATATCTTATAAATATTAAATTCTTACCGACCCTAGGCACAGCCAATCCCACATCAAAATTATTGTTTTTTATTTAAAAGAACTGTCTTAATTTTTTTCTCTAATTGTTTTCTTGGTATTTAAGGACTCCTCTCTTGTTTTGCGATTGGCATTTGTATTCAACACAAGGCACTTTATAGTATGGACCTAACTTTGCTATTTAATAATATCTCAGGCACAGTCGATTAACTGACTAGTTCAGGACAGTCAAAACTGTCTGAATATTTATGGCCACTGTTATCCAATTAGCTAGCTACACTTTAAGTTCAACAAAGAAGAAAAATCGTAAGTGAGATAGTTACTCACACATTTGCTGACAGCCTGAATAACTATTACTACTACTAAAGAAAATGCAAAGGAAGGCATGAGTGTGTCGGAAATTGTCCAGACAGGAACCTCGTGTGGGAGGATTCATGCCCCCTTCAAATATATCTCCTCACATCATGTGGAGAGGGATGGGGTAGCTGCCTCTATGGCACTGTCCCTCCAAACCTAAGGAGAACCCTCTGAGGGCACAAGAATCCATGCACAGGGAAGTGGTGAGGCTAGGAGAGACTGGTTTACTATAGTACTCATTTTCCCCCCGGCATGCCAAGCAATGGGAAATCCACAGAAAAATGAACATAGCCCAAGGTTGTGTTAAATTTTACATGGCTCCCCTCTAGACCATGGAATGTACCTTTAAATAATATTCCAGGATAAGGAGTACTTCCCAGCATGGCTACAGTAACAGTGCAGCCAGTGAGTTGAGATTCATATAGATCTGGGGTAGTTGGACACTGAACCACCTGCATCTTCCACTGGAGAATTGTGGGAGGCAAGCTTCCCCTGGCTATCCCCCCTGCTCCTCCCAGGTAATATTCAGAGTACACTGAAGAGAACCTCAGTATGTTTCACTTCCCATCCCAAAAGATTTTGTTGTGATAGTGGGAGATTCCCTCCTAATTCAATTCAACTTGAGCTGACTTGGTGCGACTTGGTGAGCCTGTATCCTTTCCAGGGTGGCTGCCATCTTGAGTTTCACAATCTAAGATTTTAATACAAAATAATTCTCTAGCCCTTATAGATGTGAAGTAAACCTTTAAAACATACCAGAGTATAGCCAGCATTGTGATCTCTGCCTGAGTTTGAAGACAGCCTGAAACAATAGCTCTGCTTTCAATTGGGGTGTTAATCCTGGCATTGAAATTAGCATTGTTAGTTGTCAGTGTTAACCAACAATCAGTTTGTTAAAGTATTCAAAGAAAGGAAAGGAATAGATTCAGACTTTAAGGCCAGAAGGGACCATCGTGATCATCTAGTTTGACCTCCTGCATATTGCAGGCCTCAGAACCTCACCCATCTCTTTGTATAATAGACCCATAACCTCTGACTGGAGTCCTCAAATCATGATGTAAAAGAATGCACATTACAGAGAATCCACCAATGACTCTAATTTAAACCAGCAAATGACCCATCCTCATGCTGCAGAGGAAGGTGAAAACCCCCCAGGTCTCTGCCTATCTGACCTGGGGGTAAATTCCTTCCTGACCCCAAATATGGCAATCAGATTAATTCTGAGCATGTCAGCAAGACTCACGAGACACACTCCTTGGAAAATGGTCTGTAGTAACTCAGAGCCCTCCCCATCTAGTGCCCGATTTCCAGCCACTGGGAATTTTTGCTACTAGCAGTTACAGATGGGCCACATGCCATTGTAGGCAATCTCATAACATGACCTCCATAAACTTATCAAGCTCAGCCTTGAAGCCAGTTAGGTTTCTTGCCACCACTGCTCCCTTTGGAAGGCTGTTGTAGCTGGCATCACAAGATATTTACATGCTAGGTGTGCTAAAGATTCATATATCCCTTCATGCTTCAACCACCAATTCCAAAGGACATGCATCCATGCTGATGATGCGTTCTGCTTGATAACAGTCCAAAGCAGTGTGTGCCGATGCATGTTCATTTTCATCTTCTGAGTCAGATGCCACCAGCAGAAGGTTGATTTTCTTTTTTGGTGGTTCGGGTTTTGTATTGGAGTGAATACAAACGAGAATATTGTATTTTCTGAATTGGAGTGTTGCAATGAGACTTGCTATGACATGAAATATATGGCAGAATGCAGGTAAAATAGAACAGGAGACATACAATTCCCCGCAAGGAGTTGAGTCACAAATTTAACTAATGATTTATTTTTTTAACAAGCGTCATCAGTATGGAAGCATGTCCTCTGGAATGGTGGCCAAAGTATGAAGGGGCATATGAATGTTTAGCATATCTGGCACGTACATATCTTGCAATGCCGGCTACAAAAGTCCCATGCGAATGCCTGTTCTCACTTGTTGATGACATTATAAATAAGAAGCGGGCAGAATTATCTCCCATAAATGTAAAGAAACTTGTTTGTCTTAGCGATTTGGTTGAACAAGAAGTAGGACTGAGTGGACTTATAGGCTATAATGTTTTACACTGTTTTGTTTTTGAGTGCAGTTATGTAACAATTTTTTTTCTACATTTGTAAGTTGCACTTTTACAATAAAGAGATTGCACTACAGTGCTTGTATGAGGTAAACTGAAAAATACTATTTCTTTTGGTTATCATTTTTACAGTGCAAATATTTGTAATAAAAAATAATATAAGGTTAGTGCTGTACACTTTGTATTCTGCATTGTAATTGCAATAAATATATTTGAAAATGTTGAAAAACATCGAAAAATATTTAATGAATTTCAATTGGTATTTTATGGTTTAACAGTGCAATTAAAACTGCTATTAATCACGATTAATTTTTTTGAGTTAATCATGTGAGTTAACTGCAATTAATCAACAGCCCTAATAGAAAGCGATCATATCTTTCCTCAGCCTTCATACGGTTACACTAAACAAGCCAATCTCCTTGAGTCTCCTCTCGTAAGGTAGGTTTTCCATTCCTCTTATCATCCTAGTAGCCCTTCTCTGCATCTGTCCCAGCTTGAATTCATCTTTCTTAAACACCGGAGTCCAGAAATACACATAGTATTCCAGAAGAGGTCTCACCAGTGCCTTGTATAATCATAGAATATCAGGATTGGAAGGGACCTCAGGAGGTCATCTAGTCCAACCCCCTGCTCAAAGCAGGACCAATCCCCATGGCAGTAACACTTCCCTACCTCTACTGGAAATACCTCCCCTGATGTATCCTAGTATTGTAGTAGCCTTTTTCATGGCTGCATCACATTGGCAGATCATAGTCATTATGTGATCAACCAATACACCCAGGTCTTTCTCCTCCTCTGTCACTTCCAAATGAGATGTTAGTTCCTAAGTACATGACCTTGCACTTTGAACTATTAATTTCATCCCATTTTTATTATTCCAATTTTCAAGGTCATCCAGATTTTCTTGTATGATAATCTGGTCCTCCTCCATATTAGCAATACCTCCCAACTTTGTGTCATCCAAATTTTATTAGCACACTCCCACTTTTTGTGCCAAAGTCATGAATTAAAATGTTAAATAAGATAGGTCCCAAGACCAATCATTGAGGAACTCTACTAGTAATGTCCCTCCAACCTGACAGTCCACCTTTCAGCATGCCTTTGGTAGTCTCTCCTTTAACCAATTCCTTATCCACCTTTCATTTCTCATATTAATCCCCATCTTCTCCAATTTAACTAATAATTTCCCATGTGGAACTCTATCAAATGCCTTACTGAAATCCAGGTATATTAGATATTCTGCATTTCCTTTGTCTAAAAAAATCAGTATCTTCTCGAAGAAAGAGATCAGGTTGGTTTGGCACAATCTACCTTGAGTAAAACCATGTTGTATTTTATCTCAATTACCATTTAGCTCTATGCCCTTAACTACTTTCTCTTTCAAAATGTGTTCCAAATTAATGTGCCTGTAGTTTCCCAGATCACTTTTTTTGCCTTTCTTAAAAATAGGTAGCATATTAGTAATTCTCCAGTCATAGGGTATGAGCCCCAAGATTATGGATTCATCAAAAATCCTTGCTACTGGACCTGCAATTTCATATGCCAGTTCTTGGATGGAGATTACCCAGGCCCCGTGATTTGGTCGCATTAAGCTGTTTACATTTGACTTCCACTTCGGATGTGGTATGTTCTACTTCAATATCCTTGTTTCCATTAGCCATCCTGCCACTACACCTAAGCTCTTCGTTACCCTTATTAAAAACTGAGGCAAAGTATACATTCAGGTGTGGGGCCAAGCTTAGCAGTTCCACTTCTTCTTGCCTTGTTTTCTTTTTATTGATATGGCTGCAGAACCTTTGCAAATTCCAACTCTGCTTGGCTTTTGGCAGTTTTCACTTTTCCCCCCTTCACTTCTTGACCTCCAAGGGGTAGCTCTCCTTGCTGATACTTGTAATATTCCATTCCTTGTTGGCTTTCTGCTTCTGCTTAACAACCTGTTTGAGATGCTTGCTCATCCAGTATGGTTATTCCCCTTGCTTGGGATGCAGGCTTCAGATAGCTTCTGCAACTTCAACTTAAAGTAGTTCCAAGCCTCCTCCACATTCAGATCTTTGAATTCTTCAGTCCAGTCCACTTCCTTAACTAATTGCCTTAATTTTTTAAAGTTTGCCCTTTTGAAATCAAGGAACCTAATTACAGATCTATATTTGTTTATCCTTCCATTTAGTTTAAACTGAATTAGCTCATTATCACTTGAACCAAGACTGTCCACTACAACCAGGTCTTCTTTGAGGTCCTCGCTACTTACCAATACCAAATCTAAAATGGCATCACCTCTTTTTGGTTCAGTGACTATTTTGTGAAGAAATCCATGAAAATCTGGGCCCTACCATTATTAGTAGCACTTGTCCTCCAATCTATATCTGGGAAATTAAAGTCTCCCATAATCACACAATTTCCAGTAGTATTTATTTAATTAAACATATTAGAAAGGTCTCTATCAATATCCAAATCAGATCCTGTGTGTCTGTAGCAAACCCCAAGCACTATCCCAGCTTTCTCCCAGCTTTCTCCCCCAAAATGATTTTGACCCAAACAGAATTTTTGATCCATTCCATCATTTCCATTTTTGTACAGTCTACCTCATCATTAATAAACAATGCTACTCTACCACCTTTACCTTTATTTGTCTTTCCTGAACAACACATACCCTTCAATACCTGTGCTTCAGTCATGACTACTATTCACCATGTTTCTGTTATCTCTATAATATCTGGTTTCACTTCTTGCACCAGTAGTTCTAGTTCCTCCATTTTGTTTCCCAGGCGCCTTGCATTGGTGCACAGACATCTTCATTGTTTCTGCTTGGCTTTACCAAGATTCCTCACCTGATTAGGTACAGTCATTCTATTGCCAGTATCACCTTCCTGACTATTAGTGTCATTAGTACTGGCACTATCTTTCCTCTTGATGTCCATTCTCCTACCTCTGTTGCTCCTTTCTTCATTGCTTTCCTATTTCATTTTCCTCCCGCTCAATGTTAGAATCAGGCGTGGAGATTATATAAGCATCTCTCAACCGTGTCCCTCAAATTCCTAGTTTAAAGCTCTTTTAATCAATTGTGCCAACCTCTATCCCAGAAATCTATTTCCCTCCCTCCCCTCACAATCTACTGTGAGTGGCATCCAAGTCTCAGCAAGCAGGTGGGCAAGCCTTCAGTACATAAGGCAGCATTTGATTTGCGTTCCACCAAGGGTGAAAAGACTATGCAAAGGAGATCATATTTTGAACATCTGCATGAGTACCATCTCATTCTGATATTTCAAAGGCACAAAGCTTACCCTTGATGATGTATCTTCAAAAAGGTAACATTATTCCCTCCCCCCCATACAAAAGCTGCACACTACACTTTGACATACTGAAATGAAACACATACAGTGTTATTGAAAATATCGTGTCACGGACAGTCATTTTGTTCTGTATTTGTACAGCACCTAGCACAATGAGGCCATGACTGCGGCACTGAAGTGTTAGTACAATACAAATAATAAGCAATAGTCCCCTAAACTGCTGCCTTTTAAATAATGGAACTGCATCTTATAAAATATTCTAAGCTCTTTTGTTTTTCATGTAAATTATCTTTAAATCCTAAACAAACAGACCCAGAGACAAATATTAAGACAATCAAATCAATAGCTTAGTGCTTTTCTAAATTCTACCATAAAAACTATCTACGTTCTAAGCAGCAAAAACCTCTGATCACCACAGAAAGTTATGCATTTCAGATATGCAGACTTTTCAAAAGAAAGTATGTCTTTCACCCAATGGAATTTTACTTTAGCACAGCAACGTTTCTGTTAACAGCTTAAAGACTGAGATGTCAAAGGTGCTAATGGAATTATATAACCAACGAAATACAAGTTTTCTGGGGGTGTGGAATGCAGCTCAGTTTTCTATCACATGCAGTTAGAGCAGTAGCAAAATTCCAAAATACACACAAATTAAGGCAGTTCAGAAGGCAGTTCATCACTTATTGATAGTCTTAACTCACAGGCAATTGCCTCAAGTCTTAATTAAAATAAGCAACGCTATCACTTAAACATGCCCAAAACAAAATTCAAATGGTAATTCAGTGACCAAAAAAGTCTTTTCCCACATCACTCATTGCAAATTCATACAATAGACAGAGAAACTTACTGTAACCCCATCAGCAAGATTAAAACAAAAAGAATTTAAATACAAAAAACGTAGACGGCAAAAGGCCAAAGAAAGATATGAGAAAGTCATGAGATTTAATGCACCTTTTAGAGAGAGATTCGTAGATTCTAAGGCCAGAAGGGAATGTTATAATCTAGTCTGCATTCCTGCATCACACAGGCCATAGGACTTGACTAAATTAATTCCTGTTTGACCTAAAGCATATTTTTAGAAAAAAAAATCCAATCTTGATTTAAAGAATCCACTACAGTCCTTGGTAAATTGTTCCAATGATTAATTACCTTCACTGTTAAAAATCTCTGCCTTATTTGTCCAGCTAGTGGATCTTGTTATATCTTGGTCTATAAGACTGAAGAGCCCGCTATTAAATTTCTGTTCCTCACATGGGTACATCTAGATTGATCAAATCATCCTTCAGCCCTCTCTTTGATAAGCTAGAGAGACTGAGCTTCTTGATTGTCCCTATAAGGCATATTTTTGAATCCTTGAATCATTCTCATGGCTCTTCTGTGAACCATCTCCAGTTAATCAACATCCTTCTTGAATTGTGGATAGCAGAACTGAATACATAATTCCAACAGCAATTGCACCAGTGCCAAATACAGGAATAATATAACCTCTCTATCCAACTCAATATTCTCCCATTTATTCATCTGAGGATTGCATTAATCTTTTTGCCCACAACGTCACACTAGAAGCTCATGTTCAGTGGCTTATCCACCACAATGCCCAAGTCTTTTTAAGGATGTCTCCTTCCCTGGCTAGAGTACACCACCCTGTAAGTATTGCCTACATTCTTTATTTCTATATGGATAATCTTACATTTGGCCATATTGAAATACATATTGTTCGCTTGTGCCCAGTTTACCAAGCGAACAAGTGATCTGTATTTACCACTCCCCTAATTTTTGTGTTATCTGCAAATTTTATCAGAGATGATTTTATGTTTTCTTCCAGGTCACTGGTAAAAATTTTAATTAACATAGGACTAAGAACTGACTCCTGCAGGACTCCAATAGAAATACACCTGTTAATGATTCTCCATTTACAATTACAATATTGATTTTGTATCATTCTAATTTCTTAATCAAAATGTTGCATTCTATGAAGTCAAGTGCCTTACAGAAGTCTAAATAGAATCATAGGGTTAGAAGGGTCGTCTAGTCTAACCCCCTATCCCTATCTCATAGAATTGGAAGGGACCCTGAAAGGTCATTGAGTCCAGCCCCCTGCCTTCACTAGCAGGACCAAGTACTGATTTTGCCCCAGATCCCTAAGTGGCTCCCTCAAAGATTGAGCTGACAACCCGGAGTTTAGCAGGCCAATGCTCAAACCACTGAGCTATACCTCCCCCCATATGCCAAGATGCAGGATTTGTTGTTTTTAAACCATCCAAGACAGAAAGCTATCCAGCCTCCTTTTGAAAATCTCCAGTGAAGGAGCTTCCACAACCTCCCTAGGCAGTCAGTTCCTGTTCCTACGGTTAGGAAGTTTCTCCTGAGATTTAATCTAAATCTGCTATGCTGTAGTTTGAACCAATTGCATCTTGTCCTGCCCTCTGTGGCAAGAGAGAATAACTTTTCTCCATCTTTTTTATGGCAGCCTTTTAAATATTTGAAGACTGCTATCATGTCCCCCACTTAGTCTCCTCTTTTCCAAACTAAATATACTCAGTTCCTTCACCCTTTGCTCATATGGCTTGCATTCCATCCCTTTGATTATCTTTGCCTCTGGATCTTTTCCAGTTTCTCTACATACTTTCTATACATTGGTGACCAAAACTGGACACAGTATTTCAGCTGAGGCCTAACCAGTGATGAGTAGAGTGGTATTATCACTTGCATGCTATGCCTCAGTTAATGCAACCTAAAATTGCATTTGCTTTTTCTGCAACAGCATCACATTGTTGACTCATGTTGAGGTAGTGATCCACCATAACTTCCAGAGTCTTTTCAGCAGTGTTCCTGCCAAGCCAGTGTTCCTGCCCCATTCTGCATTTCTGCATTTGGTTTTTCTTCCCTAAGCGTAGCACCTTACATTTGTCTTTGTTGAATTTTATTTTGTTATCTACAGCCCAGTTCTCCAATTGATCAAGATCCCTCTGAATTTTAGCTCTATTCACTAAAATGTTGGCAGCTTTGTGTCATCTGCAAATTGGATCAATATGTTCTCTAGTCCTACATCCAGGTCATTAATAAAGAGGTTAAATAACATGGGACAGATCCCTGTGGAACCCCACTTGAGACCTTCCTCCAATCTGACATGATTCTATTCCAAGTATATTACATCAACACCAGTACTTTATCAACCAAACCTGTAATCTCAAACAAGAGATAATGTTAGATGAAGATACAGGAAGAAAAAAATAATACTTCTTAATTCAGTGGTGAGGTTGCAGCTACCCTACTGTAGAAGAGACCATTCTAAGGTGCATTCTTTGTGTCAGGCACAAATAAGGAAGCTCTCTTTCTAAATCTACATCATGTCATGTAGCTTCTTCAAGACTACAGTAGCGATTAGCTTATTCAGTTAATTTATCACTATTTTCTGTTTTCAAATTACATTTGAAGAGACTGATTATGAATTTGTTGCTTATTCAGAATTGTCAGATGCACATCTACATTAACATATTTCAGCTTCTGGGTTGTTTGCCAGCTATTTGTCTCAAAGATGTCTAGACCGACTATCTGGCATGACTAGTCAGCTAAGTCTGATGATAGTGTTTTTCCTTCCTTAATGGCATGACAGACTGGTGAACAAGAGGAGGTATCAAAATGGCCACTTGAACACATCACATGGATTAGTGTAATTTTTGTGATCACCAATTCTAAGGAAAACAAAGTTTGCAGAAAATAAATCAGAGTCACAAACAATGGTGCCAGAACTAGGGGGGGACCAGAGGTCTATGGCCATGCCCCCCACTTTTTAACAGGGGTGTAGTTTAGGGGGAGGGAGCGGCATTGTCCCCCCCAACTGCAAGCCTTGGGCAGGAGTGCAATGGCGCCAGCAGGGGCCATGCTTCGCAGCAGGGGAGCTGATCACCTTTATCAGCTCCCCGCCACGAAGTGCAGCCCCTGCCAGCACCACTCTGTGCCTGCCCAAGGCTTACAGTTTGGCGGGGGGGGCAATGCCACCCCCTGCCCCCCAAACTACACCTGTGTTAAAAAGTAGGGGAAGCATGGCCCCCTGGACCCCTCCAGTTCTAGCACCAGTACCCCCTCTTCTACAAAGGTTCCAGTGTCCTTGATCACAAATACTGACAGAGCAAATATATGGCTTTTAATTAGTTTCCTGTATTCTGGAAGGGGTGCATCTTTATCTCCTTTCACTGAAACATCAGGGGTGGCCAAAACTGGAGATATCATAGAATCATAGAATATCAGGGTTGGAAGAGACCTCAGGAGGTCATCTAGTCCAACCCCCTGCGCAAAGCAGGACCAACAGATGAGACATTGGACAGGGAAGGTCAGGACTCCCAGGTTGTATCACGCATTCTCTCTCTCCGGTGCTTGGCTGATTCTTGCTCACATGCTCAGGGTCTAAATGATTGCCCAGTGTGGGGTTGGGAATGAATTTTCCCCTAGGTCAGATTGGCAGTGAACTTGGGTGGATTTCATTTTCCTTTGCAGTGCAGGGGTGCAGTGCACTTGCCAGGATCATCTGGGTATATCTTGCATAATCATTTCCCTGCCATTGTGTGGGCACTGGTACACCTCGGTACCTCATATTCTCTGCCTGTGGCACATTATAGTCTAATGCAGTGGTGGGTAACCTGCGGCCCACGGGCCGCACACGGCCCATCAGGGTAATCTGCTGGCAGGCCGCCAGACTGTTTGTTTACATTTGCATGGCTGTCTGCAGCTCCCAGTGGCTGAGGTTCGCCATTTCTGGCCAATGGTAGCTGCATGAAGCGGCGCCATTGGCCAGGAACGGTGAATCTCAGCCACTAGGAGCTGCGGGCGGCCGTGCAAATGTAAACAAATGGTCTGGTGGCCCACCAGCAGATTACCCTGATGGGCCACAGGTTGCCCACCACTGCTCTAATCTCTGGTGCACTGTAATACTTTGGTCTTATCTCAGTTGTTGGGTTTAATGTGCAGATGCTGGGTGGTGTTGGTGGCCTGTGATATACAGGAGGTCAGACTAGATGATCTAGTGGCCCCATTTGACCTTAAACTCTATGAATACTTTTTTGTAATATTCACCCAGCTGGCTCATCATTCTAACATCGTATCATCAAGCCACAAAGCTAAGGGAGGATGTGTGATCACTGCCTACTTGTGTTAAAACAGTAATCCAGTGTAAAATGTTGCATCAAGACACCACACTATCACAATACACTATCACAATATCACTGCAATATGACGACACTGCACAGGTCATCAAAGTGATTTCAGGACCTTTGAATATTACAAGTACTATTAGAATTGCTTTGACAAAAATCAGAATAATCTTCCAAATACTGAGTTAGGATTAGGTGGAAGCCTTCAGTGTGAGTGGATGTTTTCCTGATGTGTCAGGAAATGAATGTATCCCTCTGCTCAAGCCATAATGGTGTATTACAGATATCACAAAAATAATCAAAGAACATATTTCTATAAAGCTTATTGAATTGCAAATATTTTAACATTTCAAATAGATTGAATGTGTTAAATTATTGATATGGATATGTGGGGACAACTTTTACTCCGAACTATGATAAGGATTTAGTTCTCAACTGTCAAAGTTTGAACAGAGTGGCTTTGGTAACTAACTAGGGTGACCAGATGAGGAGAAGAAAATATCGGGACACGGGGGGGGTCTGAGCAAAAAAAAAAAAAAAAAGCCGAGTGAGTCCCCGCTGAGCAAAAAAACCCAAAAAAACCGAGTGAGTCCCGGTCGGGATGCAGGACAGAGACCGAAATAAAATCGGGACGGTCCCGATAAAATCAGGACGTCTGGTCACCCTATTACTAACTAAATTTGCTAAGAAATAGAAATTCACCCATGATCAGGCACATCAAACTGGACCTGTAATTTCACTAATTTGGACAATCTTGGAAGAGGCCTGTTGTTAAATCCAGAGCACAGAGACAAAGTGTTAAGCTTTTTTTTATGGCAAATATCTCCATAGTACCAGATCATCTCACAAAACATCAATTCATTTATATTAACCCCCTGTGATGTAAAGAAGTATCCTTCTCAGTTGCAATTGGGGAAATGAGAAATAGAAAAATTACATTACTTGCCCAAAGTCTCAATCTGTGGCAGAGCTGGGAATTGAATCCAAATATCCTTAGTCTCAATATGGCACCTTCCCTCTCACTGTGTCACAAGAAAATGGTTCCCTATCAGAAGTGTGCACTTCATTCTGAGCTGTCATCGGTAGGGTTAACTCAGAGTATTAACAAGTGTAGCTGCACCTAAAAGATAAACTGTCACATCAAATGAACCCTACCACTGATTTTCAAAGTTCTCCTGCAAAGAAATATCTGAGGAAACAATGACTGTTGTGGAACTCACAAGAGTAGTGATGTAGCCTCCTACATAGGGTCATATAAATACACAGATCATCTGTACTTCAGGATGCTTATCCAAATGGAACTCATATTTACATCTTCAGAGATTTTACCCTGACCATACAATACATATATTAGTCTCTCTCTCTCACACACACACACACTTTCTCTCCAAACACTCTATCTATCTATCTATCTATCTATCTATCTATCTATCTATCTATCTATCTATCTATCTATCTATCTATCTCCTGAGGATTATGAGATTAGAATACTGAAAGAGACCTGACTGATACTGAACATATGAGATAAGCCATTTCTATAAGCAGGCTTTCCCCATCTAGACCTGTCCTGACAATTTTTTCAAAAAGAAACAAGGAAGTATATTTGATATATGCAGAGGTTTGTGGTTCTTTGCTTATATTGTGATGCAGGATACAGAATCAGAATTTAACGTCTTAGACTTTAACGGTTATTTGTAGTACATCAATTTCAGTTATATTGCCATCTTAACTATAGTAGCACAGTACTGAAGTGATACATCTTCTCCATCAGAATATCACAGAGCTGGTTTTACATTTGCTAGGTAGCTAGAACCCTGAAAGGAACACAAGCACTGTGAATTGGTGGTGTCCAAACAGTCAATATTAGCATAAAGACTATTGCTTATTACTTTTAAACCATTACATGTTTTCCATTAGTTCAGAAAGGATGACTAAAGATGATGACTGAAAAGGGCCTGTTGAATGAAGGCTTCTTAAAGCCAATGCTATTTTTTTAAATATAATTCTGCAAAATAACAAAACAGAAAATGAACACAATATTCAGTCTGAACTGACACAATGTCTAACTTGATACTAGTTGAATATGAATGCATTCTGAAGATGGAGGTGGTTAAGGGTGGATGAAAAGACCAGCAGTTTTACGTGAACATTGTTATTTCACTACATAGGACATATAGTAAGTACACCTACAGGTAACTGAAAGCAGGAAAGGAAACACACACATTCTAATGTACTTTAAGAGGAAAGAAAGGACAGGGTTTATTAACACTCAGTTCTCTGTTGAGACAATTATTTCACTGTGGACAAAAATCAGGCCCTGGCTATTCTGAGGGGAGGAGTGTCTGGTATGCATGGCCTGGCTGGGCTCTGATGAAGATTGCTGGATAGGAGTCAAGCAGAAGTACCTCTCAAAAGTTGATACAGTACCTGGGGTCTGATTTTCAGGTGGTGAACGCCAGCGCTCCCATTGCAGGCAAATGGAGTTGGGAACACTCTGCAACTCTGGATGTCAGGACCAACATGGCAATCAAACCTCTCTTCACTGCCTACATAGTTGATTGGTGTTCTGTGTGTCTCTTTGCTTTGAAAGACTAATCCATCATAGCAGCCTACCACACAATCATGGAATGGTTTCTGCCATCTTAAGTCTCTGTTCTTTGTAGAAAAGCAACAAAGCTGTTTTGGCATAGCTGGTATGCTATTGAAAATTAGGCTTCAAAAATGCCAACCACCATTCTGTCTCACTATGTGGAAGACAGAAGGGAAGCACTGTGCATGTGTTCAATCAGGAAGACTAAATGGGATGTGTAGCCCATGAGAATCATCTCCCAGCTAGCAATTGTGAACCAAAACCAATGGTGCAAATCCAGACCTCACCACTCATTGGAGGCTTAAGGAACAGAGTTCCCTAGCAACCATTCCCAAATGCCTACTAATCCTTGCATAGAAGAGAGAGAAGAGGACCAGGATCCAAGGGTGGTCTTCTTATGAAGTCTATTTGCATGAGCTCTCTGTCTTTTTTCCTCCCTTCCTCCTAGTAGCAAAATGGATCTGACCTCTAGATTAGTGGGTGTGGACAGAGGTAATACAATGGGGACAGGTGATCCATCTTTGGCATGGGACTATCACAGAGTTGGTTTCGAAGTTGCTAGGCAGCTGTACAGAATTAAGGGGATTCATATGTCCTACTGCCATGTATGGATGCATCAGGGTTTAGCACTCTCAAATGACTAACTCTATTCATCTTTCTACATTAGCTCTGTATTAAGAATTATCCAGCGAGACTGCATATTTATTCACAAGGTTTCAGCATGAATGATTGGACATACAATATATAATAGTGCACATAAAATATATTCATCTCACAAAAGAGTTAGATGCCAGTTATTTGTGTTACTGTGTTCCTTAGCAAAATGAGACCTACATGAGTGTTATAATCTAACTGAATTGCCTGTATAGAACAGAATACCAATACCTTTATCTGATGTCAATTACTTCAGTATGTGGATCATATCTCTGCTCCTGTCTGACTTGGTTGTAATGTAAGCAAGACTTGGTTATTTGACACATATTTTGTCATTTTATTTTTGCCAAGTCATGTCTACTGAGTTACTACTGGTTTATCAAACAAACACCTTAATTCTTTTTTGTTGGTTTTGCATTCTGTATTTGATGCCAGCCTAAGCAGATAGGATTGTATTTATATTGCAAATATTGTTCTGAAAAGTCAGAGGCAGGCCCTCCATAACTGGGATAATTGTGTTTGAATCGCTCTCGAAGAACAGGTGATTTCCACCCCCCCAAAAGGGCTCAGTCAGTGCCCCTTATACTGTGCCATTGAACAACTCAACTTCATAGTCACATAATGAATTCAAAACATGCAAGACAACTGCATTATGAATAAGAGGCATCACCTAGAGGAAGCAGACAGACTAAATGTGGGCTTCCACACAACTTAATATGCATACAATGCAAAGTTTAAGCAGTGTAAGTGACAGCCAATTTATCTCCATACATCAGTGTGTGTCATAAAAATGACAGTTTCTTTGTTACAGGAATGTGAATATTTTAGACCCTAACTACATCTTTATAGCTCCATTTATTGATAATCTACTCATAGAAATCACTGTAATTGTGCTCTTCATTCCCATGCTATTCTCAGTATAATTAACTTTGCATGGATCCCCATTTCACTGCAGTATCAACTCACGCTAATATGCAGCTGTTGGCAGACTCATTACTTAAAATTATCCTCATGAGGTTTCCTTTTCCTACTACCTACACTTGATGAAATTCTCCCTTTGTGAGTTTCCCCCCTCCTTGTGGCAAATCATCTGTTTTTGTCAAAGGACATCTCCCACAGTTCAACATCTCTGCTTGGAAATCCTTTGTTTTGTACCAACATCAAACAATTTTGGTAAAAATAAATTTTGTTCTCTGCTTAGTGTCACTAACAATAGATACAATTTTCATAACAAATGTAGAGATATGAGTCAACAGTGTGCCCTTGTTGCCAAGAAGACTAACCGCATATTGGGCTGCATTAGTAGGAGCATTGCCAGCAGATCGAGGGAAGTGATTATTCCCCTCTATTTGGCACTGGTGAGACAACATCTGGAGTACTGTGTCCCGTTTTGGGCCCCCCACTACAGAAAGGATGGGAACAAATTGGAGAGAGTCCAGCAGAGGGCAACGAAAATGATCAGGGTCTGGGCACATGACTTACGAGGAGGGGCTGAGGGAACTGGGCTTGTTTAGTCTGCAGAAGAGAAGACTGAGGGGGGAGTTGATAGCAGCCTTCAACTACTTGAAGGGGGGTTCCAATGAGGATGGAGCTCGGCTGTTCTCAGTGGTGGCAGATGACAGAACGAGGAGCAATGGTCTCAAGTTGCAGTGGAGGAGGTCTAGGTTGGATATTAGGAAACACTATTTCACTAGGAGGGTGGTGAAGCACTGGAATGGGTTGCCTAGGGAGGTGGTGGAATCTCCATCCTTAGAGGTTTTTAAAGCCTGGCTTGACAAAGCCCTGGCTGGGATGATTTAGCTGGGTTTGGTCCTGCTTTGAGCAGGGGGTTGGACTAGATGACGTCCTGACGTCTCTTCCAACCCTAATCATCTATGATTCTATGATTTAAAAAAACAACAACACCTGAAACCACACCCATGGGATGTTGACTTCATTGGTTGTATGCCTCATACGATTTTAATGGTAAATGGCAAACAAATTCAGAATGCCATTAGCTCTTTTGCTGCTCCAGTAGCTTGACCTTTACAAAATTTTCCTTGTGTCCTAACTACTGGTGGACCCTAGAACTGACATATGAGGCCCACATCCTGAGCAATTGTAAACTTGTGCAGTGCCCTTTACGTCAGTGGAGCTATGCTGATTTACACCAATTGTGACACTGGCCTAATATTTAACAAAAGGAATAATTTCAAATATAGGGTTAAGTAGACTTAGGAATACTTTAGGCAAAAGCAGTCTCCCTCAATTATGTGGTTAGTCTGACTCCAGCTCTTTCACTCCCTCTGTGGATGTAATACATACAAGTTATCTGTTGTCAGTATGAGTGCTCACCAATTAATCTTCAGCTGCAGCCCTCTTCTGGAACTTGTCACTGCTGCAATTTTGTTTCCCTCAAATGGCTTTCCTGTTATTATGTGCTCACATTTGGATTTGTATCTTAATTATATGTTAATATTTCCGTACAAAGGAGGGGGAAACAGTCTCATGAATTAATAGTGAAAGGAGCAAGCAAATAATCCAGGGTAGATAATGCATTGACAGAAGTGCTCTCATAGGATTTATTTTACAGGCTTGAAAACAGCTGCTCAAAGAACAATGCAGATGACAAGCAATTGAGGAGGTATATATGTGTGTTGAGGGTGGGTATGGGGGGTTGAAGAACAGGAGGCAAAGTTTATTTAACTATAATTTATGTTAAATATCTTAAATGAGAGTTGAAACATACGAGTGGGGCAAGCAAGCACTACTAATTGTGATTGCCAAAAGAAACGCATTGGGGCCAAACTTTTATAAAATTGTAATTTCAGCTGTTCAAAAAATTAATTTTCTTTTCATTGGAAATTTCAACATTTCACAATTACCTTTCCTTCCAAATTGGAGTGAAACAGTAAAACTATGACAAGTTTGTGCAAAAAGAAATTCCAAAAAGTTTCTAATTTGAATAGATATAGAAAATGTTGACATTGTCCACTGAAGTGATTCGACATATCAGTGTGAATTCATGATGCTTTTTTATTTCAGTTTCCCTGATTGGAAAATTGAAAAAAAGTTGTTGAAATTGAGTTGTTTCTCCTATTTGAAAGAGCGGTTTCATCAAAATCAAAAATATCATCTGAAAAATAGCGACCAGCTCTATTATCTAGGTATGAGGCATCACTAATTGCTGTGGTCTCTAAGTGACTGTCCACATGCAATTGTCTTTGAAAACAATAGGATTTGCAGGCATAGCCACATAGCTGAGTACAGAATTTGGCCTCCCTTATTATTTTCCTCTTATCTCATGTTCTGCAGAAGGTGAAAGTCACCCTTACAGAGGACCCACATGAGGCCACACCATCAAAATAGGCCTTAAGTGGGACTTGGGTGCTGTATAGGCTCTCTGCAGAGGGTTGCATTTCATGCTAGAGTCCTTAGTTTGGGAAGAAAACTGAACAAAGGCGAAATCACAACATATAACTTTCTCATCAGGCAGATACAAGCTATGTTATATGTACATGCAAACAAATGCTGAACCTCCATGCTTGAAGTTCCACACCACCTCTCAAGAACTTATAAGCATCCCTGTCAAGCCAAAAATGCCCTAGAAGGTTTGGTGTATGAGGAGAGACTGGGCAGAGAAGGAGCAGTTTTAAAAAAAACAATGTAATTGTAGCTTGCCCTGAAGCAACTGCTTGTAAAGTCAACTAAGCTGATTTCCCCCTTTCCCCAAACAAGATATCTCATGACATTGATCACTTTACTCTATATCTGGCCAATAAAACAGACGGGAGGGGGGAAGGAAAGAGAAAAGAAGCTCTAGAGTGTCAAAATATAAGAATACCTCTAATGTAGTGCAGGTGCCCTGGTAGCATAGAAAGAAAAGCAATTCCAAAATAGCTGAAAGCAAAATGTGTTTCTCAAGAAGAAAGTAAGAGTGAAACTAGCTAACTATAAACACATTCAGCACAGCCTACATGTAGTATTTCCATTTCCTCTCTGGAACGGGGCAGATTATGAATTTAAGAACCTATATTCCCTACACATTTTTGGACTCCAAAACTTCAAGACAAAATAACAACTAAAAAGTCAGATATCTGATGGGACTTACTATATTAAATGACATTATTAGAGTCTTGTGAGCTCTCCAATCCTTGAGAGGCCAAGGGAACAGCCTTCTTAATGTGGCCCCACCTCTTGGTGCCACCTTTACCCCTGAAAAAAGGAACTTTTCTATTTCTAAGCATAGCACTTTAGAGCTTCTGATTTTCATAAATAAACAAACTATTTTAATTTTACCTACAAATATCAATCAACTCTTCAGTTTTCTTCACCCTGAATGGGTATCTTCACTGAAACCCTGAATACACACTGTCTATCAAGAAGAGACCTATTGTTACCATACAATTTTTTTCCAGTGATCTTTATATTTTGACACTGGCTCCCCTCATTTACACCACTACAACCCTGTTGAAATCAGTGATGAGCTGCATCAGTGTATGTAAGAAAGGAGAATTTGGCGCACTAACTATCGGTTTGATAGACCAAGAGGGAATGAAGGAGAACAATTTAAAAACAGCAACAAAGAGTCCTGTGCCACCTTATAGACTAACAGATGTATTGGAGCATAAGCTTTCGTGGGTGAATATTCACTTTGTCCAACAGTTTTTCCCTGTCTTCACAATTCCTTTTTTCCCCACGTCTCATAGTTCACTCTCTTTACATTCTATGTGACTGATCTACAGGGAATTTTGGGTGAAAAAGGAATGCAGGATTAATCCCTACAATGTTTCAAGCTGAAATGCCTCAGCAAGTGACTGCAGTTCTGGTTTTTCTTTACATATTGAAGTACTTCTGTAAACTTCCTCAGACTGCAGTTATAAGCCACACTGAGGCCTGGTCTACACTATGATTTTAGGTCGAATTTAGCAGCGTTACCTCGATTTAAGCCTGGACCCATCCACACGATGAAGCCCTTATTTCCGACTTAAAGGGCTCTTTAAATCGGTTTCTTTAAACCACCTCCGACGAGGGGATTAGCGCTGAAATCGGTTTTGCCATTTCGAATTTGGGTTAGTGTGGCCGCAATTCGATGGTATTGGCCTCCGGGAACTATCCCACAGTGCACCATTGTGACCGCTCTGGACATCAATCTGAACTCGGATGCACTGGCCAGGTAGACAGGAAAAGCCCCGCGAACGTTTGAATTTCATTTCCTGTTTGCCCAGCGTGGAGAGCACAGGTGACCACGCAGAGCTCATCAGCACAGGTAACCATGATGGAGTCCCAGGATCGCAGAAGAGCTCCAGCATGGACCGAACGGGAGGTACGGGATCTGATCGCCATATGGGGAGACGAATCCGTGCTAGCGGAACTCCGTAGCAGTAAAAGAAATGCAAAAACATTTGAAAAAGTCTCAAAGGGCATGAAGGACAGAGGCCATAACAGGGATGCACAGCAGTGCCGCGTGAAAATTAAGGAGCTAAGGCAAGCCTACCAGAAAACCAGAGAGGCAAACGGAAGGTCCGGGGCACAGCCGCAGACATGCCGCTTCTACGCCGAGCTGCATGCCATGCTAGGGGGTGCAGCCACCACTATCCCAACCCTGTGCTATGACTCCGTCAATGGAGACTCACGCAACACAGAAGCGGGTTCTGGGGACGAGGAAGACGATGATGATGAACAGACGGGAGATGGCTCACAGCAAGGAGGCAGAGAAACCGTTTTCCCCAACAGCCAGGATCTGTTTATCACCCTGGACCTGGAGGCAGTAAACCCCGAACCCACCGAATCCCAAAGCGTGCTCGCAGACCCCGGAGAAGGGACCTCTGGTGAGTGTACCTTTGTAAATATTACACATGGTTTAAAAGCAAGCGTGTTTAATGATTAATTTGCCCTGGCATTCGCGGCCAGGACAGCTACTGGAAAAGTCTGTTAACGTGTATGGGGATGGAGCGGAAATCCTCCAGGGACATCTCCAGAAAGCTCTCCTGGATGTACTCCCAAAGCCTTTGCAAAAGGTTTCTGGGGAGGGCTGCCTTATTCCGTCCGCCATGGTAGGACACTTTACCACGCCAGGCCAGTAGCACGTAGTCTGGAATCATTGCATAGCAAAGCATGGCAGCGTATGGTCCCGGTGTTTGCTGGCATTCAGACAACATCCATTCCTTATCTCTCTGTGTTATCCTCAGGAGAGTGATATCATTCATGGTCACCTGGTTGAAATAGGGTGCTTTTATTAAGGGGACATTCAGAGTGCCCGTTCCTGCTCGGCTGAACAGAAATGTTCCCCGCTGTTAGCCACGCGGTGGGGGGAGGGGTGAAGTGATCATCCCAGGGAATTGGGTGTGTGTGTGGGGGGGGGGGGGGGGGTTAGTTGGGTTTGTGCTGCACGTTAACCCGGAAACCGCATCCCCTCCTTTTAAATTGCCATACCATTTTAAATGGCCAACCCAACGGCTGCTTGGTATGGAAAATGAGGGCGCTGCTGTTTGAAACCATTCCCACATGTTATTAAGGTTAAAGAAGCCAAAAGACTGTGGCTTACCATGGCTGCCTGCAAGCCGAATTCTGTTGCCTGGCACTGCGTGAGTGATCTCTCACACCAAACCGGCAGGCCCTCAATATAAATAGAGGCAAAATACGACCTTGTAACGAAAGCATTTGTGCTATGTAATGTGAACAGCAAGGTTTAACGGGAAAGAGTGATCCTATTGTTCTCTAAAATGTGTCTTTTTAACTACCAATCTCCCTTTTCCCCCACCAGCTGCAAATGTTTCTCCTTCGCAGAGGCTAGCGAAGATTAGAAGGAGAAAAAAGAGGACTCGGGATGAGATGTTCTCGGAGCTCCAGACGGCCTCCCACGCTGACAGAGCACAGCAGAATGCTTGGAGGCAGACAATGTCCGAGTGCAGAAAAGCACAATTTGAACGCGAGGAGAGGTGGCGGGCTGAATCGCGGGCTGAATCGGAGAGGTGGCGTCAGATTGAAAACAGAAGGCATGAGTCCATGCTCTGACTGCTGGAGCATCAAAGTGATATGCTCCAGCGTATGGTTGAGCTGCAGGAAAGGCAGCAGGAGCACAGACTGCTGCTACAGCCCCTGTGTAACCAACAGCCCTCCTCCCCAAGTTCCATAGCCTCCTCACCCAGACGCCCAAGAATGCGGTGGGGGGGGGCCTCCGGCCACCCAGCCACTCCACCCCAGAGAATTTCCCAAGCAGCAGAAGGCTGGCCTTCAATAAGTTTTGAAGTTTTTAATTTTTAAAGTTTTAAAGTGCACTGTGTCCTTGTCCTTCCCTCCTCCCCCACCCCACCTGGCGCTTCCCTCCTCCCCCATCCCTCCCGGGCTACCTTGGCAGTTACCCTCCTATTTGTGTGAATTAATAAAGAATGCATGAATTTGAAGTAACAATGACTTTATTGCCTCTGCAAGTGGTGATCGAAGGGGGGAGGGGAGGGTGGCTAGCTTACAGGGAAGTAGAGTGAAACGGGGGAGGAGGGGGCTCATCAAGGAGAAACAAACAGAACTTTCACACCGTAACCTAACCAGTCATGAAACTGGTTTTCAAAGCTTCTCTGATGCGCACCGCGCCCTGCTGTACTCTTCTAATCGCCCTGGTGTCTGGCTGCACGTAATTAGCGGCCAGGTGATTTGCCTCAACCTCCCACCCCACCATAAACGTCTCCCCCTTACTCTCACAGATATTGTGGAGCGCACAGCAAGCAGTAATAACAATGGGAATATTGTTTTCGCTGAGGTCTAACCGAGTCAGTAAACTGTGCCAGAGCGCTTTTAAACGTCCAAATGCACATTCTACCACCATTCTGCACTTGCTCAGCCTGTAGTTGAACAGGTCATGACTACTGTCCAGGCTGCCTGTGTATGGCTTCATGAGCCATGGCATTAAGGGGTAGGCTGGGTCCCCAAGGATAACTATAGGCATTTCAACATCCCCAACGGTTATTTTCTGGTCTGGGAAGAAAGTCCCTTCCTGCAGCTTTTGAAACAGACCAGAGTTCCTGAAGACGCGAGCGTCATGTACCTTTCCTGGCCATCCCACGTTGATGTTGGTGAAACGTCCCTTGTGATCCACCAGTGCTTGCAGCAGCATTGAAAAGTACCCCTTTCGGTTTATGTACTCGCTGGCTTGGTGCTCCGGTGCCAAGATAGGGATATGGGTTCCATCTATCGCCCCACCACAGTTAGGGAATCCCATTGCAGCAAAGCCATCCACTATGACCTGCACATTTCCCAGAGTCACTACCCTTGATATCAGCAGGTCTTTGATTGCGTGGGCTACTTGAATCACAGCAGCCCCCACAGTAGATTTGCCCACTCCAAATTGATGTCCGACTGACCGGTAGCTGTCTGGCGTTGCAAGCTTCCACAGGGCTATGGCCACTCGCTTCTCAACTGTGAGGGCTGCTCTCATCTTGGTATTCTGGCGCTTCAGGGCAGGGGAAAGCAAGTCACAAAGTTCCATGAAAGTGCCCTTACGCATGCGAAAGTTTCGCAGCCACTGGGAATCGTCCCACACCTGCAACACTATGCGGTCCCACCAGTCTGTGCTTGTTTCCCGGGCCCAGAATCGGCGTTCCACGGCATGAACCTGCCCCATTACCACCATGATTTGCACATTGCTGGGGCCCGTACTTTGTGAGAAGTCTATGTCCATGTCTATTTCCTCATCACTCTCGTCACCGCGCTGCTGTTGCCTCCTCGCCTGGTTTTGCTTTGCCAGGTTCCGGCTCTGCATATACTCCAGGATAATGCGCGTGGTGGTCATAGTGCTCATAATTGCCGCGGTGATCTGAGCGGGCTCCATGATCCCAGTGCTATGGCGTCTGGGCAGAAAAAAGGCGCGAAACGATTGTCTGCTGTTGCTTTCACGGAGGGAGGGAGGGAGGGAGGGAGTGGGGGCCTGACGACATGTACCCAGAATCACCTGCGACACTGTTTTTGCCCCATCAGGCATTGGGATCTCAACCCAGAATTCCAATGGGCGGCGGAGATTGCGGGAACTGTGGGATAGTGCAATGCTCCAGAAGTCGATGCTAGGCTCGGTACTGTGGACGAAGTCCGCCGACTTAATGCACTTAGAGCATTTTGTGTGGGGACACACACAATCGACTGTATAAAAACGATTTCTATAAAACCGACTTCTATAAATTCGACCTAATTTCATAGTGTAGACATACCGAATTTTCACCAAGTAGCCATATGATCAGAATATTAATTTTTTTTTGTGATAAAGAAACATCAAATAAAAACCTCCTAATTGCTCACATCAAGTAATGAAGACTAAGCATTGCAAACAGGGATGTTCTGTTGAATACAAAAGGCCTTGTCTTAAAAAAAAAAGGATTGGATACAAAAACAGACAAAATGCTAAAAGACAATTCAAACATGAAATCAGAGCTGCCGATGGGAGAACGCTCTTGGCTCTAAGAGAGTCATTTTGTTTGTTTTATTTTAATGTTCACATAGTACTTGCAACCACTGTAAGCATGAGGAGGAGTGAATTTGGGGCCAGCCCACTACTCTCTGGGTAACATAAGAGTCCTGTACTCACTGCATCTCACCTCTCACCACGAGCTACCAGCCCAGTCCTAGCATAGGTGTGATGAGTTGGTTCTGGGAAGACTCATGGAGTTCTGTTCCCCCCAAACCAGCAGACAGGGATACACTCCCAAAAAGAACCACTCACTACCCCACTGATTGATATGGGAGAGGAGAATTGACAGGGTTTGGGTTTTGAAGGAGGGTGGGGAAGGTAAAGGTATGAGATAGAGGATTTTGGTGGGGACTTGAGGGAATGAAGGGTATTTCATCCCAGAGAATGCTGCATATATTGCCAAGTGAAGTGAAATATTTTGAGGGTGATCTTGGCAGCACATCACTGACCAGGCAATCAATGGGATATGGAGCTTTTCATCTCTAGGTTATTGGTTTGATTATGGTTCATGTAGGTAATACCCACAGTCATTACCATCTGACAGCTGTTTGGTGAGCTATGTGAAAGGATTTGATGTTCTTAATCCAAGTTCTAATGGATTCCATATAATAAAGAGGCATGGTCCTAGTTGGTACTTGGCAGTCATGGAAGATATGCCAAGGATTTGATAAAACGTGGGGAATAAAAGACCAGCTTAGACTTGAAGGCTCTTCCCAGAAATTTAGGGAAGTCTGTGAAGTCCTGGAGGGTGAGTGAAGAAAAGTGAATTCCTAAGAGTGAATATGTGCATCTTCGGAGCTACATGTGGAGCATTCCCCCTCATAGCTACTGGGATTAAAACCCTTGTTTAGGGCATTTCAGTCTGCCATTTTGGAATAGAATCAACCGCTCTTATTGAATTTGTCCACGCTTTCAAAACATAATCCCTATGAAGTTGACAGATTGACACTGCTTAGTCAAAAGAACAGTCACTGAATTCAATGGCTTGCAGCAGTCTGGTGTGAAAGTGCTAATGGCAGTTTTCATTGAGGGTTAATAGCTTTGATTTTTAAGAGCCTTATTATTCCTTTCTTTTCTTTAAAAAACATTACAGAATTTTATTCATGGAGCAGTGGCCATTTTAGGGAATGTAGATGTTAAAACAATATTCAAGAAAAAACAGATTAATATCTTTCTGTTTTCTTCTTAATTGGTGGAATTCATTAAAAGCCACAAACAGTGCAACTCTTAGTTTACCTGTGAGACCAGGACTTCAAGCTGAAAATAATTGATTAAGTTCTTGCATAAGTATAACAAATTGCCTTAGTCCTTTGAATTTTAACAATCTCAAGAGTTAATCTTAACTCATTCTATGTAAGTGCTGCAGTCTGCTTTTGGGGATCTAAGGAATTCATATACTTTGCTATGCTCTTTAAGATAGTGCATGTTTGCCAGTGCATGTCTGCCAAGAACCTCTCTGATACAGAGTGGACTCTAGCAGCCAGACAGTGGCTGAGCTGTAAACGAACGTGGTTTACCTAGCATACACACATTTTTTCCCCAAGAGTTAAGCTATGCGTTATGAATAATAAAGCTGTGGTCTTCCTGTCTTTTTAATCTGATTCATGGATCCTGTCGCCATTCAGTAGCTGTTCTGTAACAGAACCAGCCAGGCAGAATTTTAGTCATCTACTTACGTGAATCCAGTCCTTTTTGGTCAGGCATGTGTAGCATGTGGGCTGGCAAGTAAATTTTGTATCTGGGCTGATAATATTTTGCAAGGCTGAATTAAGCTTATATATCTTCCAAAGAGCCAATATACTAGGTTGATACTTCTCATTAAAAACTTTACATGCCACCTTATGTTGGTATCTCACATATGCTAAAATATAAGCGGAGAACATAAGCATGCTTTCTAATTCACAGTAGGTATTCCTTTTCTTTCACTGTGCACACAGCTTGGTGCCCTCTTTTACACAACAAAAAGCATCTTAAAATTAGGTGAGAAAAAAAAATCAGTCAGAAAGTACTGAATATGGAATGACCAGCACTAATGAGAACTCAAAACAAAAGTCACCTAAAAAAAGAAAACAACCTCTGTTCCCTTCCCCCCCACATACACACCAGTCACTCTGGCAAAAGCCTTCGAACAAAATGATACTCTAATGCCTGAATGCCTTAGTTCTGAGGATTTTAATTGTGGTAATTGTAGTAAATGTCTACTATAATAGCACTTTGCTTGTATCAGCATTTTCATTGTTAAAGTAAGTATTTGTAAAGAAAAGAATCCAAAAGGCCAACTTTAAACAGCTTCATAAAACTTGGCAAGTGGTAAGTCCCCCTCAGTATCACTAAAAACAACATCCATATTTATATAACTGAAGTCATTCTAATATAAGTAATGCATGCACATTCACAAACGTTCAAATATAACTCACAGTTCTTAGCCCCTATTTAGCAAAGCACTTAAGCACATGCTTAACCCCAAAATAATTTATTAGAGCACCAGTTCAGCGAAGTACTGAAGGACTGATCCAAACCCACTAAAGTCAATGGAAGGACTTTCATGGGTACTGTATCATACCCAGAGTCACACAGCTCCGGTGTCATCTATTGTTCCATCCCCCTTCCCTTGAGAGGATATATTTCTAGCCTGGGCTCTGCTATGGTCTGCCTTTATGATCCAAGACCTAAGCAACCCTGATGATGAGCTCTCATTTTATCTTTTCTACCATACATTGTGAGTAATTTTATACATAAATTGTATTGGCCTGAAAATTACATGTTTCTTGTACCACTCGTGTTCAAAAACAACATATCACCGCTAAGCTTTCCATATAATTAAATCTCTGTAAATTTGGGTGCCAGCTATTTTTCATGAATCTATATTACAGTTAAAGTCACAGAAAATTTCTGCTGTAAATAGTTCAGCATCCATCCTTATTCTTAATAAAAGTTATGGACCTAGTCTTTTCCCACTGATGTCAACAAGAGTTTTTAATCATTGACTTCAGTGGGAGCAGGATTTGGCACTATGGCTAAAAGTCTGAGAGAAGCACCTGATTTTGTGTGCCTTCATTTTTGCACATCCCAACTTGAGTCTGATTTTCAGAGGTATCCATTAGATACATTTCCCATTGATTTCAGTGGGAGCTATCGTTGCTTAATACTTCTGAAAATCAGGCCCAAAGTATATCAGACTGGGAACCTAAAAATGAGTGACCTCTTTTGAAAATATAGGTCTCTGTATTTGAAAGCGCATGTTGCCTTTGACTAGCTAGTTGTGTCTTAAAAGGAACATAACAATATTCCTACAGCTGGATCAAGAAGTAGAGGGTACCAGTCTTGGCTCTGCAGGTGTGTGTTTTGTTATGGAGAGGAGATAACCACTCCGTAGATAAGATGGCAGCTGCTCTCCGATAACAAGGCTGAATTCGTGTCTCCCCACACACACCCCATGCCAAAAACCAAATACATACAAACCAAAAACCTCATTTAATTACATCATCTTAAATCTGATTAAAAAAACAAAATTTATTTTTATCAGTAATGTCAAAATACAAAGAACAAAAACCTTTGGAAAAGATAATGTACATATGCACATTAATCTTAAATGCAAGTCTACACACATAATTTGATGATAAAGCAATATCTTTTCTTATTAAAACTACATATGTAATTTATATGTGTAATTTTTAGGCCAATCCAATTTATGTATAAAATTACACACAATGTGTGGCAGAAAAGATAAAATGGGGGCTGGGGCACATGACTTATGAGGAGAGGCTGAGGGAACTGGGTTTATTTAGTCTGCAGAAGAGAAGAGTGAGGGGGGATTTGATAGCAGCCTTCAACTACCTGAAGGGGGGGTTCCAAAAAGGATGGAGCTGTTCTAGTGATGGCACATGACAGAACAAGGAGCAGTAATCTCAAATTGCCGTGGGGGAGGTCTAGGTTGGATATTAGGAAAAACTATTTCACTAGGAGGGTGGTGAAGCACTGGAATGGATTACCTAGGGAGTGGTGGAATCTCCGTCCTTAGAGGTTTTTAAAGCCTGGCTTGACAAAGCCCTGACTGGGATGATTTAGTTGGAGTTGGTGCTGCTTTAAGCAGGGGGTTGGACTAGATGACCTCCTGAGGTCTCTTCCAACCCTAATCTTCTATGATTCTATGCGGATTGCTCAGGTCTCTGATCATGAGGGCAGACCATTCTTAAAAAATAGTAATGAATACTTTTACCAAAACATTTCCATTCTAAATTGATAAATGTGTTACCTGATATTTCCCACCTCTCAGCCCTTTAATATTTTAGATTTTGAAATCAAACACTGCAGTTCTACTTTAAAAAAAACTAGCCACATCAACCAGTCATAGTTAAGTCTGGTGAGTTATGATGATAAATGCATTTCTTTATGCATATGAATAATGTGTTTATCATCTTATCTGTATAAGATTGACAATGTCCTTAGATAGTCATTTCCTTACTTCTAAGTGCTTGGGCTTTGATAGGCAAGTATACTGTTTGCCACTTAAGAACCTTTACTGGTTTCAGAAACAAAAAAGTTTTTCATTTTGTTATTTCATTGTATGAATAAAATAGACACCATATTGTACAGTATATATATCCCTACCAATTCACACACAGAGCTGTGAAATTAGGCATTGAATTTGTCTTCTACAAAAATTCTGTCTCCCTCACACTAATTTCATAGCTACTCCTAAATCATTGCTGCACACACTCATTATGGAGGACAGAACAATTCTTACAAAAAAGCCCGACACAAAGATCACATCTTAAATGAACATGTCAATAAAAGGCAAAGTTAGCACTAGAATGAACATAAAGAGTCATTACACAAATGTAATTAATTCACCGTTAATTGATCAGAGTTAGGACGTTTTTCATCAGTGAGCAAAGATGCACTTCCCCAAACCACTTCCCCAAAGATGCACTTTCCCAAACCCAAACCACTGTCCCCAAACCACTTGGCCACCACCACACCATCTGACTCAAAGTGTGTGTCAGAAATATTTCATCCATGTGAAATTGACTCCAGGTCCTTCCTCAGCAGTCTCAATATTGCATGGTTTCAACATTAATTTCTCATGATCCCCATTGTCTCACTTGCCCTCAAATGTGGACTAAAAATCTCTGTAATAATTTCAACCTCCTGTATGGAGACTCTACCTTTGTCCAAACAATTTGCAGCATACAGAAGAGGAAAACGAGCATTCATAGATTTCATTAGAGTTTAAGGCTAGATTATCATTATATTAGATTATCCAGCCTGGCCTGTATGTCATAGACCTTTATATTTCATCCAGTTACCCCATAATTGAGCCCTGTAATTTGGGTCTGACTAAAGCAAATCTTCCAGAAAGGCATCCAGACTTGAAAACATCAAGAGATGGAGAATCCACTGCTTCCATTGGTACTTTGTTCCAGTGGTTAATCCCCCCTCACGATTAAAAATGTGTGTCTTATTTCCAACATGATTTTTTCTGCTTCTGCTTCCAGCCACTCATTCCTGTGCCTTCCTTCACTGGATTAAAGAGCACCCTTCCCACCTGTTTTGTTAAAATAAACAGATTGATCTCTCAGAGTAAGGCATTTTCTGTAGCTCTTGAATCACTTTTGTGTCTCTTTTCTGCACTCTCTCCAACTTTTCAACATTATTTTAAAAATATGGTCACCAGAATGAAACACAATATTCTAGTAAAAGTCTCACCAATCCCATATACAGACATAAATCATGTCCCTACTCATTCACTACTCTACTGTTTATTATACATCCAAACATTGCATTAGCCTGTTTTCCCACAACAATTTGAGCTTATGTTCAGTTGCTTGTCCACTGACACCCCTAAATCTTTGTCATTTGCATTTCCTTGTTCTTAAATGTATCACTTCGCATTTGGTTGGCTCCAGTTAACCAAGTAATCTAGATTGTTCGTATGACTGCTCTGTCCTCTTTATTTACCACTCCTCCAATCTTTGTGCCATCCATAAATTTATATTTACTTCTAGATCACCAAATAAAATAGTTAACAGCATTGGGCTGATTCATATGAAAAACACCTCATATGATGATGATTACCCATTGATGACTACTTTTTGAGATCTGTCAGTTATCCAGTTCTCAATCTATTTAACATGTACTTTGCTGATATTGTATAAGTGCTTTAAAAAGAAAAGAAAGAAAAGTCAGAATGTAGTACTAAATCAAACATCTTACAAGAGTCTATTACAAACAGCACAGAAACTGCTGCATTACATATATGTTATGGACCCAGTCCTGTTTCCACAAAAAGAAATATGTAATGGATAGTCTATTAAAAACAAAACAAATTAAGGAATAGAATCTCTAGTTCAAATGGGGTAGGTGCAACAGTTGTTTAATAATGCTTTCTTGACTCCTATCCTGAGACTAGCCAGTGACCAATCAGGTCCCTGGCATACTTTAGAGCAGCAGAAAGGCTGGTCTAACTTATACCCACCCTTAGCCCCAATCAGCTGTTCTGGCTGTGAGGGATAGCTGGAAGGCAGTTAAGCCATGGCCATGTCCTCTTTTTTCCTCTGGGATCACTCCTTGTCCAGCTGGGGGTTGTCACACAGACACATAACTGCCTCTCCACCACATAGGCATTACAGAAGGCACAGATCTAGGGAGTTGGTTAAGCTGTCTTTCCACTTGCTTTGTGCCACTGCAGTGTGTCAGAAAGCAGTCAGCATGTGAGCCACCATGGTAATCAACACTTTGTCCCTCCTCAGCACAAAAGTATAAAAGCTTTCTGCAGGTAGGAGGCAAAGGGCAGACTGCTCCAGCCTAGCATAGCTCCCCATATTAGAGAGGCCACTTGAGTCACCCAGTTAATAGGAATCTTTCCCTTCCACCCATAATCTCCTTGGCCACCAGTAGCAGCAAAGCATCCCAATTTAAAAACTCCAGGTCCTGATTAATCAGAAAACTCTGCTATTTCCTCCCAGCAATACAGCCATAGCCCTAAAAGTGACTGGGGCAGCTTAGCTAAAAAACAGAGGATTTTTGTTCAGCCTCTTTGTACAATGAGGAAATTAAATGGCTTGGTTTTCCTTCATCACCTATGACTAGGTGGCTCAGTTATTCCCTGCTTTGATCTACTTCTTCTAAGAGCTTCAGTTCTCAAGTACTTATCCACACATACATGCAGCTAATCTGTGTTTGCCACTGCTATTTTTGAATGTCAGTCAATTATAATTCTCTTTAAATAGAGCAGCATAATGAGAAAATGCTACCCATGATTAAAAGGGAAAAGAATCAAAACTTCCTGCCAATATAAACTCAGCTAATTTTACAGAAAGCTCTCTCTCTCCTTCCCTCCATGTCTGTATTTAATGCCTAGCTTTCTAACTAAAGGCAGTAGGGATTTACAGGGGATTTCCCGAGAGAGCTTTTCTTCCTGGAAATTCCAGCAACTCTTTCCTTTTGTAAGCTTTCCTTTCAAGCCATACACTAGTAACAAGCAACAATGTATACTCACACACTTACAAAAGCCTGATTGTACTTTCTAAATGCTGTACATTGTTAAAATATGTAAGAATCTTAAATTCAGAAACCTTCTGTTTAATAAGAATAAACATACTTTCATGGGAGGAAGGCAAGGAGGGACTTGTTCCCTCAAGCTATCTAGGTAAAGATCTATTTCACATACCCTTCAGTACTAGAAACAAGACTATAATTCTCTCAAAATTCATATACTATATTAATATAGCTCTGTCATCAAACAGGCATGTTTTGCATGAAGCAGGACTACGCAGGTATATATTAATATAAGGGCTGCCTACCATCTCAAAACACTGTAGGTGTCAGTTTTTCCACAATGTAAGCTACAGTGAATGTCTAACAGTTTGCAGAGAAATGGTTCTCTAAGTAGCATATCATCATACCAAGCTCTACTCACTTGGGGACCACAAAAGGGACTCAATCACAGTAAGGTGTGCAGTTGTTTACATGTGCTCTGCCTGACTCCATAGATGTGGCTCTGTCATAGAATCATAAAATCATAGAAGATTAGGGTTGGAAGAGACCTCAGGAGGTCATCTAGTCCAATCCCCTGCTCAAAGCAGGACCAACCCCAACTAAATCATCCCAGCCAGGGCTTTGTCAAGCCGGGCCTTAAAAACCTCAAAGGATGGAGATTCCACTACCTCCCTAGGTAACCGATTCCAGTTTTTCAATACCCTCCTAGTGAAATAGTTTTTCTTAATATCCAACCTAGACCTCCCCCTCGGCAACTTGAGACCATTGCTCCTTGTTCTGTCATCTGCCACCACTGAGAACAGCCAAGCTCCATCCTCTTTGGAACCCACCTTCAGGTAGTTGAAGGCTGCTATCAAATCCCCCCTCACTCTTCTCTTCTGCAGACTAAATAAGCCCTGTTCCTCAGCCTATCCTCGTAAGTCATGTGCCCCAGCCCCCTAATCATTTTTGTTGCCCTCTGCGGGACTCTCTCCAATTTGTCCATATACTTTCTGTAGCGGGGGGCCCAAAACTGGATGCAATACTCCAGATGTGGCCTCACCAGTGCCAAATAGAGGGGAATAATCACTTCCCTCAATCTGCTGGCAATGCTACTACTAATGCAGCCCAAAATGCCGTTAGCCTTCTTGGCAACAAGGGCACACTGTTGACTCATATGCAGCTTCTCAAACACTGTAATTTGCAGGTCCTTTCTGAAGAACTGCAGCTTAGCCAGTCGGTCCCCAGTCTGTAGCAGTGCATGGGATTCTTCCGTTCTAAGTGCAGGACTCTGCACTTGTCCTTGTTGAACCTCATCAGATTTCTTTTGGCCCAATCCTCCAATTTGTCTAGGTCACTCTGGACCCTATCCCTACCCTCCATCTTATCTACCTCTCCGCCCAGCTTAGTGTCATCTGCGAACTTCCTGAGGGTGCAATCCATCCCATCATCCAGATCATTAATGAAGATGTTGAACAAACTGGCTCCAGGATCTACCCCTGGGGCACTCCCCTTGATACCGGCTGCCTGCTAGGCATCGAGCCATTGATGTTGAGCCTGACAATCTAGCCAGCTTTCTATTCATTTTATAGTCCATTCATCCAATCCATACTTCTTTAACTTGCTGGCAAGAATACTGTGGGAGACCATATCAAAAGCTTTGCTAAAGTCAAGATATGTCATGTCCACCACTTTCCCCATATCCAGAGAGCCAGTTATCTCATCATAGAAGGCAATCAGGTTGGTCAGGCATGACTTGCTCTTGGTGAATCCATGTTGACTGTTCCTCATCATCTTCCTCTCCTTCAAGTGCTTCAAAATGGATTCCTTGAGGACCTGCTCCATGATTTTTCCAGAGACTGAGGTGAGGCTGACTGGTCTGTAGTTCCCTTGATTCTCCTTCTTCCTTTTTTTAAAGATGGGCACTATATTTGCCTTTTTCCAGTCGTCCGGGACCTCCCCCAATCACCATGAGTTTTCAAAGATAATGGCCAAGGGCTCTGCAATCACATCAGCCAACTCCCTCAGCACCCTCGGATGCATTAGATCCGGCCCCATGGACTTGTGCATGTCCAGCTTTTCTAAATAGTCCTTGACCTGTTCTTTCACCAGTGAGGGCTGCTCACCTCCTCCCTATACTGTGCTGCCCAGTGCAGCAGTCTGGGAGCTGACCTTGTCTGTGAAGACCAAGGCAAAAAAAAACATTGAGTACTTCAGCTTTTTCCAGTCTTGAGCAGGTAAAAAAATTGGTGGAGCTGTCCAGGAAGCAAATTTTATTAGTGCAGCAAACTATGAAGTTTTGGGAACAGTGAAACTTTCTCATTACTGGAATGTTTCAGTGTTTCCAAAATGAAATATGCTTCCTTGACTCCCAGGCTCTCCAGGAGACTGGAAGCTCTGGCTCTGCAGCCATCCACCAGGTGGCTGCAGAGGATCTAGAAACCTAGAAGGTCTGGCTCCACGGTATCCCACCAGGTGAGCTGCTGAAGAAGCAGGCAGGTGGATGAGCTGGCAGTAAACCAGGCAGGTTTCCCATCAAAAACCTGACTAGTTTCCTTTGAAAGATTAGCTGAAATCTTTGCATGACAGCAGAACTTTTTCCTTTCAATGAATCAGCATTCTCTGACAGAGAAACATTCTGTTCAGACAATTTCTGACCAGCTGTAGTGGTGGTACTCTCCCAAGCTATACCAATCTGTACCACCAAAATGAGATTTATTTTTTCCATAACCGATCTTTGTGGTAGAACCCTTTCCTTTCTTATACATGCTTTGATCAGCATTGAAGTTGTTAATGTGAAAGATTTAAATTACAATCTTTAAGCTTCTGAGTAAATGCCCTTTCTTGCAATGAATGGGACAAATAACTCTCAGCTGTCAATTCAGACCCTATGCAGATTCAAATAAACATCACTGCATTAGTTATACTCAAGTCACATGTTGTCTTTTTCTAAGGTAGTGTTTGTAACTGTAACCCTGTTGGGCTCAGCTGGGTGTGAACCTCAAATATTTGCATCCTGGAAAACTGTTTGCAAGTGCTAATCTAAAAACTCCATAAATGTACTAATTTTAGTTAATTGGCAATCATTTAACTCAAGTTACAACTGGGTCATGAACCCTGCTTTAGATAAAGCCCTTGAAAGTTATCTGATTAACTATACGGGTTAGAGAAGTTTTTGTTTGTTTTGTTTTGTTTTGTTTTAGAATTGAAAGTTGAGGTTCTGGGAATTCATGGGAGTTGGCGGTGGTGTCACATACCCACATAGCTTCATTCCACCCTAGTTAAAGCCCAGCTCTGGGGCCTGATTCTCCAATGCTCTGCATCTTGTGTGGACATTCACACCTGTGTAAAACAGATATAAAATGCTACTGTTGCTAAGGCTTGTTCTACAGTAGGAACTTAAGTCAGTATAACTATGTCACTCGGGAGTGTGAATAAGCGACCCCCAAGTGACATAAGTTACACACTCCTAAACGCCGGTGAGGACAGTGCTATGTCGGTAGAAGAGCCTCTCATGGAGGTGGATTTATTATGCCAACAGGAGAGCTCTCCCATCAGCATAGAGTGTCTTCACCAGATGTGATACAGCAATGCAGCTGCATCAGTCCAGCTGCTCCAATGTAGCCCTTCTAGTGTAGACTAACCCTAAGCTATTGTTTGCCATACGCAGAGAATAGGAGGGACTGAGATGCACCAATGCCTGAGGCCTCAGCAATGGCAAGGAATTGGTTGAGATATATTGGCAAGTGACCTGCGCCCCACAGTGCAGAAGGCAGCACACATCATTCAGGTCACTGCTAATCTGATTTAGGGGAAATTCCTTCCCAACCCCCCATACGGCAATCCATTAGACCCATTTGTGATTCTGTATGATTGAATCATGACCATTTATAACATTAATATTGCTATTGTTAGACAATTGCAACAAAACTTATACAGAATGTCATGTAAGGTATCAATGGAAAAGTTACAGTCTATCAAATATGATTATCCCGTTTGTTTGTTTGTATGCATGCATCATCTTTGTATCTAAAGTTATGAATATTGACTATGTACCAGTATTTCAACTGTGTTTGCTCCTGCGGTAACACCCATAATAATTTACATCCAGTTTAGCCAACACATTGTGAATGATCCATTCAAGTTGATGGCCTGTTAAAGAACACTTAACTCTCACAGTGGGCCACAGAAGAAGCTTCTCCCCACCCAGTGAGCCTTCCAGTAGACACCTTAGCCAGAATATGGGTAATGGCTGCTCCTGTGAATCATCAAAGCAGGTAATGGGATGTGACTTGCTCATGTGACTCTGGACTCCATCTTGTGCCTGTTATTTTCCACAAAGACCGAGAGCAGTCCCTCCACATGGGAGAAGGTATAAAAAAACCTGAAAGCATCTCCATTTTGCCTCTTTCGTGCTCTGATCTCTGGACTATGGACTTACACTAAAGGGAGCATATTGACGATGGACTGAGGACCTTCCAATTTTTTTGGAAGTTACCAGAGACTTGACAAGCCAGCAGTCCATAACATCACTACTACAAACCAGATCCAAGAACTTTGCAATGATTGTATATGATTTCTTTGAACATTTTAACTCTCCTCTTTCTTTTCTCATGTAAATAAACCTTTAGATATTAGATACTAAAGGATTGGCAACAGCATGATTATTGGGTAAGATCTGAGTTATATATTGACCTGGCTGTGTGACTGATCTCTTGGGACCAGAGAATTCTATATGTGATTAAATTGGTTTTCAGTAACCACTCATCATAGAGTCCAGTGTCTGGGTGGTGAAGCAAGGGCTGGAATGCCTAATGAGACTGCATTTTTGACTTCTTATTAACCAGTCTGGTGAGACAGAAGTTTACTTTTGTTACTGGCTAATTATACCTTATGATAGAATAATCACCAGTTTGGGTTGAGTTTGACCTATTTCTCTGCAGTTTGTCCGGAATCTGGTATTCTCAGCTGTGACCCAATGAGGCACAGTGACACCTTTGTGAACATTTGGTTGTGGTAGCATTTTACTCCCATGTCCACAGATTTTTTTTTGGGGGGGGGGGGGGGGGGGGGAGGAATAAAACATGACTCTGAAGAATCCGGCCCATACTATCAATAGTCTAAGTGTAAACAAATGTTTTAACATTTTTGCATTGGGAGAATGACCTGCAAATTTTAAACCGCTTATTGAAAACCCCATAGAAAAACTCACAGAGACAAGGAAATAGAATAACCACCATGGTGGAATAGCCACCAGCCCCTTGTCTCTGTGGGTGGCATTCAAATCAATTTTTCCCAGTACTGACATTCTTTCCAATTACTTTAAAAGGTTTCAGTGAATGGTGTGGTAGCTGAGGTTCTCTTTTAGTCAGGAATCCCTCAAAGGTTTCTGTGGGGATCACAGTCTTCACCGAAAGCTTTGATATTTTTCAGTCAAAACAAATGTCCTTTTTAAAAGAACACACAGATTTACAAAATTTAACAAACAAGCTCATTTTAAGTTAATTCTACATTTCCACTGATTAAAAATAGATGCCTTCAGCCCATACAACAATAATAAAAAGGGATTCTTTAATTGTGGAGAATATGAATTGTGTAATCAGATTTGCTACCGAAAGAAAATCTTTGTTGGGCTTGCAGCCGTACAACAGGCTCTCTGCCTCTTAACTCTTCCAGAACTTGAGATTTAAAAATGATACTAATGTGTAGGCAGATACAGACATAAAATGCAATTGAATATTGAAGTAGTGAATCTCAGCCTTATTTTTCCCCTTATGTTGGTCATTATCTCTGATTTTTTGGAAATTTATTTGCACATTATAGAGAGTATGGCTGTGAATACAAATTAAATAGCTATGCATGCTTCTTCAGAATCACAGAAAGGAGGAGATGTATGTGAAAAGATTAATAGAGAAATTAAGGATGAAATTTTCAAAGCCACCTGGAGAGTCATGTAGTCCAGCTCCCTGCCAAGATAGTGTCTTCTAGTGTCTTCTATTATCAGCATTCCCAGTCTAGTGTCTTCTAGTGTCTTGTCCTGTCTAGTTTTCAATCTCCTAAGAGAAGACTGGGAATGCTGATACTGGCAGTTTGTTTCCCCAACAGTGGAAGTGGTCTGTTTTCCACTTTTAAGGGTGTTTGTCCACCTTTTGTTACTCAGCTGAATCTTTTTGGATGTTCAGCTGCCTCTGGATGTTCAACTATTATCAATGGCTAAAAATGTCTTTTATCTTCTACATTTCTTCCAGATGTGGAATTTAACATAGCGATGCATGCATGTGTCATCTGAAAAATAGAATACCTCAGAGTGCTCTGTGTGAGGCTGCTCCTTAAGACTTTTTGGAAAATTCAGCTGGTGCAGAATAAGGCTACCTGCTAACTCAGTGGTCTGTCTCACTGGCAGCACATCAGACCTGTGCTCTATTGTCTGCACTAGCTTCCTTTGTTTCCAAGAAGAATTTATGATATTTGTTTTAACCTATACAGCCTTAACATATTTGAGTCCTGAATACCTGAAGATTGCTTCTTGTATCTCTACTATTGTACCAATTGAGTTCAAGGAGGCAATTTAGACAGCATCCCCCCATTTAAGTGGGAGAGGCTTTTCACCGGGCCCACCAGGCATAGTCAGTAAGGGGTCTTAAACTTTGCAGTATTCTTCCCCTTCCGTTGCAATCACGCCAAATTTGTTGGCTTTTGAGTCATACTGAAAGGTCCACCGATTGTCTGGTATTTTTCCCTGAGAGGAGTGTTTGGGAAATGGGAGTGGTGGTGGAAGTCTGTGTTATGAAGCGGTCTAGGAGTTGTTGTTTTTTTAACAAGTTTGGCTATTGGTCCCATTTGTTTCTTATAACATTTTTATGTGCTGTAATATGTACACATGACCAGGTATCTGCATGGGACCATTTACAATTAGAATTATATATATCTCTTAAGTAAATGCATCCCCAAAACAGATACAAAAATAAAAATAGCTTTTCCAATGCATCATCCTGACTACTACTCGGAATGCTCAGTTTATAGGCCAGAAGCTCCTAATGCTTTTGAATAATTATGCACAGACAGTTTGGTTCAGAGCAGTGATGACCCAGAGATTATGTTACTAATACATAGTCACATTTTGCTTCCATTGGTGCTTTGTTGCTGCATGGAAACCTTCCCTCGCTGCTATGAGCTGTTATATCAGTTACATACCCACCTCTAAGCTGCATTAGCTGTGAATTAACTTTTTATGATGCAAGATATACTGCAGGATTTACCGTTATTTCTGCAATGCAACAGATGTGCATAGCATGTACAGACAAATTTAAGATAGCCCCTTGCCCCAACCCTGCAAAGAGCTCCACACAGGTGGCCCACAAAGACCTCCTTGCATGATCAGAACCTGCCCAGTGACAATCCTGAGTGATGCTGAGCATCCACCACTATTGTAATTAAAGTTATCATATGACAGGGTATGATGTAAGATGACAGTACAGGAATGACCATACCAATACCCATGTTAAGCCTCTGAGCGTGGCAAGTAGGAACTAGATGTTTTCTAAAAGACCAAGCACTTTGAGTTGGCTACCCAGACAAGCTTTGCCTTCTCTACTACCAATCTGCCTCCTCAGTGCTTATTCAACATGACATCTACAAGAGGAGCTGCAGGTGCTCAGTATCTCTCAGAATCTCACCCCAAGTTAAACACAAGCCAGCAGGATGTGGCAGAAAGAGAGTGTGAGTCATGGAAGGAACTAAGGGTAACTGTATGTGCTTATGTTATGTACACACATTTTCACAATATCATTTGTCTTTATATATATTTTAATACATAAAAGTCGGCGGGAGCAAAATCAAGCAAGGAGACGGAGTATTACCTGCAACGAAGACTTATTTTATCTTGCAGACACTTAATGGACAAAGCTTTTTGGTGTACCCACAAGATTAAGAAGAGGAAAAAAGCACAGTACAATCAATACAGGGCAATTGACAAGACAGTGTAATAGCCAAATGAAAGCATAGCATCTGTATTATTAGCCACACATTATACTGCGTGATCTGTAACCTAATCTTCTATGACATGATGTAATTTGATGCAAGTACCATGTTATATTATATACTTGAAGCCTGCTTTGGGGATTAATTTTTCCAGTAGTGGATATCAGCAAGCTACTGATAAATTAGTGCATAAGCATTCCATGTTCCCAACTCTATAACTAGCAGCACATAGTTCAGAACTTATTTTATATTCAGATATCGCTTTAGAACTGCTTAAGGCAACATTAATAGAACAAGGAAATTATATCAATGGTGGAATAGTATGAATTTTCACTACCATTGAACATTTACATGTCTAAATAAAGAATTATAATTTCCAATGATAACACTGACATGGAAAACGCCTGAATTATTTAAAACATTCTAATATTATGCTTTGGACCCGATGATGAAAAGTAGTAACATACAAAGGGGAAAACCACACATATTAAACATAAGTGTATTGAGATTTCTGTTTTGGTGATGAAGCAGTTCTCTCAAACAAGAGACAAAAAGATATATTCCACACTACAAAACAAAACCTAACAGCAAACATGGAGAGGGAGAATGCAAACACATACATCAAACACTACTTAAAAACTACTTCCTTCACCATGAAAATCAACTAGATACAGCAATAACTTTTAACTAAATATAAATCTGTCTTGCCTGGAACACTTTATAAGCTTATTTGGAAAAAAAATCACACACCACATTATTTGGCCTGGCAGAAGTGCTATCAGTAGGGATACAGAACCCCGAATGCTGTTCCCAAACTGACTCCACATTCATTACAGAGGGTTTCAAAATTCTCTCTCCAGAGCTGAGCCAAAAATAATAATAATAATAACAAAAATCTGAATTCTGTCCTGTGGGAAATTCAGATATTTAACATTTGTTTTCGTCATATTTAGGGACAAAAAGTTGAAATCAAAAATTTATGTGGAATAAAAAGTTCTGAAAAGTACTGATTCAGAAATGGTGAAACATTTCATGTCAATATTTTTTATCTAAATCTAAACACTTGGATATTCCCCAAGTTGAAGTGGTTAGTTCTGATTAAGTTCAACATTAAACTACATCTCCCTGTAGTAGCACATTGGCTCATTGGAGTTGTAGTTTGGGTGCCTGATTTCCCCCCACCCCCCACTCCTTCCTTACAGGCTGGGCTTCCTGACCAGCCTACATCTTCCATGATGCACCACTTGGCTTGATCAGAGAAGAGACCTGCAGTTTTGCAGAAACTGCATTTGTATTGAAAAATCATTTGATGGAAAAATTTAGACCAGCTCTACTTTCCTTCATCTGCATGCCACCTCTGCCACATCCCCTTTTGCTGCAAAGAAGACAGAGAAAGTGGACCCAAAAATTAAAAGTTTGTCTCCCTGGTGAGCATGAAAAGTTCATCTATTTTTTTAAATAAATGAGGTTAGCCATGGTATTTAAAACAAAAACAAAAACACTTTCAAACATTTTTAAGAGATCTCACCACTATGATCACACTTCTACACTTGCCAACACAGAGACATATGACACTGGCCTTTAAAATTTGACAAATATCCAGAATGAGGAACACAACGAGAAATAGAATAATTTAGAGGGACAGAGATTTGCACAGAAATAGGGCAAACAAACTTAGAAGTGAAATAAGTGACAATGTTTGGCTTTGTTAATTCTAGACAATAAAATACGCTAGTAAGTAACCCTTTGTTCTAATCAATTTCACTTTCAGAATTTTATGCACTAGTATAATGCTTCATTGCATGGAGTCAAATACAGCTGTGCAAATAACTGATTTTTCATTTTGCTAGCTGGACTGAAAAATAATTAAATCACATCAAATGAAACATTTAGTTTAACTGAAAACAAAATGTTTTGTTTAATTTGACTTTAACTTTTTAAAAAATAAAATAGAAGTAATATTCAAAAAGTCATTTCAAATTAAATGTTTCAATTTTCAGGATTTGTTTGTTTTTTAACCAAAATTCATTATATGTTTGCGGGGTCACCCCAAATCTGCACTTGTGTCAAAAAATCTTGTAGATGAAAATTTTTGCCCATTCCTAGTTTCAAATACTGCGGCAGAATAATCATTTTGTTAAAAAAAAAAAAAATCTCTAAACAAACATTTGCTTTAAAGTTCACTAAGAAGCCTCTTAGTTTGTAAAGGACTAATTTTTACAAATTCTACTTGACGGTGTCCCTTTATACTTACTATTTCCACTGCCCTGCTACAGGAGAGGCCACCTGCCCATCTCACTGCACCTTTGATTAAAAGAGGGCCTGTACTGCAAGATCTACCCACTGGGAAGTGGCACTAAGTGTGCTAACCACTAGGATACCTTACCCATTGTGGAGTCTGTTACAGTGCCCATTAATAGTAGATCCCCAAGATACTAGAGGAGAAAAAAGTTTCCATGGATACAGGGGCTTTCTGCCAGTCTCAAGTAATCTGCATCAGTAATTTATATCTGGATTAAAACAATGACATTTCAAAAATGACAATAAAGCAATTTGAGGGGGCGTGGTTAGTATGAAATAATCACATCCCAAGCGTACTTGAGGCACTCAACTACTCCTTCCATCTCATAGTGATTAACCACATCCTCTATTATTTCTTGCTGTTTATTATACAACAGAGACCTCTTCCAAGCACACTCTAGACGGCAAGTATATTCCTGTAACAGGTTTAGTCCTTCATTAAAAAAAAAAGAACTTAGGTTTTATCACAGAGCAATTGAGATACATTTGCACACAGCTCTTTTCTTGTTCTGACAGATTAATTAGGAAACATTCTATTTCATTTTTGTACATTTTAATTCATGTGACAGCTTTATTAATTTACAATTGCATCAATCGGAGGACAGGATTTATAGAAATTGGTGCAATGCACATGAATACTTTAAGGATTATTATTCTCACATCTGATCATTAGGTGGCCTTTCCTGAATGGAGCACAATTAAATGAAGTCTGAGCCAGTTTTAGGTCAGAGAGCTGCACCTGTTATTTATCAACTGGATTAACAGAAATTCAACTGGGTTGGACACGGCTGATGCTTTTGATTCTTTTCCATTAGTGAAGATTGTCTGTTTTTATCTGTACACAGATTTCTCAACCACAAAATGAAGAATTATTTTTTTCCTTCCTTTGAAATATCTTTCCACATTTGTATTGAAAGTTGGTCCTACTGAATATTTTACTATATGCAATTTAACTATATAACCCCAAACACTACAGTGAGATGGAATCAAGGATTTCTCAAGAAATCAAATCAGTATAAACTGCCATGAAGCCCAGCATGTACACAGCCATCCTTAGGCAAACTGGTTTTAAATATACCAAGTGCTATTTTGTTTTCCTATACCTTTCACATGTAATTTTTATTTTACACTCAGTTTTCATGTACAGGTTTATATATATATATATTTTGTGGGGGTGCAGACTCACTGAATAGGAACCAAAATGTCTACATTGTAATTTGCCCTAGACAGAACTGAGGATCAGCACACTTTAGTACGGTAGCTCTGATGTCACCATGAATGTGGAGATAGATTTGACATTTCCAAATGCTCTAGTTATTTCCTGACACATAAGGCTATTATGTGACATACATTCAACCAAAACTGTCAGGTTTCCCACCCCACCAAGAGAAATTATTTAGCATGGTTACAGTTTATTTTCAAAACCATAGCTTCAAGGACAGCAGCATTTAACCCACTTTTTAGATACTTTTTTGGATAAATCCTAAATGAAAAGGATTCAACTTAGGAAATTGGAAATTGCAGACATTTATAGTCTGATCATTGAAAAAAGAAGAGGCACACTTGTGCAATAAAGACGGAGGTGTGGGAAATTGAACAAGCTGCTTTTGTCCTTGTACTGATGCATCTTTGAAGCTGCAGTGTTTTCCCAGTGGGCTAGAGAACAGATTGACTCAAGTGCTCAATACATTAAAAAACAAATTAACATCTAATATAGGAAAGTGTCATAAAGCCATTTGTTTGGAGCTGCACTGAGGAAGCAGCACAAACGTCAGACGTCGCAATACTGCAGTTAATGATCTCACACATTTAAAAAAAACAAACAAAACAATAACACCAAAAAGAGGCCAGCATACTTTTGAAGTAACCCCATTGCTCCACTATGCAGACCTCAGCTCTGATGCCAGTTTACTTCCCAAATACTTCAATCAGGCCAGTTCTACACTGGAAATTTTACTGACACAACTACATTGTTTAGAGGTGTGATTCTTTATGTCTATTTTTTAATTGGCAAAAAGCCCTAGTGGAGATGCAATTTATACCAGCAAAAAGAGTCCTTTTGCCACTATAGCTTATTTCATTTGGAGAACTAGTGCTACCTATACCGGCAACGGAACTCATTTGCCAGTGTAGCTGCATCTCCAATAGGGGTTGCCAGTACAAATATACTGGCAAACCCTTTCTATTGTAGACAAGGCCTCTCGTCCCCACCCCCAACATCATCTTGAAACCTTAGTGTACCCTCTTAACACTTTTTGAAAGATGTGAAGAAGATGCTTAGTGTAAAGAGAAGGCCTGTTGCGTTGTGCAAAATAGCAACTGGGAGTCCTGGGGAACCTTTAGAGTTAACAGTTTGGTTTGTTGTTTATTTAGTATATAGATGGTAAGACTCTCCACCCACTAGGCATGAGACAAAGCATCGAAATGTACCAGAAATAGTAAATTTAGATATTTTTTACCCTTATATGCTGGTCTTTTGTGCTTACTCCCAGCACAAAATTTCACTTAAGGATGCAAATGAAGGGTGCAAAATTTCATTTAAGGATGACAGCACACTATTTAGTGGTAATAGTTTGATTATCTGAAAGTCGCAGAGGACACATGTCATGTGGTGGCATCTGCTGCACTGTGAGAGACATGAATATATATTAGTCTGTAGTTACTATGCAGCACTTGTAGATCACCTTCCATCTGAAGATCTCATGGAGATTGTGCAAACATTAAGGGCCACATTGCAACAGGCCTCTGCACAGGAAGGAAGTCAGTAAGGCAGGATTCAGGGAACCTTCCCCATCTCACATTCCACACAAGGACTAGGAACAATTATTCACAGTCCCTGCACTAATAGGATCACAAGACACTATGGTCACTCAATACACACTTAGGGCTGGATCCACAAAGAAATTTAGGTGCCTAACTGCTACCTAACTGCCCATCTTTAAAAAAGGGAAGAAGGAGGATCCGGGGAAATACAGGCCAGTCAGCCTCACCTCAGTCCCTGGAAAAATCATGGAGCAAGTCCTCAAGGAATCAATTCTGAAGCACTTAGAGGAGAGGAAAGTGATCAGGAACAGTCAGCATGGATTCACCAAGGACAAGTCATGCCTGACTAACCTAATTGCCTTCTATGAGGAGATAACTGGGTCTGTGGATGAGGGGAAAGCAGTGGATGTGTTATTCCTTGACTTTAGCAAAGCTTTTGATACGGTCTCCCACAGTATTCTTGCCGGCAAGTTAAAGAAGTATGGGCTGGATGAATGGACTATAAGGTGGATAGAAAGCTGGCTAGATCGTCGGGCTCAACGGGTAGTGATCAACGGCTCCATGTCTAGTTGGCAGCCGGTTTCAAGCGGAGTGCCCCAAGGGTCGGTCCTGGGGCCGGTTTTGTTCAATATCTTCATTAATGATCTGGAGGATGGCGTGGACTGCACTCTCAGCAAATTTGCAGATGACACTAAACTGGGAGGAGTGGTAGATACGCTGGAGGGTAGGGATAGGATACAGAGGGACCTAGACAAATTAGAGGATTGGGCCAAAAGAAACCTGATGAGGTTCAACAAGGACAAGTGCAGAGTCCTGCACTTAGGACGGAAGAATCCCATGCACTGTTACAGACTAGGGACCGAGTGGCTAGGCAGCAGTTCTGCAGAAAAGGACCTAGGGGTTACGGTGGACGAGAAGCTGGATATGAGTCAACAGTGTGCCCTTGTTGCCAAGAAGGCTAACGGCATTTTGGGCTGTATAAGTAGGGGCATTGCCAGCAGATCGAGGGACGTGATCGTTCCCCTCTATTCGACATTGGTGAGGCCTCACCTGGAGTACTGTGTCCAGTTTTGGGCCCCACACTACAAGAAGGATGTGGAAAAATTGGAAAGAGTCCAGCGGAGGGCAACAAAAATGATTAGGGGGCTGGAGCACATGAGTTATGAGGAGAGGCTGAGGGAACTGGGATTGTTTAGTCTGCAGAAGAGAAGAATGAGGGGGGATTTGATAGCTGCTTTCAACTACCTGAAAGGGGGTTCCAAAGAGGATGGATCTAGACTGTTCTCAGTGGTAGCAGATGACAGAACAAGGAGTAACGGTCTCAAGTTGCAGTGGGGGAGGTTTAGATTGGATATTAGGAAAAACTTTTTCACTAGGGGGGTGGTGAAGCACTGGAATGGGTTACCTAGGGAGGTGGTGGAATCTCCTTCCTTAGAGGTTTTTAAGGTCAGGCTTGACAAAGCCCTGGTGGGATGATTTAGTTGGGATTAGGTCCTGCTTTGAGCAGGGGGTTAGACTAGATGACCTCCTGAGGTCCCTTCCAACCCTGATATTCTATGATTCTATGATTTAGGCACCCAAAACATAGATCCTCAGAACCCCTGCTCAGCTGACACCTGACCCTCTAAGTGCCTGAAGTCCCTAGACAGCTAGATTTCCAACAGTGAAGTCCCCTAGATACCTAATTTTCTGCTAGTGGGCATATGCAGAGCCATCTAATTCCTGACTGTATTCAGAATTTGGCATCTAAGCCCCAGCAGGACCAGAGAAAATGAAATTGACTCTATGGCCCAGTGATTGGGGACTCCCTGTGATGTGGAAGAGTCAGGTTCTCTTCCCTGCTCGAATGAATTTTAAGGAGTTTATACAAAGTGGAACAGTTTCAACAGGAAAGATTGAGAGATCCACCCCAGAATGCTCCATAGTCCAGTGATTAGGGCACTCACTTGGGAGGTGGGGGACCAAAATTCAAAGTCCCTGCTCTGAATCAGGCAGCGTGGAGATTTGAACTCAGGTCTCTCTTATCGGGGGTGAGTGCTCTAACCACTGGAATAGAGGGTATAAAGTAGCATCAGCCCCTCTACAGCAGTTTTGTTTTGTTTTTTGCAAGAAAAGGTTGGCAACTGCAAATCCTGAGAGAAGGCATCTAACTCCCTTTGGGGTTGGGGTTTAAGCCACAACCCTCTCTTCAGTATTTCCCATCAGCTAGCTTAGGCTCCCCGCACAACATCCTGGCTTTTGTGAATCCCATTCTTAGGCACCTAACTTTCCTCATGTATTGTACAGGGAGCCCAAAGTCAGGGCTATAGATTCCAACATTGCAACACTGACCCTAAGTCCCTTTCTGGATTTAGCCCTTAATGGCCCACCTAAGTACCTTCCCGACTGTGGTTTAATCATGAGATCACTACCAAAATCAATGAAGTTATTTCACATTACCAGTAAGGTAAGAGAGCAGAATCTGGCCTACAGTGCTGAGTGTGTGTGTGTGTGTATACACACACAAAAACACAAACACACACACAAATGACTGGGAGAAAGGAACCTCTGATTGCCAATCCTACCTTCGATATACACTTCTTTTTTGTTCTTGAACAAGTCATTGTGCTGCCTCAGTTTCCCCAGCTATAAGAGGAAAAAGTACCTTTTGTACTTATTGACCTTACAATGTTTGTGAATAACACAGCTGGAGTCGATGTTCCTTAGGTCGACTTATTGCGGTGTCTACACTGTGCTGGGTCGACGGTAGAAACTCTCCCATCGACTTACCTTATGCTTCTTATTCTGGTGGAGTACCGGAGTTGATGGAACAACGATTGGCGGTTGATTTAGCAGGTCTAGTCGACCCCTGGTGGATCGATAACCGCACGTCGATCCCCCGGTAAGTGGAGACAAGCCCTCGAAGTGTGATGTTTAACTGATATAGTTATACTGGTATAACCCCTATGGATGCACTTATACAGGTATAAAGGTGATGTATAGATTATTCCATCTCAGAAAGCAAAATAAGCTATATTGATATTACTGCATCTATACTAGGTGGGTTTTGCTGTTTTAATTATACCAGTATAGTTAAAATAGCAAAATGTTTTAATGTAGATGAGGCCCGATATTTTAAGCTCTATATGGCAGGGAGAGTCTCATTGTTATACATTTGTACAGTGCCTATCACAATGAGGGAATAGAAGTAATAAAATAGTTGGCCTCTAGATATTTGTGGCTTGATTTTCAGAGTTTCTGTGCAACCGCAGCCGCTACTGAAGTCAGTGAGATCTACCGGAGCTCAGTAGCTTTGAAAAACAGACCATAAGTCTTGATATGCACATTTCTTTCACATTTGTATTATAAATATTACATTTTTATTTGTTTATAAGTTAAAAAAAGCCCTGTTTTCACTGAAATTAAAATAAAATGCCATGGAAATACTTCTACTAGCTATGATTTGTAAGAGCTTATTTTTATGGAACTTAAGTTTTGGAACCCATTTTATTAGAGAATTTCCCTTTAACTTTTGTGTCTTTCTTTTTATCCCAATTAGATTTCTTTTAGGAGAGTGATAGAATGAAAAGTGTAACACAAATGAAATTTGTGTTAAACTAGTGTTTCTGCTGCAGAATGGCAATTTATATATAAAAAGGATAACCTCAGACTTGCCACACTGAAACTGGTTGATGTGCATCTCTGTGTGATTTATTTCTGAAGGGAAAAGTAGGCAAAGTGAGGTTAACATTTATCTTTAATTTTGTTGCTTTCAAAATGAAGTGAGCCTGAATAAATTATTATGACTTGTACACTTTTTAACTACAGCCTTCCTACAGTAAAAATGATTAATTAAGCACTAGCACCTGATGAATTGGTCATTATCAGGAGATAATTGACCACACTAGAATTTGAGAAATCCCTAGGCAAAACCAAGGGCACTCCATTTTGACAAGGTCGATTGTCTCATGCTAATGATCACCTTATCTTGGGCATCCTTGCAACAGATCCATCATTTTTCATTAAAACAACTAGTACAGTTTTTAAACTGCTTCCTATTTATAATGATTTTTTTAAAATCAATTATTACAAACCGTTTCCAGTCTACATCCATGTATTAAGGGAAAATAACTCCAACTACAACATCTAACTGGGTAGTAGAAAAATAATCTTTTTCTTCAATTAAGTTCTTTATGTTGAAGAAGATCACTGAGGTTGTGACACAAGCCAACCAAGCCCAAGCAATTTAGGGCCATGTCCTCAGTGGGCATAAAAGGGTGTTGCTGCATAAAGTCTGACGCTGCCTTCTTAACTTACCTTTTACATTTGAAAATCTGCAAATGGATATCAAATAGGGAATCTTCTTCCCTGCTTTGATGGTATTTCTAACATTTATCAGTTTGTGGACATAGGTTTTTGTTTTGTTTTCAGGAAAGAGAGAACGGTAGAGTTCAGAGATGGATGATTGGACAGGTCTAATCAGAAGAGTGAGAGCTAGGAATTCCTGAGTCTCCAGTACTAACTTGGATTCCAGCAGATATTTTTGGCTTTGGACAAGTTTCCCAAGTGGGGAACAATTCTTAATTACTATGCTATTAGATAGACCTAACCCAGCAAACAAAATTACTTATGCTAAGCCTTGTCTACACATAAAAAGCTATACTTTAAATTTACGGTTGGTGCTAGAACTCCTTTTAGTTACAGCAGTTTTACCAGGATATAAGTGCTTGTACTGGTATAGTTTTCCGATAAGTATAGGAGATTATTCAATATAAAGCACCTTTATAAAGGTATAACTGCATCCACACTAGGGTTGTGCCAATATAACTATAATCAGTTAACAAAATAATCAACCCCTGATGGTTAAACCAGTACAAACTAGGCCTAAGTGTATACAGGAAGGGGCTCTTGAGTTTGCAATGGGATGGAACTAAACGTATATTGCTGCTGCTTTCACAGCTTAATTGCCTTTTTTTCCTCTCATAACCACAGATAATTTGTAATTGTTCTTCAGGTTTAACTAAAAATATAGCTACACTTTATTAGAAGCACAGTTATTAATAGTGCTATTGCAGAACAGTTCCAATGAGGTATTCACATATCCTCCTTATATTTATAATCTTTTCTCAAATAGAATGTTACATGCAACTCAAACGCTCCATTAAAAAAACTCAAAAACAATAAAAATGAAGCACACATCTTTGATAAAAATAAAAATCTCAGTCATGGTTTCTTAAGTACTGTTCATCTCACAGAGAAACCAAGAGCACGATTTCATCTTTGTTTTCAAGCGTGGAGTCCTTTTTCTTTGCTAACATTTGACCTTTTCTGAGTGAATAGGGTCCAGGAAAGGAGCCATTACTAAAGGTCCAAAATCAGTTATGGGACTTGTCAGACTTTTCTGTTAGCAGAGGACGAATTAATTTACTACATTTATCTTCTGCTCTAAGGTTAAAGGGCTGAAATTACTGTTCATGAAACAAAGGGATCAGGAATAATGGATGATTCACTCAACATGAGAAAATAACTTGTTTGATCTTTTGTCTTATAAAAGTATGAACAAGTGCTTCCATTCAACATAGTCGATACAGTTTTTATGGGGGACGGGAAGAACATTCCTTGCATGGGTAGGGTGACAGGTAGATTTCCCCCCCCCCCCCCTTGGAATATGACTATCACATAATATTTTATCTTTAACTAGTACACCTCTACCCTGATATAACGCAACCCGATATAACATGAATTCGGATATAACGCGGTAAAGCAGCGCTCCGGGAGGGGGGGGGGCTGCGCACTCCGGCGGATCAAAGCAAGTTTGATATAACACGGTTTCACCTATAACGCGGTAAGATTTTTTGGTTTCCGAGGACAGCGTTATATCGGGGTAGAGGTGTAATTAGATGTGACTAAAGCAGGTAAAGTCCCATTATTTACTACTCATCTTATACTATTGCCAGGTAATGAAAGACCACAAGATTGATCTCCATTTGACTCATAATTTACAGTGAGGCCTGATTCTGATTTGGTAGGTCTCATACTCATGTCTTGGTGTGGAATTTAACCTCAGGACTTCAGTGTAATAGTATAACTTCTTATGCTACGTGCACTTGGATAACATGAATCAGTTGAGAACTAATTTATCATTGTGTGTCTAAACTCAGTGTGTTCATCAATTGCTGTGGATTTAGAGGAACTACAATACCAGTTTTCCAGGCATCAGAAATGACAGCATGAGGATCATAATATGAGTAAATGTCAAATCAGTGTTCACACATAGGATCATAGCTGATGATAAATAAATACTAGATAATCAAGTCTAGCCCCTCGCAAGTGTAACCAATGCTAATACTTAAAATTCATTTGCAGATTCAAAAAAGTGTGCAGATGTATTTTTGAGGCCAGTCATTTAAAAGTGTAGGAGCCAGGGTGCATCTGCATGGATCCATTTGGAGAATCTAACCTTTTACCCTTAGCCTCACATATATATTCATTCATACCACAAGTGTTAATTTCTACCCCCAATAAATTAATTGCATATCATAGAATTCATTTAGAAGTATACTTTGTGCTGTTTCACATGGTACAGTTACTTTAACCACAAAGGTGGAAATTGCTGATGCTGAGGACATACAGTTCTGGGGGAAAAAATGACCATCTGGATTATGAAATCCTTTTACTGGTCAGCAATTAATAATTAAACATGAAAAACTCTTGAAGTCTGATGACATGCAAAGCAAGGAAACACATTATGGGCCAACCTGATTAAAGTTCTGATAGTAATAACATTCATAACTGAGAGATTTCAGAGTAGCAGCCGTGTTAGTCTGTATCAGCAAAAAGAACAGGAGTACTTGTGGCACCTTAGAGACTAACAAATTTATTTGAGCATAAGCTTTCGTGGGCTACAGCCCACTTCTTCGGATGCATAGAATGGAACATACAGTAAGAAGATATTTATACATACAGAGAACATGAGAAGGTGGAAGTAGCCATACCAACTGTAAGAGGCTAATTAATTAAGAGAAGCTATTAACAGCAGGGGAGAAAAACTTTTGAAGTGATAATCATGATGGCCCATTTCGGACAGTTGACACGAAAGTGTGAGGCTGCTTCAACATGGGGAAATAGATTCAATTAGTGTAATGACCGAGCCATTCCCAGTCTCTGTTCAAACCTAAGTTGATTNGTGTCAACTGTCCGAAATGGGCCATCATGATTATCACTTCAAAAGTTTTTCTCCCCTGCTGTTAATAGCTTCTCTTAATTAATTAGCCTCTTACAGTTGGTATGGCTACTTCCACCTTCTCATGTTCTCTGTATGTATAAATATCTTCTTACTGTATGTTCCATTCTATGCATCCGAAGAAGTGGGCTGTAGCCCACGAAAGCTTATGCTCAAATAAATTTGTTAGTCTCTAAGGTGCCACAAGTACCGTACTCCTGTTCTTATAACTGAGAGAGAGAGTTAAAAGGCCACTTATGTGGGCACACACACAAACAATATTTTTGAATGGGACAAAGTTCTGCAGGACTACATTGAGAGGTTTTATAATACAGACAAGTCAGTTTGTATACTATATGTGGCAGAAAGATCAAGTACTGAATGTTTTCATTTAGCACAGTGTCTGGTAAGCAACTGTACTCCATGGTTCATAACTTTCATTTTGCTTTTGCAAAAATCAAAAGTAGTATAGTATGTAATCTAAAACTGTTTCCATTCCATCTTCGTCCTAGAGGGCTGGACAGCAAAGATTTATGGCAGATTATGAAACACAATGCTGAACTGACAATACATTTCATGTAAGGGAGTGGCTTCAAATAATTATTAAACTGATGTACAAAGTTTGTTTCAGAGTACACCTTTAGTGACAGTCGCAAAGTCTGAAAAGTACCTTAATTCCACACACAGAGTTCCAGGGTAAGCAAAAAGTATAAAGTTGATGATAAACCTGTGCCGTTTAAATCCAGTGTATCAAATCAGTTTTACATTTGGACAAAATGTGTTTATAAAAAAAATTCCCAATATCCCCTTGCTAACATCTTCAAAAACTGCTCGATCACAGAGTTACCACAAGCACAGAGTAAAGAGCAGCACAAAGCTGTATGCCCCAGGAGCAGATCAGGGACTGACTCATGACACAGATCACAGTTTGGTCCCAGATTCCCCCCTTGCTCAGAGTAGAGGAGCAGCTGTTCTAATAAATTAAACACAGAGCCCTCTGGACCAGCCTTTTACATGGTGCAAATTGGTTTCCTCTGTGCACCAAAACAGATGTGCTGGCTGGTGTCTCGTGGAAGTGTAAGGCAGGAGCCAAGGCTTTGCACACTCTCCACCCTTGCCCACCCACTTCCTACCTACCTGGCTGCTCTCCCTTCTATGCTACTGTAACCCACACACTTTATACTGCAGCATTTGACTTTGTTTCTCCCTGCGGAGGGGGATGGAAGCAGTGGGGAGGAGACATGGATCCTAGTTAGATATTCTGTCTCTGCACGCACGCACAGAGCAGGGCAGGACAGCTCGGTTTAGGATAACCCAGAAACTTCTAGAACAGGGTGTAGGAATTGTCCAACATGCTCAGTACCCGTTCTGAGGCTGTATACAAAAGTTTTATTGTAGGCAACCACCTGGCAGGTCACACACACCTTTTGAGATCTGAGCCAATCAGAGCGCAAGCATGAAAGTTTATAAATAGAGGTGTTAGAGACAGTGCTGTGGACTCAGGGGCTGAATGACACAGGATCAAGAGGCATGCCCACTGTGAGTTCCAGTTCCTGTACCACTTGGATACAGTCCTATTCCAGCTTTACTTATGAGATAAGCCCTCAATTTGGATAATGTTTGATCCACCACAATGTGCTTTAAGGACCTAGAGGAAGGGGTGGGTGGTAAGGGCATTTGTTACCTATAGGGGTTAGAGAGCCTGTGGAACTTAACTTTAGCTATCAGCTAACGGCTCTAAACTGGGATTCTGTCTCAGAGTGAGAGAATGTGGCGCCACTTAGCAAGGCAAGAGTTTGTGAATTCTTGCCTGACTTATCTGAGCTAATGGGGAGAAGATGGTATCCTATAGAGTAAAAGCCTTATAGAGATCCAGGAAATGGATATTTTATATGCTGATCCCTGTCCCTGTACCATTTTGGGTACAGGCTACAGATTTCTGTTTCACCAGCAACTGAGAGGACCAGTCAGCTCTTAACCTAAGAGCGGGAATGTTGCTGGCTGTGGACATTTTCCAGCCTGTTTGTTTGCTGACAGAGTCGTGAAGTGTTTGGAAGGACTGAGATGCTACCATTTATCAAGCTCTGAAGAGTCCAGGTGACACACACTTCATACTATGGTAACACTATATACATAGGAAATCATCTCAGAGAAGATCAGAGGGGATTTTGTTTTGATGTGTGCTAAAATACAGAAAATTATGATGTAGAAACTTTACATTTGAATGTTTGTAACAGAAACAAAGGGGAGAGTGTGTATAAGGAACACCAGTAGATTTACTGTCCAATAGCTTTGTATAAAAGTTATTCATACTATTTCAAATGTTATTTACAATATTTTATACTGTTTAGGATATGTTAGTAAAACAAACATTTACTGTACACAAAGAGTGTATAGTGTTCTCTCCTTGAAAACTGACTGGGAATTATTAACCTCCATTTATCAGGGTTTTATATACAATAGTCCTGAGGTTTAACTCTGTAATTGTCAAGCTGTCTAGAGTGGCTCACGAACATGGGTGCCACCCTCAAGGAAGACTGTTATAAGCTAGGGCACAAACCCCAAACTGGTTGTGTGTTTTATAATTAGATTTCACCAACCAAGTAACAAGTGTGAACTTCTCAAGCATTATAACAGCCTTAACAGGGAGTCACAGATAGTCCGCTTGGGCACGCCAGTCTATCTTGCCACCCAGGCAAGCCTGCCTTTGTGATAGATGGTCCCTTACACCAGAAATCACAATAGTCAGCAAAGGACCAGGCACTTACCCCAGGTCTATTGTACCGTAGATCTCTCACCAAAGACAATGTTTGTAGCCAATCCTGTAATAAACTAACTAAAGATTTATTAATTAGAAAAAAAAGAAATGAGAGGTATTTACAAGATTAAAGCAGATAAACCTACACACACAAATGAGATACACTTTCAGGTTCCTAAAAGTAATAAAAGTTCTATATTTCCATTAGGGCTAACCCAAGCTAAGCAGCTTGGGGATCCCTGGCTTATGCTTAGAAATATTGCCCTCTCCAAATTCCAAGCAGCATAGTGATACAGAGCCTTCTGGGATTTTTATTCCCTTACCCCAGAGTTCAAACTGTGACGGGTCAAGGCTTTGTGCACATCCCCTTTTCAAGAGTGTGGGGGGAGCAATCAACAAAGTATTTTGTCTGCCAATGTTCCACAATGGTTCGTCTGGTGTCTGTAGGCCTTCTTTTGTTGAGCAGATGATACCTCTTATGGTAAACTAGTATTTCACATTTGGTAATGTTTCTCTCCTGACTGTGGTGGTTTCCAGCTTCACAAGCATTTCATAACATCCAAACAGTAAACACGGTTTTATAAAGTAAAGATCTATTTTAACAATACTAACACACAGGTGCACCAGACTGGTTTCCAGCTATGCATTTGTCAGTATTCAGTGAAGCCTAATTCAGTAATGCTTTCTGAAAAGTCCTGAGAAGACAGAACTCAGACCTGCATGTCAACAAAGAGTTAAGCTGAGGTGCAGGAAGAAAGGGAGTGTATAGTTATACAGAATATTGCCTGAACATTCCCTCCCCTGCCTCCATTACACTATGACCCACAATGCAGGTAGCCTATGTAGGGCAGCGAAGGGGCACCTAACGTCCTCATATTCCCATGTGGATATGTAACATGAACTGAAATCTCACCCAACCGTCTGACGAAGTGGGTATTCACCCACGAAAGCTTATGCTCCCATACGTCTGTTAGTCTATAAGGTGCCACAGAACTCTTTGTCGCGTTTTACAGATCCAGACTAACATGGCTACCCCTCTGATACTTGAATTCATACATCTAGGATCACATTCGGGATCACATTCCAGGTTTAGGTGGCACTTTAGAATAGCAGGTAAGCAAGGGAGGGTGAGGAGAAAATTCTGCTGTCAGTTACACAGGTGAAATCATTATAGTTACCCCATATTTACATCTTCATATACAAAAGCAGTCTTAAAAGTCCCCTCATCAGTTACCCAATAAACTGCTATCTTCTAAAAAGGCCTAGATCATCGGCCCTGGATGCAGTATGGTTTCTGGTAGTGGATCTCCAAATTAGGAGAAAATTATTATGTTATACATATTGGCAGACATAGTTGACATCACATAGTTCTATGCATACAGCCACTTTTCCTTGCAAGGGGTCTGAACCCTGTTCGGTAAATGTGAGTTACTATTTATTTTGAAGGCTAAGAGAATGTGGTGATCCACAAGGAAATGTAGGAGACTACCAGTTTTCTGTTGGAGGCCCATCCCATCACATATCATGGCTGCCATCTCCAGTTCCCAAAGCTTTTTTGAGAATTGCCAAAGGACAAACACCAAGGAAACATTCTGCTGTCCTTCTCCCACAAAGGAGAACATTCCATGACTAGAGTCTCCAAAATAGCAATTTGGCCATTAATTGGAAGCAAGTGACAGTTACGTATTTTTAAATATACATTTAAAATTACGATACTTTTTTTAAGACAGAGACCAATGCAGACAAACTACTTGAACACTGATGATGCTTATTGAACTCAGATGTCATACAAATAGGTTTCAAAGCCTTTATACTTGAAAATAATTTGCTGTCTGCTGTACTATATATCAGGTAAGCTAACAGAAAAACTGTATCAGTTCTCTTCTTTAGCCTACCTTATAAATTAATGAACCAGTTATTCTAATTATAGAAGATATTCCAAAGAGAGGACCATATTTTGCTATCAATTTTCTAATAGAAATCTGTGGAGAGTCCTAACTATAAATCAATGGCACTACATGGTCTTTAGTGAAGGGTTAACAGATAGAATTTTCCTAGAAATTATTTGCAATGACCTCATTGCTGGCATTTGCATTTTTGGCACTAGAAAAAATAGCTCCATAATACTTTCTATTTTGGTAGCTAGAAATAATTATAACATACATCAGATTAACTACTTAAGTCCTTAAAGACCTTGAAAAACCACAGGCTACATCCTTTTTGTCCCCATGTAAATTTTCTCTGGGAGCAGTCTAGGACATAAACAGTGTTATATTCTGGGGGAGGAGGGAGAACCTTTGTAATTCTGCATGAACAGGTACAAGGGATCAGATTTTGATTACAGGGTACTTGAACATAGGTTTTAGTTAAATGGAAGTTCTCTCAGTCATACAACTGGAAATTAAGTGTTAAATATATGTACTGCTCCAATCATGATGTTATTCAATATAATAAATAAAGAAAAGACCAAATTATATATATATCCTATACAAATCCTAGCTACACAACAATGCACTCATCTATTTCAATGCCCAAGGTACAGATATATGGTACATAAGGTGTTTTTTTTAATGATATAGCCATCGTGTAACACCCTCCCTCACACCTTCAGCTGAGAGAGTAAGAGTCCAACAATATTCAAATACTGAAAAGGAAAATGTATCCCTTCCTGCCATGATGAAAAGGTTAATTGGATGTCCACAGTCACTACATTCTCTCAGTTGCTGTACATCAATAGAACTAAAAGGGCATTAAAGAGGAGAGATGTACAGTGGGTTTATAAGAAGAGAACAGGATTCTCTCCAATGGCTTTATTTCAGAAATAAAGTGCTTGAACAGGAAGTCATGTGTGTGTTCTGTTAAATGATAACTGTTTGAGACTACTGACATGGAGAAATAGCTTGAGAACATTTCATCCTTATATAATAACTGTCCCTGAAGTGCAAGGTCAATGTCAGACTGGGTCATAGGATTTGACTTTTCATTTTCCTATCGGGTACATAATCTCTAGAAGCCTATAAAATGAAGCATACACAACTTGTTATATACACCTTAACCCAGGTGTCACAACTCCCAACATAATAGAATCTCACTAAGCCACACGGGTGTTCTGTGAGCTGAAGTAGCATGCTGCAGTGGTGGGACTCCTCTTAGCCCTCTTATCCTTCGGTGTGGGTGTCTGAAATTATGACTTTTTGTCCCAGTTGTGGACAAAGCCATACTCTGAAATCTTGGAATTTCCTATGGGATGGAAATTATTTTTTAACCTGCTCTAATCTAAAGGTTTAAATGATCAGCGAGATGTGCTGAACCAAGGCCTTCTGAACACAAATGAAGCAGTTTTGAAATAAGTGCATTTTTTAGCAGGCAACCAATGCAGCTGTTTCAGCATCATGTTCAGAATGCCTTCTTCTCACGCTTTCTAGGAACCTGGTAGCATCATTCTGAACCTACTTAATTTACACCAAACTCACCGCAACAACAAGTACCTTACAGGAACTATGCCAGAACTATGCCAGGAACTATGTCAGTATAGAGATACAAAGAATGGTCATCTTAGTTTGTGGTAATACAAATACACACAATCATATCAAGACCCAACAGTGGCAGAAATGAATGTAACTAGAGGATACTCCCAAGGTGGAGGAAAGAGATGATCTGATCACATTTAGTTTACCACATTATTAAAAGAAACTGGAGGCTAAGAAACCTAATTCTTATCCTCATCAAAAAAAGACTATGTAGGTTAACACTGATAAGTTGGAAATAGGTTAGAACAGATCCTTTACAACAGATCCTCAACTGGTATAAGTTAGTGAAGCCCCATTTACACAAGCCAAAACTCTGGCCCCCCTTGACAAAATATTTTTCAATATTAACAAACAGTAAAAAAATAATAATAATAAAAGCATGCAGTTCCTCTAGCACTCTAGCAAGGCCTGAATCAGAGCACAGTTGATAGGACAGCATAGCTCTCAATAGTGACTAATTTTGTGTGTTGGTCAACATAAGAAATAAGTAAAGCCCATCATGATCCTTAAGTTCATCCAAGTTAAATGAAGCAGATAAATCAAGATAAAGCAACTTCTGAAATACCTGGTTATCAGTGAGACAAGGTAACACAGTGGTGGGCGAACCGCGGCCAATGGGAGCTGCGGGCGGCCGTGCAAATGTAAACAAACTATATTTTCTCCCTTGAGCAACAGAATAAGGCTGTTGTAACACTTTGCACATACCATATAGTATCTTCCATCAGGGAATATCAAACAATCATTTATGAATTAAGTCTCATAACCCTCTGAGGTAGGTGTAAGACAAGTAATACTAGGATTGATTTACCCAGCAATTGTTCAGGTGCAATATGCTACTTCTGTTTTCTATGAGGATGCTGTGACAGCAGAAACTTACCCCTGGGGTAGGGTGACCAGACGTCCCGATAAAATCAAGACCATCCCGATTTTTAGGTGTTTGTCCTGCGTCTTTGGTCGGGACGCAATTTGTCCCGATATTTTGCTCCGGCGGCAGTTTTTTTGGTTTGTTTTTTGCTCTGCTTTGCCCCCCTCCCCCCGTGTCCCGATATTTTCTTCCTCTCATCTGGTCACCCTACCCTGGGGAAGACAGGGGTAAACTCATAGGAGCCCCACAAATGCAGTGCCTGAGGACTTGTCTACATAGTGAGTTACTGCTCATCGAGCCAGGGTGTGAATCTACAGTGCTCTAGCTTGCCACACACTAACTTGTCATGTAGGCAAGTCCTGAGAGATGCATGTGGTGATCTGGCTGATCACCTTATGAATTATTCTAGGTGACTTGCTGACAGCCAAGGCCAGGAGAAGTCAGTGAAACCTGGGCAGTGGTTCTCAGAATTTACTCCATTTTAAAATGAGGAAATGGATGAAGAAAAAGATTAAGGCACTTGTCCAAGATTACATAGGAAGGAAAACCACTCAGGCCTCCTGTCTTCCACTGAAGTGCAACAATTAGTGGACAAATTTTCAGATGGGGCCAGCATATAGGGTGGGGAGGTCTTTTGAAAATCTGGTCATCATCAGTGTTACAATGAGAGGTGCTAAATGCTGAGTACTTTTGGGGGGAGAAAAACCCTATCCCCAATTGTGGGTGCTGAGCACTTGAAAATGTTGCCCTTGAAGTCTCATCACTCACTCTAAAGGGACGTAGATTTGATCATTACTGAATTGTGAAATTTATTATCATTGCCTTTTGACACAAGGAGTCAACAACATTTAGGCACAAAGGAAAACAATGAAGAAAGCTGTGTATTATTTTTATTAGCTTTTCTCAGTATTACTTAAGTAATTCAGTCTCTTTCCTAAGGTACTCTCTCCCCTATATCTCAATAAACAGTAACTTGGTAATGGCTGCCCAATGACAAAATAAAGGCATAACACAGAAGTAATAACATGGATTTAGCCCAGAGTCATTTTCTGTCTAGCTTTCTTCCCCCATAGTAAACCAATTGGATTGCTCAGAATTTAAGGTTAGATAAAAGAATTTATAAATCATCTTCCTGAGATTAAAATCGGACACCTAATATCTGATGGCAGGTCACTCTTACACCCTGTAATTGAAATGTTCAGTGGTTTTGCCAACAGAAATAAGGATAATTTTTATCCTTCCTATTTGGCATTGGTTTGCTTCACTACCTGAACCAGCTTCAGATAAATGCATGAGAACAATGTTGGTTCAGAGAGCAAACATGCACTGCAGTTCTTTGCGAGCCTTCAACGCCATAAAAAACAATCTTTCAAGTCTCACTTCCTGGTCAATTCTAGCTTAAAAGTAATCTTATAAAGGAGCCGTAAGATATACAGGTCTGTCGCATCTTAGGCGCATTTAACATGTGTGATTTCAGCTTTACGCGGTCGGCAAAAACAAGACCAAAAAAAAAAAAAGAGAGAAAAATAACAATTTAAATACTGTTTCTGTAGTGCGGGTGATTCTGCCCGCCATTACACTCAATGTAATTTTGACTATACGCGGTTTTCGCTTTAGGCGCTGACCGCGGAACGTAACCCCAGCGTAAGATGAGCCAGACCTGTATACGTGTCCTGTATCTTAGAAAGCGATTCCATGAAATGAATTAAAAAAAATAAAATAAATGAAGTAGCCAGGATTGAGTGCCCCTTAAGAGTTTATAACAGCATTCTCACATACTCCCATCTCACACATTCATGCACATGTATAGTAGTGAAAGATTAGTTTATTGTAAAATTTAAAAGTGAAATTGGCATTCACATTGTCAGACATGGCAGATGGCGGAGGGGAGGATCCCACATCACTGTATTTTTTTAAAAAACCTTAAGGGTGTTGTTGTTATTCAGGAAAAAAATCATGGATGCACTTTAGTGAATCAGCACAGTGATTATATTGATACTGCAATGTAATTAATAGACTCTTTGCATACTAAGAGTGGTAGTCCTGGTACTGGTTACCAGATAGGAATTTTATTCAAGGTAATAAGCTGCAAACTTTAATACTTGTTTTGACAGTATTTGTTCATGGGAAAGGAGAGTGGTGTGGATAAAAACCAGACTTGAATGATTGTAATGATCTACCACAGCACACAAACATCTGCTTAAATGAAGAGGATCTTGTTTGCTAATTTCAGAAACAGGAAGAGCTGCAGTTTAATGCATATCCTACTTCCATTGAAGTCAGAGACAAACTCTCACTGGTTTCAATGAGAGCAGGGGATCATGCCTAGGATCAACACTCAGCAGCAGACTCATGCACAGTGCAAGGAGACACAGTAAGAAATTCAGTAATAGTAAGCCAATATGGATACGCTTCTAGAAGCAGATTTATTCCAGGAATGCACCGTGCTTGCTAGATCTAAAAGGACAGTGTAACCACGAGTCAGGGTAAACAGTAATTCCAGCTATAAGAGATACTGATTTATACTGAAAAAAACAAAACAAAAAAAACCCCTTAAACTGTTTCAGGAGAAGATTCCTTAAAGTCATCCTGTTCCATGGAACTGGCAGGATAAAGGGCCCTCACTGATCTTTTTTTTTTTAAATAGCACTTTAAAGTGATTTCCATCTCCTACCTTCATTATTACTTGTGTTTGTAGATTTGCTGATACACCAATCACCTGTCATATAGGGCTAAATGGCTATAGCAGTGGGACTGTATGAGGCCATGTCCTGTTGCTGCAGGGTGGGCTGGCTCCTGATGATGATTCCATTGGGATTGAGGTTGCAGAGGAGGAGGGCCACTTATCTGTGCCACTTATGGTATCCCTTACGAGCAGGGATAGCTGGCTAACAAGTGCTGTCTAGAAAGCTGCAGGCAGAAAGAGGGTTACCCCCTGCATATTGTGGAAGTAGAGCAAGAACTGACAGGGATTTGAAGGGGATGTCAATGCAAACAGGCTAGCTGTGAGCAAGAGTCAGGCTAGCTGTAACGCTAATAACGCGAGATTTGTAAAAGTGAGGATTGTGTGAGGCAAGTGGGAAAGAACTGTGTGAGAAGTTGTTGTGACCTTGTGTAGATAAGATGGAACGTAGACTAGAGTCTAAATAAGTGAGAAAAATAAGATATCAGGATGACCTATGTATAAACAAAATCCAGCTGTTGCTCATTATTGTCTGTAACAAAAGGTATAAATGCTTGCTGTAATTGTTTACCTGGAGAGAGACCTGCCTAGGAGGGGGAAACCCTGTGTCCTAGTGCACTCTCTCCCTCTATGCAATTGCTTGAGAATAAAGTATCTGACTTTGCTGCACCCAAACAAAGAGTGAGAACTGTGTTTTTCTCCGACAATTTGGGGGGTTGTCCGGGATGGCAACGCCCACTGAGACAGTGGCAACTGCTGCAGACCATTCCCCTTCAAACCCCATGGCACCACAATAGAGGTAGGAGACCTTTTGAAATCTCTATTGGGGTATCGGAGGAGGACTGTCCGTGGGGCCGTCTGTCCCTGTTGGGCTTATGCTATCTGAACTTATTGACCGTGCAGCAGGATCAGATGCAGAGCGGTGCTGGGGAACTGTTTTGCCGCCCCCAATAAGGTTAGTTTGAAGTGGTACTGAGGACGTAGTTTGCCACCCTCAATAAGGTAGTTGTATGCGGTACTGGGGACTATAGTTTGGCCGTCCCCAATAAGGTTAATGCATAAGGGAAATGCATTAGGTTAATGCACTGGTGCAGAGGGGTTGTGGTAATACCCTCAGAGAAGAACACAGGTGTGTTCAGTCCGGACAGAGGGGTTGTGGTAACGCCCTCAGGTTAAATAAAAAAGGAGGAAAAAAGATAAAAAGAGGAGAAAATCGATGCATCGTGGTATTTAGAAATAGAGGCCTTGGTGTGTGGGATTGGAAAATGGGTGGGGGATAGTCTAAGCATTCTCCCTCACCTCCTAAGGGTACCGCAGCAGATTACATGTACGTACATTATGGTCCTAGAACCTGCAGGTATTTAGAAATTGGAACCTTTACACGCGTGAAAATCCATCTAAACAATGCCCACTACAAGGTACCTTCAATCTAGATAAGATCATACATTTCAGAGGAGCTTTTAATCACCAAAAAGCCTCTGACACACAATGGGAGCAATTTGTCTATTGAGGAAAGGAACAGGTTAATTTGAAAAATTCAGCTTGGCCCAGAGATAAAGAGAAAACTGCTTTGCGTTCAAGGTCAAGAATCAACGCAGACCATGCCAAGTACAAAGAAAAACTGCTTTCAGCCCCAGCTGGCTGTGAAAAAATATAGACAGAGGCAAACCAAAGGCAATACAAGTTACAGGACTGAGATTACATTTGCAAAACTTAACTGTCCAGTGAGATCCAACAGTCTGCCTTTGTGACCCTGGAGCCGGCGTGGTTTGGGGACCCTGAAGAAGCCACAGGCAGCCGGCCTGGACTGGAATCTCTGAAAGAGATGCAGCAGGAGATCCCAGGGTGTAAAAGAATGGCCCTCCTAAGAGTGGAAGCAAGTTGGAGATTCTGGACAAGCTGTGTACAGGATAATCTCCCGTCCACCTGTCCCCCTTCTCTGGACGTTATACACAGATGTGGCCAGTCTGGACGTACGTGTGTGAGTATGAAAGTGGCTTAGGGCTTGGGGCATTAATGTTTTTTCCCCCTGGGTGATGTGGGAGCATTCCCAACACTCTCTGTTGTTGTTTTATTATTTTATTAATTAAGCTTTAAAATTCAGTCATATGGTGTGTTTTCTTTATCTTCCCCCAACGATCCTGCGGTGTCAGCCTCATCACCTGACACGAGGGCAGAAATCTATCAGTTTTGGTGGAAATTGAGAAAGGGGGGGGAGCCCTGCAGAATGCACATCATCTATTTGTTTTGCCCTTGTTATTTTATGTTTGCTTTGCTTGGTATTGTTGGTGTTATATGTTGAGGATTGCATGATTATAAGTGTGCCCACTCTCAGCCGCAGTAAGTCTGAGAACCGGAGAGGGGTTTAGCATTCCTCTCTCCACCCCGGTTGACCGGGAAGGGTGTCGGGTGGATCTACCCCCAGTCGTAGCAGGACTGGGCAATAGAGAAGTTGGAGAAAAGGGAAGAGATGTGTACTTGATAACTAGAATTGAGCAACAGCTGCATTTTGTTTATACATAATCATCCTGATAACTTATTTTTCTCACTTATTTAGACTCTAGTCTACGTTCCATCTTATCTACACAAGGTCGCAACAACTTCTCACACAGTTCTTTCCCACTCGCCTCACACAATCCTCGCTTCTACAAATCTCGCGTTATTAGCGTTACAGCTAGCCTGACTCTTGCTCACAGCTAGCCTGTTTGCATTGAAATCCCCTTCAAATCCCTGTCAGTTCTTGCTCTACTTCCACAATATGCTGAGAGACGTAGAAGACAACTGATGCTTCCTTGATAGAAGATACCAGGGAAGTCCAGTTCTGGGGAGGACTGTGGACTATGGACAAGGTGTCAAGGGAATGGTTGTACTTCCCCACTTCAGTTCGAGAGTGACAAGGGGTCAGCATTTTGGTATTTCAGCCCACAGCCAGAAGAACCAAACCATTAGCTAATAAACTAATATTTCAGAACCTTAGGTCCTTCACATGGCTATATATTCATGGTTTGGGTTTATCACCCATCTCTAGAGCAGACATAGCAAATATTATTTCTGTTTAAGGGCTTAGGCTCCAATCCTAAAAAAAAATACCTACATACTTAACTTTACTACCTTGACAGGTTTCAGAGTAATAGCCGTGTTAGCCTGTATCCGCAAAAAGGAATAGGAGTACTTGTGGCACCTTAGAGACTAACAAATTTATTGTAGCATAAGCTTTCGTGGGCTACAGCTCCGATGAAGTGAGCTGTAGCCCACGAAAGCTTATGCTACAATAAATTTGTTAGTCTCTAAGGTGCCACAAGTACTCCTATTCCTTTTTGCGGATACAGGNCTTCAGAGGGAAAAATTCCCATTCAAGGGTTACCGTGTAAAACTTCATGTGGCTGCTTGTTCCCTCCCTTTTCCAAGGGAAGAAATGACAGACCCCAACCTATTTGATTATCAAGGACTAGTAGTGAGCATGCTTAGTGCTTAGCTTGGCATCCCACAAATGGCAGGTCCCCTCCTGTTCTAAGTGGTTTCTCAGCCCAAACAGAGGTTATCTGGCATGGGCCCAGCGAGCAAAAGACTCTCTACCAACAACAGTTGTGGTGAGGAAGAGGATAAATCAGAGCATCATAAAACTATAGGGTTAAAAGGGACTGCAAGAATTCCTCCTTCCACCAGCAAACCCACTCACCCATCCCTCAGTGGTTTTACATCACTGGGCAAGTAATCTGAGCAGAAGCTACGAATCCTCCTCTAGAACTGGTGTCCTAGGGAGAACCTCTTGTCTATTGTCTTAAAGATCTGTTCCAGGGCCTTGTTTGCTTCCTATAGCATGCATTATTGCTGAACTCTGCAAACTCTAACATTTGGAATCTTCAAAGTAGCATTTTTTTTCATACCTGTAGCTGTTCAAAATATTTACAGATCAGTTTTTAATTTAAAAAAATCAAGGAAAATAAGAACAATGTTTTATTGAGAATGATATCATGGGGAAATGAAATGCATTCCCCTCTTCAAAGATTAAATGTTGTATTCAGTAGCAGTGAGCTTAGTGAATAAATTCCCATTGTGGTTCATCTCCTTGGAGCTGAAAGTACTAGTGTAATTAGTGTAAAATGAAATTAGGATGATATTCAGAATTGCCTGGGCACTCTATTTTGGTGCAATAAGGGTGCCTTTTACTCTGTTTAATACTAAAATTACTATGACACGTACTTGTTCTAAGGCTTTGCAAGAGTAATGATAAAAGATGCTGGTATGCACGCTGTAGTGAGCATAGTCACTCATGCTTGCTTGCTTTAGTTAATTCTGAGTTAGATCCATTTGAAATTGCCTGAGTGGATCTTCTATTAATACAAGCCCTGTAATTTCCCTTTAGATTCTATCTAATCTATTTTAGGCATTTTGGCAATCATTGGAGTGTCTAGGCACTGTGTTGTCTAGACTGTGGTGTGACCATTTTCAGAATCTTACTCAGCTGTTTGTTTTATATTTAACAATTATGAACTACCAATTTTGCAGAGCTTCTTCCTCAAGAATTTTAGCATAAGCTTCAGTTAGTACTCTGAGCATACTTACTTCTTTACAATGGTACTGCTTTTCACAGGTGGCCAAATTTTGAGCCATAGTCACAATGGGACTTCCTCGAAAAATGCTCATTCATCAATTTAACCTATAAAACTGCTCCCTTGCATGAATTAAGGTACTTGCATGCTCAGATTAGTAACTGGAATCCTAACTACCTCTTTGCTAACAGTTCTTCTTTGCACATGAAAATGAGGGGTGTGGGGACCTAATAACTTAGGACAAGAGGGGACGACAAAGGTGACTTTATGCCACCTTTTACAGGTCTATTTATTCTAAGGCCACCAATTCCATCCTCAGTGCAATTTAGTGCAGCCTCACAGCGGCTCCAAACCACGGCCGGTTCCAGGCACCAGCTAAGGAAGCAGGTGCATGGGGCAGCCATTACAAAGGGGCGGCACTCCGTCCGCTATTGGGGCGGCACGTCCAGGTCTTCAGCGGGAATTCGGTGGCGGGTCCCTCAGTCCCTCTCTTCCTCTTTGAGCTGCTGCCGAAGGGCCACCGAAGATGAAGAGAGATAGTGAAGGACCCGCCACTGAACTGCTGCAGAAGAATGGAGCGGCGCGATTGAGATGCCACCGAAGTGCCGCCGATCGACCCTGCTCCAAACTATACCCAATTGCCTTTGATCCTAAGCGCCCATTCTGGCAGTCGGGGATTAATGAGACACAGTGCTTCTCCAGCTATGCCGCTTCTTCCTGATCATCCCCCTACATGGGGGCTGTTGATGTGGTAGCATAGAGCTGCTATGCCAGTTTTCTGCCATCTGGGGACTTCTTCCATGTTGGGAGAAAGCTCAGGAATCTTGTTTACACTTTTGTGCTACCAGAGGACTGCAAAGGACTATAGTGGGGCTGAGAAAATAGCAACTTTGTGCCCATGGCTTGAAATCTGGTCCACACTGCAACTCACTTCCCCCAAATGGGGTAACTTTGAACTAAAAGTTGGCGTAGGCATGGTGGAGATTCCACCGGGGATCATGGCTCCCCTTTTTCCTGAAAGCCCCGAGTAACACTGTGTCCTGCATTTATCATATAGGCATGTGTGTCTGCATCTACACTTGAATTAAGTTGTCTTATTTTAACAGGGTAACCAGCATGACTGTAAATGTTAGTGCTAACACTATACAAATGTTAATTCAAGATATACATTTGTTGCTAGTCCTATTAGCACTAGCAAAAAACTTTTGCGTTTTGTCTACACAAGAATTGCTCTTGATTTAGATGCATGTTCACTAACATGACTCAAGACAAGTGTAGACATATCCTAAATGTGTGTGTGGATAGTGTGCTGTATTTCTTCCCCTTCATGCACCCTCAACCCATTTGGGTCTAGTCTTTCTAATAAGGTTGTCTGTCCCACACCAAGCAGTACCAGATTGTTCTCCTTACCACACTGTGAGGGATCTGGCAAAGAACCCTCTTTTCCTCCCTCTTTCAGTGTGGTCAGCCAGTAGGAAAGAAGCTGGTCTTTCCTCTCAGTCCTGCTGACTTGCATCTGGTGCTTACCTCTGCCTTTCAGCTGGTGAGCTCAGCTCTTATCTCTGCTAATGAGCTGTTAGGCAGCAGGTATGCTGACCAAGCTGTTGCACACAGCAACACACAACACTACTAATGCAGGGGACATCCTCCCTTCCCTCCTCCACACTCTCCCCCTCCCTCCAGCTCCAACTTCCCCTCGAACACAGGCTTAAAGTTGGTATGCAGTGGGGGGAACACCGTTGTGCCCCCTACCTGAAACCAGGGGGAAGAAATATCTCTCCATTCTTCCCATAATCATGTCCATTTTAATCTCTTCCATATATCCAAATAACTCCTGTTAATTAATGTCAATAGGAGTTGTATGTATACATACCATGCAAATTTATATTTGTGTCATTCTTCACAAAAGTATGTTCTCTAATTTTCCATTTCAGAAAAAGACACTTGATATATTTTTAGAGCTGTTGATTAATCACAGTTAACTCATGCGATTAACTCAAAAAAATTAATCGTGATTCATCGCAATTTTAATCACACTGTTAAACAATAGAATACCAATTCAAATGTATTAAATAGTAAATATTTTTGGATGTATTGCTACATTTTAAAATATATAGATTTGAATTACAACACAGAATACAAAGTGTACACTGCTCACTTTATATTATTATTTTTGATTATAAATATTTGCACTGTAAAAATGATAAAAGCACCAGTATTTTTCAATTCACCTCATACAAGTACTGTAGTGCAATCTCTTTATCGTGAAAGTTCAACTTACAAATGTAGATTTTTTTTGTAGATACAAATGTAGATAACTGCACACAAAAACAAAACAATGCAAAATTTTGAGTCTACAAATCCACTCCACTCAGACCTACTTCTTGTTCAGCCAATTGTTAAGACAAACAAGTTTGTTTACATTTATGGGAGATATTGCAGCCCACTTCTTATTTACAATGTCACCAGAAAGTGAGAACAGGCATTCACATAGGACTTTTGTAGCCATCATTGCAAGGTATCTACGTGCCAGATATGCTAAACATTCGTATGCTCCTTCATGCTTCGGCCACCATTCCAGAGGACATGCTTCCATGCTGATGACACTTGTTAAAAAAAAAAAGAGTTAATTAAATATGTGACTGAACTCCTCCGGCTCTATTTTACCTGCATTCTGCCATATATTTCACGTCATAGAAGTCTCAGATGCTGACTCAGCACATGTTGTTCATTTTAAGAACACTTTCACTGCAGATTTGACAAAATGCAAAGAAGGTACCAATGTGAATTTTCTAAAGACAGCTACAGCACTTGACCCAAGGTTTAAGAATCTGAAGTGCCTTCCAAAATCTGATCAGGACAGGATGTGGAGCATGCTTTCAGAAGTCTTAAAAGACCAACACTCCAATACGGAAACTACAGAACCCAAACCACCAAAAAAGAAAATCAACCTTCTGCTGGTGGCATTTGATTCAGATGATGAAAATGAACATGCGTTGGTCCGCACTGCTTTGGATTATTAACAATCAGAACCCGCCATCAGCATGGACGCATGTCCTCTGGAATGGTGGTTGAAGCATGAAGGGACATATGAATCTTTAGCACACATGGCATGTAAATATCTTGTGACACTGGCTACAACAGTGCCATGTGAACACCTGTTCTCACTTTAAGGTGACATTGTGAACAAGAAGCGAGTAGCATGATCTCCTGCAAATGTGAACAAACTTGTTTCTCTGAGTGATTGGCTGAACAAGAAGTAGGACTGAGTGGACTTGTAGACGCTAAAGTTTTACATTGTTTTATTTTTGAATGCACTTATTTTTGTATCCTGTGGCACCTTATAGACTAACAGACGTTTTGCAGCATGAGCTTTCGTGGGTGAATACCCACTTCTTGCATCCGAAGAAGTGGGTATTCACCCACGAAAGCTCATGCTGCAAAACGTCTGTTAGTCTATAAGGTGCCACAGGATACAAAAATAAGTGCATTCAAAAATAAAACAATGTAAAACTTTAGCGTCTACAAGTCCACTCAGTCCTACTTCTTGTTCAGCCAATCACTCAGAGAAACAAGTTTGTTCACATTTGCAGGAGATCATGCTACTCGCTTCTTGTTCACAATGTCACCTTAAAGTGAGAACAGGTGTTCACATGGCACTGTTGTAGCCAGTGTCACAAGATATTTACATGCCATGTGTGCTAAAGATTCATATGTCCCTTCATGCTTCAACCACCATTCCAGAGGACATGCGTCCATGCTGATGGCGGGTTCTGATTGTTAATAATCCAAAGCAGTGCGGACCAACGCATGTTCATTTTCATCATCTGAATCAAATGCCACCAGCAGAAGGTTGATTTTCTTTTTTGGTGGTTTGGGTTCTGTAGTTTCCGTATTGGAGTGTTGGTCTTTTAAGACTTCTGAAAGCATGCTCCACATCCTGTCCTGATCAGATTTTGGAAGGCACTTCAGATTCTTAAACCTTGGGTCAAGTGCTGTAGCTGTCTTTAGAAAATTCACATTGGTACCTTCTTTGCATTTTGTCAAATCTGCAGTGAAAGTGTTCTTAAAATGAACAACATGTGCTGAGTCAGCATCTGAGACTTCTATGACGTGAAATATATGGCAGAATGCAGGTAAAATAGAGCCGGAGGAGTTCAGTCACATATTTAATTAACTCTTTTTTTTTTTAACAAGTGTCATCAGCATGGAAGCATGTCCTCTGGAATGGTGGCCGAAGCATGAAGGAGCATACGAATGTTTAGCATATCTGGCACGTAGATACCTTGCAATGATGGCTACAAAAGTCCTATGTGAATGCCTGTTCTCACTTTCTGGTGACATTGTAAATAAGAAGTGGGCTGCAATATCTCCCATAAATGTAAACAAACTTGTTTGTCTTAACGATTGGCTGAACAAGAAGTAGGTCTGAGTGGAGTGGATTTGTAGACTCAAAATTTTGCATTGTTTTGTTTTTGTGTGCAGTTATCTACATTTGTATCTACAAAAAAAATCTACATTTGTAAGTTGAACTTTCACGATAAAGAGATTGCACTACAGTACTTGTATGAGGTGAATTGAAAAATACTGGTGCTTTTATCATTTTTACAGTGCAAATATTTATAATCAAAAATAATAATATAAAGTGAGCAGTGTACACTTTGTATTCTGTGTTGTAATTCAAATCTATATATTTTAAAATGTAGCAATACATCCAAAAATATTTACTATTTAATACATTTGAATTGGTATTCTATTGTTTAACAGTGTGATTAAAATTGCGATGAATCACGATTAATTTTTTTGAGTTAATCGCATGAGTTAACTGTGATTAATCAACAGCTCTAAAAATATATCAAGTGTCTTTTTCTGAAATGGAAAATTAGAGAACATACTTTTGTGAAGAATGACACAAATATAAATTTGCATGGTATGTATACATACAACTCCTATTGACATTAATTAACAGGAGTTATTTGGATATATGGAAGAGATTAAAATGGACATGATTATGGGAAGAATGGAGAGATATTTCTTCCCCCTGGTTTCAGGTAGGGGGCACAACGGTGTTCCCCCCACTGCATACCAACTTTAAGCCTGTGTTCGAGGGGAAGTTGGAGCTGGAGGGAGGGGGAGAGTGTGGAGGAGGGAAGGGAGGATGTCCCCTGCATTAGTAGTGTTGTGTGTTGCTGTGTGCAACAGCTTGGTCAGCATACCTGCTGCCTAACAGCTCATTAGCAGAGATAAGAGCTGAGCTCACCAGCTGAAAGGCAGAGGTAAGCACCAGATGCAAGTCAGCAGGACTGAGAGGAAAGACCAGCTTCTTTCCTACTGGCTGACCACACTGAAAGAGGGAGGAAAAGAGGGTTCTTTGCCAGATCCCTCACAGTGTGGTAAGGAGAACAATCTGGTACTGCTTGGTGTGGGACAGACAACCTTATTAGAAAGACTAGACCCAAATGGGTTGAGGGTGCATGAAGGGGAAGAAATACAGCACACTATCCACACACACATTTAGGATATGTCTACACTTGTCTTGAGTCATGTTAGTGAACATGCATCTAAATCAAGAGCAATTCTTGTGTAGACAAAACGCAAAAGTTTTTTGCTAGTGCTAATAGGACTAGCAACAAATGTATATCTTGAATTAACATTTGTATAGTGTTAGCGCTAACATTTACAGTCATGCTGGTTACCCTGTTAAAATAAGACAACTTAATTCAAGTGTAGATGCAGACACACATGCCTATATGATAAATGCAGGACACAGTGTTACTCGGGGCTTTCAGGAAAAAGGGGAGCCATGATCCCCGGTGGAATCTCCACCATGCCTACGCCAACTTTTAGTTCAAAGTTACCCCATTTGGGGGAAGTGAGTTGCAGTGTGGACCAGATTTCAAGCCATGGGCACAAAGTTGCTATTTTCTCAGCCCCACTATAGTCCTTTGCAGTCCTCTGGTAGCACAAAAGTGTAAACAAGATTCCTGAGCTTTCTCCCAACATGGAAGAAGTCCCCAGATGGCAGAAAACTGGCATAGCAGCTCTATGCTACCACATCAACAGCCCCCATGTAGGGGGATGATCAGGAAGAAGCGGCATAGCTGGAGAAGCACTGTGTCTCATTAATCCCCGACTGCCAGAATGGGCGCTTAGGATCAAAGGCAATTGGGTATAGTTTGGAGCAGGGTCGATCGGCGGCACTTCGGTGGCATCTCAATCGCGCCGCTCCATTCTTCTGCAGCAGTTCAGTGGCGGGTCCTTCACTATCTCTCTTCATCTTCGGTGGCCCTTCGGCAGCAGCTCAAAGAGGAAGAGAGGGACTGAGGGACCCGCCACCGAATTCCCGCTGAAGACCTGGACGTGCCGCCCCAATAGCGGACGGAGTGCCGCCCCTTTGTAATGGCTGCCCCATGCACCTGCTTCCTTAGCTGGTGCCTGGAACCGGCCGTGGTTTGGAGCCGCTGTGAGGCTGCACTAAATTGCACTGAGGATGGAATTGGTGGCCTTAGAATAAATAGACCTGTAAAAGGTGGCATAAAGTCACCTTTGTCGTCCCCTCTTGTCCTAAGTTATTAGGTCCCCACACCCCTCATTTTCATGTGCAAAGAAGAACTGTTAGCAAAGAGGTAGTTAGGATTCCAGTTACTAATCTGAGCATGCAAGTACCTTAATTCATGCAAGGGAGCAGTTTTATAGGTTAAATTGATGAATGAGCATTTTTCGAGGAAGTCCCATTGTGACTATGGCTCAAAATTTGGCCACCTGTGAAAAGCAGTACCATTGTAAAGAAGTAAGTATGCTCAGAGTACTAACTGAAGCTTATGCTAAAATTCTTGAGGAAGAAGCTCTGCAAAATTGGTAGTTCATAATTGTTAAATATAAAACAAACAGCTGAGTAAGATTCTGAAAATGGTCACACCACAGTCTAGACAACACAGTGCCTAGACACTCCAATGATTGCCAAAATGCCTAAAATAGATTAGATAGAATCTAAAGGGAAATTACAGGGCTTGTATTAATAGAAGATCCACTCAGGCAATTTCAAATGGATCTAACTCAGAATTAACTAAAGCAAGCAAGCATGAGTGACTATGCTCACTACAGCGTGCATACCAGCATCTTTTATCATTACTCTTGCAAAGCCTTAGAACAAGTACGTGTCATAGTAATTTTAGTATTAAACAGAGTAAAAGGCACCCTTATTGCACCAAAATAGAGTGCCCAGGCAATTCTGAATATCATCCTAATTTCATTTTACACTAATTACACTAGTACTTTCAGCTCCAAGGAGATGAACCACAATGGGAATTTATTCACTAAGCTCACTGCTACTGAATACAACATTTAATCTTTGAAGAGGGGAATGCATTTCATTTCCCCATGATATCATTCTCAATAAAACATTGTTCTTATTTTCCTTGATTACTGTAGTGCACACTATGTGCTTTTTTTTAAATTAAAAACTGATCTGTAAATATTTTGAACAGCTACAGGTATGAAAAAAAATGCTACTTTGAAGATTCCAAATGTTAGAGTTTGCAGAGTTCAGCAATAATGCATGCTATAGGAAGCAAACAAGGCCCTGGAACAGATCTTTAAGACAATAGACAAGAGGTTCTCCCTAGGACACCAGTTCTAGAGGAGGATTCGTAGCTTCTGCTCAGATTACTTGCCCAGTGATGTAAAACCACTGAGGGATGGGTGAGTGGGTTTGCTGGTGGAAGGAGGAATTCTTGCAGTCCCTTTTAACCCTATAGTTTTATGATGCTCTGATTTATCCTCTTCCTCACCACAACTGTTGTTGGTAGAGAGTCTTTTGCTCGCTGGGCCCATGCCAGATAACCTCTGTTTGGGCTGAGAAACCACTTAGAACAGGAGGGGACCTGCCATTTGTGGGATGCCAAGCTAAGCACTAAGCATGCTCACTACTAGTCCTTGATAATCAAATAGGTTGGGGTCTGTCATTTCTTCCCTTGGAAAAGGGAGGGAACAAGCAGCCACATGAAGTTTTACACGGTAACCCTTGAATGGGAATTTTTCCCTCTGAAGAGAAAACAGCTCTGGTAGCTGAAAAATGGTCATGCAGCCTTCAGCATAAAGATTCAATGGCTGCTCTGGACTGAATGGCATCCAGTAGAACCAAGAGCCAGAAGTACCCTTATAATCATTCTGCAGTTTACCCCCTTGAAACACATATGGATTTCAAAAGGGAGATCACTGCACAAACTGACAGCAATATACTGTTGTGAGTTGGGATAAACCTCAGCTAAAATGTTGTGACTTCCACTCATTTAAAATAGCTGCAACAAACAGCTAAGTGGCCCTGCCTAAAATAGAGGTGTATGCAAACCTTCCCAGTAATCTGAACTTTGTGGACGGAGGGCTCCACAGGGCATTATTTCTCAGCAGGGATGTGAGTGAAAGACAGACATAGCACAAGATGAAGGTCCACAGAGGAAGAGAAAGAAAGCGCCACACACACACAGCCTGAACAAGCTGCTGAAAGAGTTTGGTGCTATGAGCAAGGAAGCTGTCTGCTATGTTTTGTTTTCTCCTGTGTTCAGAGAAACAAGACTTTGTACATTCTTTGAAAATAAACAATATTGCATCAAAGATCCTAACTCCATCATCAATTTCTCCTCCCAACTAGAACAATCTAGTTGGCAGCCAGCATCAAGCGAAGTGCCCCAGGGATTGGTCCTGTGGCTGGTTTTGTTCAACATCTTCATTAATGAACTGGATGATGGGATGGACTGCACCCTCAGCAATTTTTCAGATGACACTAAACTGGGGGTAATGGTAGATACGCTAGAGGGTAGGGATAGGGTCCAGAGTGACATAGACAAATTGGAGGATTGGGTCGAAAGAAATCTGATGAGGTTCAACAAGGACAAGTGCAGAGTCTTGCACTTAGGATGAAAGAATCCCATGCACTGCTACAGGCTGGGGACCGACTGGCTAAGTGGCAAGAAGGCTAATGGTTTAGAATTATGGAATCATAGAATATCAGGGTTAGAAGGGACCTCAGGAGGTCATCTAATCCAACCCCCTGCTCAAAGCAGGACCAATCCCCAACTAAAACATCCCAGACAGGGCTTTGTCAAGCCTGACCTTAACAACCTCTAAGGAAGAAGATTCCACCACCTCCCTAGGTAACCCATTCCAGTGCTTCACCACCCTCCTAGTGAAAAAGTTTTTCTTAATATCCGACCTAAACCGCCCCCACTGCAACTTGAGACCGTTACTCCTTGTTCTGTCATCTGGTACCACTGAGAACAGTCTAGATCCATCCTCTTTGGAACCCCTCCCCCCCTTCAGGTAATTGAAAGCAGCTATCAATCCCCCCTCATTCTTCTCTTCTGCAGACTAAACAATCCCAGTTTCCTCAGCCTCTCCTCATAAGTCATGTGCTCCAGCCCCCTAATCATTTTTGTTGCCCTCCGCTGGATTCTTTCTAAGTTTTCCACATCCTTCTTGTAGTGTGGGGCCCAAAACTGGACACAATACTCCAGATGAGGCCTCACCAATGTCGAATAGAGGGGAATGATCATGTCCCTCGATCTGCTGGCAATGCCCCTACTTAATACAGCCCAAAGTGCTGTTAGCCTTCTTGGTAACAAGGGCACACAGTTGACTCATATCCAGCTTCTCATCCACTGTAACCCCTAGGTCCTTTTCTGCAGAACTGCTGTCTAGCCATTCGGTCCCTAGTCTGTATCAGTTCATGGGATTCTTCCGTCCTAAGTGCAGGACTCTGCACTTGTCCTTGTTAAATCTTATCAGATTTCTTTTGGGCCAGTCCTCTAATTTGTCTAGGTCCCTCTGTATCCTATCCCTACCCTCCAGGGTATCCACCACTCCTCCCAGTTTAGGGTCATCTGCAAACTTGCTGAGGGTGCAGTCCACGCCATCCTCCAGATCATTAATGAAGATATTGAACAAAACCAGCCCCAGGACCGATCCTTGGGGCACTCCGCTTGATACCAGCTGCCAACTAGACATGGAGCATTGATTACTGATGCTGTGCTTGACTGTGTACTCCATTAGCTTATGGGAAACTGTTATTAATAACCAACTGAACTCTCAGCTATTTTTGAATAACTTTGTCTTAACATATTCCCAATTACAGAAATAATCTTAATAGTGCCCAAATTAAAATATGTATTTAAAATAACAAAGCCCTGGTGTGTTGTCTGTATTGTAATTCGGGTATGATAAATAAATTACTATTGGCATAGTATCTTGGATAAGAAATTATTTTTAGTGTCTGTTGAATTTGATAACAACTCTGTTCACTATATGGCATTTACTTCTATTTGCTACCAGATATTTGCTTGTGTTTGAAAATAATGTTAATAATTATTCATGTGGGACCAGACTCTGGTTCTTCTGCTGCAGTAAATTCTACAAGTAGAGAAAGAGGCTAAAATTTATCCAGAAGAGTTATATAGTAAGTTCTTCATTCAAATTTTAAATAAAGCATTCCTAAAAAAATTGAAATGAAATCCTAACCCCACTGCAGTCAATAGTAATTGTGCTACTGGCTTCTATCAGGCCAGGATTTCACCCCCTCATATTTTTAACCACCAGCAAAGATTTAGCAACAGCCAGAATATTGATTTAAATTAGAGTTAGGACTGAGCCACAAAGCTTGGAGCCAAATCTTAGTTTGTTCACAGTTTGTCAGTATTGAATTGAAGATTTCAGGTTACTACAGGAATAGGCTGGGGTCAGAAAGTTTTGACCTTCATATCCTTGGGTGAAAAGTGCTAAGTGTATTCAAAGTATCATTATTACAATATGGAACCTTAATTGGTCCAATAAAAAGCCCAAAGTCAGTGAGAATAGTTTTTTAATACAAAGTTAATGATTGAAAACTATTCTATAGTATCTGGATTATTGCATTAACACTCATCTAAACAGCATATACCCATTTACTGTAAATACAAGTCCTATATTTCAATGAGATAACCTGTTCTAGGTGAAAAGCTTGAGCTAGAAGTATTCCTCTAGCAATACTTGATTGTCTCAGGATTGTCTTAGTAATATATTGAAGAATGTATACTTTTATCTTTCAATAGGAAAAAAGAAGCAAACAGAAAATGTGCTATCAAGTAACTATAATAAAGCAAAGGCTATGCCACATTACACTGCTGCAAGAAAAATAAAAGCGACAATCCTAAATCAATAGTAATTTTAGCAATATTGATGGCACTCTTTAAAATTACCACTCTGACCACAAAACAGAGCTCTGTCACATCAGCTGCAAAGGCCACAGCGGACAGAGATCCATTCACTAATGTGGTTTGTATGAAGCAGACTGGGAATTACTCTGTTCTCAATACAAGTAGTTTGATACAAATAGAAATGGGTGGGGTTTGTCCTATAAGCAAATAGGCCATTAAATGACATAGCTGCTTTCAGGGGAGGAGATCTGTTATACATTTATATCTAATGGTTGTTTTAAAAACCCTCCAAACAACCCACCACAGCCCTCCCTTCCAGTAGGGCAGCCACACTGTTGTAATTCCCAAGAGACAGGAAAAAGTTCCCTCTGCCAGCAGGTACATTCACTCTGCCAGTGCCACTGCTACTTCCCACCAGGGAAGCAGCTCTGCAGCGGGAAATTACTCAGGATTGCTGCTGAATCATTGTCTCTTTTTTTCTCTATTTTACTTCCCAGAGTGGATTTTCCATTCCAGGAGTCTGTGCCGAGTTCCAGCCAGTTTGAAAAAGTTGTTCATGACTTTCATTAATATCACTTGTGAAAAAAGAATTTTTTTGCAAAACAATTTAATTTCTGGACAAAATTTTTCAGCAATATTCATTAAAAGGGGTCTTAATATCGGAAACCCACATTTTTGAGTCATGCAGTTACTGAGTGTAACCTCAGACCTCATTCTATTGTATGTTATTGCTCATGAAGAAATGAGTTTTATATAAAGTGCTTTGTATAGCACCTAATCCACCTCACTTAAAGTGCCAATGAAAGACACCCATTGTCTTGAATGGGAGGCAGATTGGGCCCTAAGAGGTTATTATTATATAATGCTCAAATTGTGGGAAGGCTGAAAGTGATTTTATGTTCCACACACTCCCAAAACAGAAAGAAATCTCCAACCTTTTTTGAACTTGTTTCAAACAGTAGCAGTAAGTAGAAATACAAACATCTACCTCACTGATCCTACTTAAGCACTATTAAATATTTTAAATCATTCACATAGCTCTATTGTACATAGACCTACAAATAACAAGCATTTTGGTTCACTGGCAATTCCACAAATATTAAACAAATAATAGTTTGGGTTCGAACAAAGCATTTAGTCTGACACAAAATTTCAATTTTGACCCATTTTAGAGGTTTGATTTTATTATTATTAAATAAAGGAAATTTTAAAATAAAACATGGTTTCAAACTGAAAAGAAAAATCAAAACATTTCATTCAGAAGAGAGTCATAACAAAATGTTTTGACATTTTGGGTATTTTAGGATCCCCCTCATACCAACAATTTGGCAGAACCAAAACAAATTCACAGAATGTTTTGTGGAAAAAAGTCCAGCACTCCTCTATAATACTTGACAATGCATTCTGTATTACAATGGCCCTGGTCCTCTAGCATTACCAACCTCTACTCTGACTGTACACCATTGTTGTGTTCTCCTAAGCCTTTGGGTTGCCAGATGCAAGTTGGTATAAATCAGAGCAGCCATAAGCGCACTTGAGTAGCCAGCATAACCTAATGTCTCTGAAAGGGTCCTTACACCAATTAGAAAAAACACACTGTGTGCTCCATCTGTGCCTGGGGTGGGAGATCTTTCATTCACAAAGTGTGAAGATGAACATAGTGTATTCTGAACAAACTCAACTTTATTAAACCCTGTGGACTGCTCTGTCCATGTGGTTCAGTTGCTTTTTGCCGAACTCCTCATGTTTCCTATTCCACTGGTGTCCTGTTTACAACAGTCCCTCAAGGGAACCTGGGCCCTCCAGGTGCAGCTCCACTGATCATGAGAAAGGGGCTAGAGCCCTGAGCTGTGGCATACAGAAGACACCTACGCTGGCTCCATATTAGCCAGAAATTCCTCATGCCAGGTTAATTCTCAGCTGTTTAGGCCGGCTTTATAGCTCCTTTGTGCCAGAGAAGTGCAAAGGGGTCAGAGCCTGGCTTGGGACCTTGCCCAATATTTATAAATTAACAAAACAGCAATATGTGCTATTTTTAAATATCACTTTTTGTTGTTTGTTTTTAACCTTAATGAGCAGGTGAAAGCAGATAATATAGACCAGAATAGTCATTTACAACTTCATGCTCTTCTTATAATTACAGGAGTGCTTAAAAATAAAGAACCTTTATACTAATTTGCCTTCCAAGGGAAAATGTCTCTTTAAAAAAAAAGCTCAGTTTGAGAAATTTTATATCTGTATTCCCTCCAGAGTTATAATTCAATTTGAAGTATCTGAAAAATATAACTTAAAATTACCCCTATTTGCTAAAAAGCTGACAAGCTACTTGCATTAAACACATTCCACATTCTGGGAGATATCATTTATCATGCTGGAGGACATGTATCCCATTCATAACCAAGGCCTGGGGCGAGCTGTGCTGGGTACAAATGTGCCTGAACCCCATGGGTATGTATTGGCACGGCTAGCTGCCACTGCTGCTTCCCATGCTGTACTACTATTTTTAGTGTGCTAGCTCAGATGAGAGCTAGTGCGATTATGTCTGCACAAGCTAGGAATCACAACCCTGTCTCCTAGTGTAGATATAGCATAAAGGGAGTTTACTGATAAATTCAAAGCACTATCAACTCTCAGGCCATGTCTAAACTGCCACTTATAGCAGCAAAACTGACATTTGCTCAGGGGTATGAAAAAAACCACCCTCCTGAGTGACATAAGTGGGAGTGTTCTCAGTGCTGTGTCGGCAGGAGAGCTTCTCCCACCGACATAGCTACTGCCGCTCGTTGGGGGTGGTTTAACTATGTTGACGGGAGAGCTCTCTTCAATTGGCATAGAATGACAACACAAGAGATCTTACAGTGGCACAGCTGCATCAGTACAGCTGTGCTGCTGTAAGGTCTCTAGTGTACACATAGCCTCAGTCTACACTACAGCCACGTGGTAGTTTTGGAGTTTATCAAAGTAGAGGGAGATGACAAATTAAAAAAAATTTGTTTCAGAGAAATTGCAGATTTTTTACAAAGAATCATAGAAATGGAAGGGACCTTGAAAGGTCATTGAGTCCAGTCCCCTGCCTTCACAGCAGGACCAAGTACTGTCCCTGACAGATTATTTTGCCCCAGATCCCTAAATGGCCCCCTCAAGGATTGAACTCACAATCCTGGGTTTAACAGGCCAATGCTCAAACCACTGAGCTATCCCTCATTCTCATGTATGTTTTTAGATAATTTTTGTGTGTGCATTTCTCTCACATTCAGGTCTATAAAATGCCCCAGGTTGAGCAGGATTTTAAGTGTCTACACACCTTATCCAGCCAGCCCACTATCGCCTTACAGAAAAACAACAACTTTTACCTTCATACAGTTCACTTTATTTTTATTACACAGCACATAATTAATTTGGACGCTATGCATTATGCATTTAAGACGGCCTAAAGTTTCAGTGCTTATAGTAATGTGACTTATTTGGTCCCAGAAAGTGACAGACCGGAAAACTGTCTTCAAGATCAAACCTATAACCCTTACCTCCTTACTTGCTTTTGCTACATAGTTAAGATGTTCTGTGTTCCACTTATCTTCACTTGCATAGGTTAAAGATTAATACACTAGATGGTGCTCACTAAACTTGTTGGTGAAAATGGAGAGAAGACTTGGACTTAAACTGGTGTCAATGGCTTAAGGAGTCAATTAAAGCTGCTTTTGGCCATTTTATATTAGTTATTTTAGAGTCAGACTTAGCAAGAACTACTTGCCTTATGAATAAGTTCATACTACTGTCCTATGAAGCATAAGTATCTGTCCCCCATCTAGTGATTGGAGACATTAGAGGGTATGAGCCTACTACTGCTTCCAGCTCATGAACTTAGGGCTAGAATCACAAAGGCAGTTGGATGTTGCAACGATGAGAGTTGTAATGCCTAACTCTTAGATGTCCTGATGCTTAGTGGAATTCACAGCCCTGAGCTGAGTGACCAGGCTCCCTATATTCATATAAATAATTAAGTATTAATTTGGCCATTAAGAACTCAAGAGGTGGGAGACTTGGTTTCAAGTCCCTGCTCCAAATCAAGAGAGCAACGATTCAAACCTTCCCTAACCAATGGGCTATTGGACAGACATGCACATTCTGCTCATGCCAGCTCTCTTTTATAGGGCTGAATAACACATACCAGGTTGGGGCCCACAGGCAAAATAAGTGGGTTTGTGAATCCTGCCAGGTTTTAGGTGGGAACAGATCAGTGACATCAGGAGTTAGATTGTTTGGTATGTGCCCACCAGAAGAAACTTAGGCAACTAGGGAATTGAGGCATCTACAAGCTTAAATGGCAAATGAACATGGGGTTTTGAAGACCTCAGTAGTGCCTAAATGGTTCACTTACACACCGAACTCCCACTGTGGATCAAACCCTTCATCTTTTCACACAAGTGGTAGAGGTTTCTGCATTGGAACTAGTGGTGTTTGGTTCAATTCTTGTCGATGAACGCATTAGCAGGTTATGCTGACATTTCCATCTCACCCCCATTTTTGTCTTTATTACCCTTCTTCTGCTGGTCTGGATCTACTTAATAATGCCAAGCCATTCCACCAATCGGTCTGTCTTAAATGTGCATGATAAATTATACAAACATGCACCACAGATGTCTATCACTGGGTAGGCTTATTTGATAAAAGTCCTGTGAGTAAAGCATGAGCAAGAATAAAAATCATGCCCTCACCTTAAGTAGTTAGGTAATACTTTTAGTGTTGTAATTTAAAATGAAATAATAAGCAGAGGGGAAAAGCCTTTCCTCCTTCCAAAAAAAAATATTGTCATGAATTTAAAATATAAGCAATTTTATTATTAAATCAATTATGAAAATTGAAGATAAGAAAGTGTAGGAGTTTAAATGTCTCTGACAATATATAGTGTTGTTGAACTCCTCCATACATCAAAAGTGACAGATGCATAACCAGACTTTTATTAAAATAAAGAATCCAGTAGCTGAAGATTATATCAATGACTAGATAATTTTCATCAGTATTGAGGTTTGGGTGAAGTTGTGCCATTCAGCACACATTTTCCACCCTCTTAGAGTGGAATAAGTTGTGACTTTTATAGTCTGTACTGAAAATGTAACCCATGAGAATGAAATTCACCCTGAAGTATGGGGACTGTCAAAGGACCCTGACAAAGCAGCTAACTGGATACAGAACAGAACAATAAATGCTCTGAATAGCTGGGCCCTTCACCAGCTTTGCATAGTCCAGCACAGATAGAAGATTGGAGCCTAACTAGGGAAGAGGCAAAGTGATGGCCACTGAGTACAAAGTTACACAGCATTATGCAGGCTTTGAGATCCCATAAAGCCTTCAGCCTTCTCTAATTTTGGTGCCCTATAACAATGTAAGAGTCTCCGTTTCTAGCCCTTAACCTTACCTTTGAAATAGAAACTGATGCACACAGATCTCTAGGGTTGAAATTTTGGCATTGAGCATTTCTAACATTGATGTTCCCTCACCATCACCCAGGGCTGGCATTTGGGGTCCAGACAAATCATGGCCATTGATCCCTTGATTTCTGAGAGACTGGGGTTCTTTCTAGTCCTAACTCCACCACAAAATTTCCTGTGTGGCTTATCCTCATTTAACAAGTGGGGAAACAGATACAGAGAGGGGTTAATACTCCTTCCGGTTGTTGCTTTAGAATCACAAAGTATCACATTACATGGAAGAACTACTGTAGACATTTCTCCCAACAAAATACTGAAAAAGAAATAAATAAAATAGGCAGTTACGATATATCACAAACTCATCCTCCCTGTTTGTCTGTCATATAACTGTGTGTCATATTTAAGGTTTTTCTCTCAGTACGGTTTTTAGATTGCAAAATTTTCTATTCCACGAAAGAGTGTGCAGTATTGTCCTTTTACTTTCTGGATTTGTGATAGTACCAAAAGTACTAAAGAGAGTATTTTCCTTTTATGTACACACTGAGTTTCCATTAACAGCAACATGAGTTACATGTGTATGTGAAAAAACAGATAATTAAAATAAGTTTGCTCGGGGGTGTCTGGTTAGATTCCAATGTATAACAACTTCCATCACATTTAAGATAATGCATTTACATTTGGAATACTGACAACATTTGTTTGTGCCCAAGGCAGTTAAACACTGAAAATAAATTACATCTTACCCCTAGAGAATTTCTACCTTGGTTAAGGTTCAAGATGGAGCTGCCTTCACCGTACCACGTTTCTGAATAAAGACACTCATATATAAATTGCTAGTACTTTAAAGTTTGCAACCACAGCTATTCAAGGGAATAAACCAAATCTACTTTGCAAAATATATGTTGTGCTCGTTTAACATACATCATCTCTACAAACAGAGAACCAGAGGTGAGAGTTCCAGAATAATGAGTGATTTTCACAGAAAGAACTCAAGGCACTTTAAAAGATAGGTAAGTTATTATACCCATTCTACAGATAGGGAAACTGAGGCATGGAGAGACCAAGCAACTTTTTAAAGATCACACAGCAAGTCCATAGCAGAGCATGTCATAAATAGTTCAATTTCCTACCCTACCACTAATTTTTTTTGGAAAATGTTAACTTCTTTTAAATAGTAACAAGTTAGTACTATAAAGTGAATACTATGCTTTCATTAAAGATGCTGAACTTGCTGCCAAATAGTTAAAGATATAGTTTTTTTAAAAGAAATCCTTATGGAATGGGAATATTGCAAGTAGTTGCTGACTTTGATCAGGTCGGGGGGGGGGGGGGGGGGAATCAATGCCCCATATTTCCCAGCCTTTAACCTGTGTCAGTTGTTAATTTAGCAAGTACCAAAGGAAGAACTTAAAGTGACGTGTAAAGAATAAAAACTGGGCATGTGCCCTTTAGTGTTTATGGTGTATAATGAAAGCTTCAGAGGAGTCCCTGCCCCCTCCTTGTAGATTTCTTCCCTATCATGGATGCAGGTTGTATCACTGAACCAACTCCGGAAAGTCTTAAAAGCAGTTCTCTTTACATTCTTAGGACAAGTAACGACCTGCTCTGAAAGATCGCCATGGCTGGGCTCTGCACTTTTCAGCAATGGCTACCTTATGTTTAGGTTCCTTTCCCCCCCTAAAAGGAGATTCACTGTCTTTGTATCTCCCTTATTTCTTCCAAGCACCTCATTTTGGCCTCTTTCAGCAGAAAGGAAAATTCTAAGGGTTTTTACTGAAGTTTAGCAAAAAAGTTTCTTAGCACTTTAAATAAAAAAGAGAGTCTAGGTTAACAGCAGATATTTTTGGAGAAATAGCTGCTGCTTAAATATTTTTATAGCAGTTACCTCACCTTTCACCATGGAGGAAGACACATAGTAGGGAAAAAAGGGAAAGTGATTATTTAAGTTCGGGTCTTGTATGGCTGTATCCCTGAAGCTATATAGAACCCCATTTACTTAGTGACTTAGTGCATCCTCACACAGGCCTAGGGATCCATTACTATAGACTGGAGTCTCAGGTCCAAATTTGGACAATTTAGAAGTGCCTGAAAACAGATTCACATCAGCTTTTCTAAGGTTGATAAACAAAGTTCCACAATGCAGTTTTCTATTTGTGTGCATGCAGTGCTGTTGTAGTTATGTTGGGCGCAGGATATTAGAAAGACAAGTTGGGTGAGGTCATCGCTTTTATTGGACCAACTTCTGTTGGCGAGAGACATAAGCTTTCAAACTTCCACACGGGATTAAGCTTAAAAACTTGTCTCTCTCATAAAAAGATGTTGTTCCAGTAAAAGTTATTAGGTCACCCACCTTCAGAGGGGTAGCCATGTTAGTCTGTATCCACAAAAACAACAAGGAGTCCGGTGGCACCTTAAAGACTAACAAATTTATTTGGGCATAAGCTTTTGTGGGTAAAAACCCCACTTCTTCAGATGCAGTCTTTAAGGTGCCACCAGACTCACTGGACTCATCCACCTTGTGGCTCTACTTGTGTGTATGGCTTTTCAGAAGCACCTTTTAAAAACAACAGTTCAGAAGGAGCTTATCCTGCTATCCTTTGCCAAAACTCCCCTCTCTTCCACAGTAGGTGTGTTTCAGTGGTGCTGCAGGCATTTAATTTGTAAAGTAGTTTGTTAAAATAAGTATAAGATATTATATTAGAAGGAACTCACTGTACTTCAGCAAAAGGGAACAACAGAACATGAAGCAGATGTTTTTTTTCAGGAAAGAAGCATACAAGGTTATCTTCCCTTCTTCTATAAATGTTGGCTAGGAATTTTACTCTACAGCCCCACCCACACAAGGAGCAAACCTCCTTGCACTCACACTGCTCTCTTCATCACATGAAAAACTAAGCACCTTCCCTGTATTCCCATAATTAAGTGCATCTGTAAGCCAATTAACACCTCATGTAGCTACACACCTGCAGTGACTTTATTTTCAAACCACTGCACAGAAACCTGTCCATTATTTTCTGAGTTAAAAATCTTGGATAGATTATGCAGAAAATGAAAGTGCAGAATATGAATAGTAAAACAGTGCTACCCTTGAGAAAAATAAACAATGAAACTTAGGCCCTTTCTACCCTACAGAGTTTTTTCGACCAAAGTCAGCTTTCATTGACAAAACAGTGGAGGTGTACACACTACAATGCTCTTTCCACCAACAAAACTCTCCTGCTTTGCTGACAAAATAAAACCACCTGAACAGGAGGCACAGAGCTTTTTGCAGCAAAGTTGTATCGACAGTGTCAGTGTAGACACCGTGCTTGGTTATGTCACTGTAAATGGCCTCCAAGAGATGTCTCACAATGCCCATCCTGACCGCTCTGGTCAGCAGTTTGAACTCTGCTGCCCTACACCTTGGTACACAGGCATCCACCCCTCCCGCTTTAAAGGCCCAGGAATTCCACTTCCTGTTTGCTTGGCGTGAGGAGCTCACATCACATCTTCCCAGCTGACCATGGCATCTCCATGAAGCAAATGCTCTCCCACTTGGAGCACACCTGAGTTGTTGGATCTGCTGGCATTTAGGGGAGAGGATAGGGTGACCAGATGAGGGGAAGAAAATATCGGGACACATGGGGGGCGGGGGTGAGCAAAAAAAAAAAAAAAAAGCCGAGCGAGTCCCGGCTGAGCAAAAAAAAAAAAACCACAGTGCTGCCTGCAGATCTCTCTGCCAGACAGAGACCTAAATATCGGGACGGTCCCGATAAAATCGGGATGTCTGGTCACCCTAGGAGAGGAGGCTGTGCAGTCCCAGCTCCACTCCAGCCATAGGAACTTTGATACCTATGGTCAGATTTCTTGTGGCATGCTGGATAAGGGCTATGAAACGGGAAGATAAAGTAGCTGAGGCAGGTTTACCAGAAGGCAAGGGAGTCAAACCATCACTCTGGTGCTGAGCAGAAGACCTGTTGCTTCTATAAGGAGCTGGACGCCATCCTTGGCAGCGACCCACCTCCACTGCCAAAAGCCCCATGGAGACCCTTTGCCCTATCCATTCCACCATCCCACAACACCTAGCTGCAGAAGGTGGTGAGTTGCACAGTGGGATAGCCACCCACAGTGCACTGCTCTCTCTGTCAATGCTAGAGCACCAACTGTGGATGTGCTCAGCCGGCAGAAGGAGTGTTGTGTGAACATGCACAAGTGATGTAATTATGCTGGGTTTTGATCATTTGTGTAACTTGTGTTGACAAAACTCTGTACTGTAGACAAGACCTTACCCAACTCTTAAAAATCTCTGGTTTTTCCCTTTGTGCTCTGTGTTGCTTCCTGCTAATGTAGCATTCTTTATGTTTTAATAGTGCATGCTTTATGTTTTAATTTTTTCTCAGTGACTATGTAGGCCACATTTCTACACTGTGATCTATGCAGGAAGACCCTTGGATCTGCCATGCAGGGCTCCTTAAAGTACAGGAACCTTCACCGTTTTCAATACAAAGATACAATGACTCTGGAATACTGAAATGTACATCTTAATACATGCACAGGTGTGTGCATCAGCAAATCAGTACCATCTCTTGCAGTCATTGATACTCTTGATGGTATTGATACCTGTTGAGAATCACTCCTAATACCTGTTGATAACCAGCCTGAATACTGTTGAGAACCACTCCCAAAAGTACAGAATGCTCCTGTTTCATCTGCCAATCACTTAGCATGATGATGTACACTCTGCAACCAGGAATATTTTATACATTGGGAAAGTGGAGAATCATTGTTTCCTAGAAGGAAAGGCTCTGACAAAATGGGAGACAATATAACAAGGGGTATTTTGTTTATTTTTATTAGGCACAAAACTGTGTTGAGATTACTATAATCTCATGTGAAATCTACAGAATTTTCTAATTACTACTACTGGAAAAAAATGTTGCTGTCAATTATTGTATTTCAGTCTTCAAAAAATGATAGAACACCTAGAGTGACACTTTAGGATTCACAATTATCAAGTTGTCTGCTAAATTAATTATCTGAAAATAATAAACATTCCAAATGCTGAACCATATAGTAAGAACAGGCAAATATTCTCTAATTGAGGTTTCTGTTTTGAAGCCAGGAGTTGTACTTTTAGTTACACATGTTTTAGAATAAATAGGAAACATTATTTGCTTGAAGGAAACAATAGTAAGCACAATAATCTTATGAGTACTAATGTATACAGGTCTTCTTGGGCAGAACTTCCATGGACTTTGGTGAGCCATGGGCGGAGACGGCTTCCAGAATCTGGCCCGTAATAAGGAAAAGGCACTTTTTAAAAGATATCTGCAAACTTAGGCTTCAGTCTAGCAGTAAGTTCCAAGCAGGTGACCCTTTTGCCTGGTCTGAGCCCTTCTGGCTTCATTGGGGCACCACATAGGCACTCGGCATCTCATTAAGGCTCTAACCCCCAATCCTTCATTCTCCATTGCTGTGCTCTTTGGGTAATCATTTACACCTGCACAAAACCAGTGTAAAATGCTACCCAATAAAGATGGCAACATTTCATATCCATGTTGCACAGGTGTAAATGACTTTGCCGATTATAAGGCAGTGGAGAATCAGAGCCGTGGTTTCTGTAGATTTTTAGTACTTTGTTTAATACTTCCTCTCAGGAAGGAGAAAGAATAAGCTGTTTGCTCTGAGTATAAATTGCTCCCTGGCAGTCTCTATTTTTATTCCCATAGTTTAATAATGAATTATAGTGCAAGCCAGCAAAACTGAAAGATTAAACGAAGAACATATACTACAAACTCAATCTAAGGAACAGCTTTAACTCATGCAGAGTCCTTAATGGATCCCAGCCTAGTGAAATGTCAGTGTAGCATAGAAGAGCTCCAGCATGTCCTTTTCCCACCTTCTAGGCAGGGGGGAGGTGACAGGTGTAGGGCCTGGAAACAATACAGATGCACTAGCAGGGAGTTCCCCTCTGGCAGAATTGTCTGTTGGGCAGTAGCAACTGGATAGAGCCCCTTTATGCCACCTGAGTGGTGCGAAAAAGGCTGTAACTGGCCTTAAGAATTTGGCCCAGATGACAGAATTTTTCAATAGAGAATCTTAAAGCATTTAGTCTATCTCAAGGTCCATTTCAGAAATTGATTGCAATTGTACTTCCTTCCACCAATGAATCATAGAATATCAGGGTTGGAAGGGACCTCAGGAAGTCAGCTAGTCCAACCCCCTGCTCAAGGGAGGACCAATCCCCAGACAGATTTTTGCCCCAGATCCCTAAATGGCCCCCTCAAGGATTGAACTCACAACCCTAAGTTTAGCAGGCCAATGCTCAAACCACTGAGCTATCCCTCCCCCCAGAGTAATACATACTCTGGGTCAATTAACAAGCAAAAAGTGATTTCACTAAACACAAAAAGCAGGATTCAAGTGGCTCCAGGCGGCAATAGACAAAACAAAGTGAACTACCAAGCAAAAAATAGGGACCACACTGTGAAAAGTTGGGGGCAAAGTTTATAAGTAAACATGTTACTCCTATTTTTTTAACCTTAGGTTAGATGATCCCCGAACCCAGTCCTGCTTGAACTGTCTTTCCTGCGGGCAGTGCTCCTTGTCTGACTGAAAAGAGGTGCAGTCTTTAGGGTAGGACATACTCTCTGCATTTCATGTCCTGGTTTTTCTCTTTCATCCTTGTCACTAATCTCTTTTCCCTCTCTCTCTCCAGTCTCCTTCCCATCTCATTCTCATCACTCTACTGCTTACCACCTTCCCCACACGTCCCTCCCTGCAATGTTCCTTCCAAATACTACCAGTGTTAGCTGCTAAAAATCTAAGGGTATGTCTACACTGCAGTTAAAAACTGACAGCTGGCCCATACCAGCTGACGGGCTTGCAGGAATCGGGCTGCAGGACTGTTTAATTGCAGTGTAAAGGTTCAGACGCGGGCTGGAACCTGGAGTCTAGGACCCTCTGAGATCCTCAAAATCCCTACTGAACTGCTGCCTAACCCTGGAGATGCCTGAAGTCCCTAGGCATCTAAATTTCAACAATTAAAGTCCTTTAGGACCCTAAGTTTCTGCCAGTGAGTATATGCAGAGCCAATTCATTCTCGGTGCCTATCTCATCCCTAAGTCCAATAGGCTCCTCAAACTCCTGCTAATGCACAACAGACAGTTCTGTCAGAGAGGAACTCCAGGAAGCACATCAGTCTTGCAGCCAGCCCCAGGGCCGGCGCAACCCATTAGGTGACCTAGGCGGTCGCCTAGGGCGCTACTATTTGGGGGGCGCCGGCACCCCGGTCATCAGCGGAATTTTGGGGACGGGACCTTCCGCCGCCTAGGGCGCCGAAAAAGCTGGCGGCACTCCTGGCCAGCCCTATACCTCCCAGCTCCACCCCCGCCTTTCTGGCCTGCCTCCAGACGGATTCAGTAGGCATGCTCTGAGCATGCCTAAATCTACAGAAAATGGCCAAGGGAGGAGAAGGACAAGGTAACTGCTCTAACCACTGGACTATAAAGTCATTCCTAGTCTCTCTCTAGCCCAATAGGTCTTTAATTATTTATACACAATGGAACAGCGTCAACAGGAGAAAAGTCCCACACATGAATATCCCATAGATCAGTGGTTAGGGTACTTTCCTGAAATGTGAGACCCACACACAAATTGTGGCTCCACATGAGATAGATGGAGGAATTGAACTGAGGTCTTCCACATTCTTTCTTGTGTGAGTGCCCTAACCACTGGGCTAAAGGTTATAAGGGCAGCAATGACAGCATTTTGTAAAATCATGGCTTACATGTTGAATCCCAAATGGAGCTAGGTGCCTCCCTCTGACCTGAGGCTAGGTGCTAAAGACCCTTTGAGGGGCAGAGGTTAGGACCTACCCCTTCCTTAGGTTTCTTATTGGCCAGCATCTTGGATCTGCAGATGCTACTAGGTGGCAAAGCTCCTAAAAGTTAGTTGGTGTAATGCTGAGCATTGCAACACCTAAGTCATTGTGTGGATCTAGCCCTGAGGCCCTGATAAATTGGGATCAGTCACAGATCCAGGTCTCCTGGGGCCCTGGGCCAGAGCGGGGGCCCCTGGCACCCTGGCACCTGAACTGTGGCCCTGCTCCACCTCGTCCGCCTGCGACCCCGTCCCTTCCCCACAGCCCTGCCCCTGTTCCGCCCACACCCCCGCAGCCCCACTCACTCCTCACTCCCCCTCCCCCCATTGTGGCACTGAGACTGGAGAAGGTCTGTGCCCTGGGGCTGCTCCAGCCCTGGGGTCATGGGGAGGGGAGATTTTTCCAGGGCCCCCAAATTGGCTGGTGACCGTGGGCAGGGGCCCCGTTGGCCCATGTGGTAATCCACCACTGATTGTGATGTGTCTAAAATCAGGTAGTGAGACTTTCAGAGCTGGAAACAGAATTCTACACATACCATGCCAGAGAAGTTACTGGTGAATGATAGAACATAAATAACTTATTTTCTTCCATAAAGGAAAAAAACAACGTATTACTATAAAAGCGTTGCCTAAGATCCAAGTTACTTTCCTTCTTCTCTTGGATACGATACAAGTGTTCAGGAAGTGGCTACTTCCCATGTTGAATTTACTCAGGGACAGTTGTTTACTGTTCACTGTATATGTAATGCATGAAGAAAGCCAAAAGTAGTCTGACCTTTCCTTGGTGCATCAAACATAGTGCAAACCTTATCTGACTTACAGAAAAAATATAGGTTGCTTTTTAGTCAGATTTTCAAGACTTTCATCAAGGAATTGCAAACTCTCTCTCTTTTGTGCTCTTGAGATTCAGCAAATGAATAGAAGTATCATTTCTTGGCTATAGTAAAACTGATTTTTAACTTTAGGTATGAAGTTTGAAGGATAAAGATCATTGTTTTGCCCTTGTGAAACTGAACAAATAAGTCCTGCACTGGCACAGCCTTCAACTCTTTCCATCTTCTCTCTGAGCATATTATGATTACAGAAGGCTATTTAACTGATAAGTGAAGGATAAATGTGAATGGAAAGGTTCGAATGGAAACTCCAGTAAGTCTTGTAACACTGTGTTCAGCCTTTAAACTAAAACTATGGGTCTTAGGAGTTTGGAGGCTCTGAAATTTATCATGTATTGGGGTCTGACCTCAGGCCAAGCTTTATAAAACTGTAGCTGTAGGTTTTAAGGGCTGCTACTATCATTCTCAATCTGCTAAATTTATTAGAGGAAACTACTCTCTACTCCCCTAAGAAATACTTATGTGATCTGATCTCTGAGATCAAGATTTTTAAAGGAGCATACACAAAAGAATAGTATGGAGGATGTCATAGCAAATAATGGAATTATAGTCCTTCCTAAATTTTAAGAGGGTGTCTGTTACCCAGAGTTATTTCATTCCATGCTCCTTTATTTACCATATTGATAACAAAATGACCTTTGAAGTATGAAACACTGATGAATCAAATTGGCTGTCAGCAAAAAAAGGCCTTCCTTTATTGATATTGTAGCCAACACTGTGCCTATTTCATTCTATTCCCTCACTTCCCACCTCACATACACTTAATACAGAAGGGTCTAGGGGGAAATTCTGATCACTGTTACCATTGAAATCACAGGAGTTACTCCAGTTTGGCACATACTTCATTAATGGCATAATATGGTCCTAGTATAATCCAAACAGTCATATTATGTGCTGGAATACACCATATGCAATACTTTTGACATCAATGGGATTTCAAAGGGTGTAAATAACTCAACTTTGAGCCAAATTCTGTGCTTTTATTGCCTGTAAAATAATTGGCTTTGATAAAGATCATGTAGATTAGCTTCTATGAGTCTACAATATGTATTTTTAGATTCTCTGATTCTGGCTCTTCTGACTCAGGAGAATACCAGCTAGTTGGAGATGTACAGGCACATCCCTGTATCACAAAGTGGGTAACTAGCATGATTTAGAAATATGCAAATTTTTGTGGGTAACACATTTAAAAGAAGATAAAGACTGGACATACAGATTTTGTATGTGTCCTGAGACTGATCATATCAGTTATGCCTTTGGTTGTAATACTTGTATCACAGTCCAATAGGAACAGTAATTCTGAAAAACATGTTTCTTTAAAAGGGTTATCCATTTCAGGGACAACACAGTGCAGAATCCACCTATCTATTTGAGAGCAATGAATAAAATTGAATAACATCATTTTTCTTTTTTTCTGGAAGAATAGATGATATGACACACTTGCTTAAATGATTTATGGCCTCAGACATGGCAGCCTTTTATTACTCCTCCCTCCCCCTCCCCCCCTGCATCCCCCAGAAGACTCCAGGTAGTGGCAATTCTGAGGTATAAACTCATGAGGCCTAGCAGAGCTGGATGGTTTCCAGAACCTTTTGTCGGTTTTTTGTTTAAATGTGTTTATGCTATTAGAAATAAGAAGAGTTTGTCCTCTAGGACTGGGAATGACTCATAGGGATACAGGGTTTTATAATGACATTTCAGTGAATTGAGAACATAGCCTCTTTTTCCTCTATCTTTGGGGACTAGAATATCTGGTAGTGGGAAAAGATATCTTACACATTTTTTTTAATCTTCTACAGCTATACAGAACATGTCCTGGAAGTCAAAGAAACTTTCCAATTCCCAGGTTTACTTTGAAATAATAATGCCCTCTCTCCTCCCCCAAAGATTGCACCCTTTAATACTTTTTGTAATTCTCTTCTGAAGAGCAATTTTCTCACAAAGCTGCACATAGATATCACGGTCAAGATTCAATCCATGACAGAGAACTCCAGTGATGGAATGTCAAGTAAGAGGACCAAATTCAGTTCATAATTGAAGCAGGCTCAACTCCCACTGGAATTCATGGTCTCACAACAATGTAAGTTAACTAAGTACAATGAAGTTACTCCAAGTTCACACCACTGTTAAGTAAAATCCACATGGGAGGGATGGGTTGAATTTAGTTCTGGCAGTGTTGGAGATTAGGTAGATTAAGTTAAATAGAGATGGGGGTGGATCTTGTACTCTCACACTTGTTTTATACTAGTCTGCAGTTTTACCCTTTGGCAGTAATTATCCAGGCACTTGTATGGCACCTTTGAGATACTACCTGAGCCATTTTCAGTGGAGATATATAGCCTTACCACTGGGCCAATGAAGGTGGAAATAAGTAAAATATTTGTAAATGTAAATACTTGTGAGGTGCTGATATATTAAGACAATGGGGGCCATTATCCCCCATTCCCTGCTCTGTCTGAGGAGTGTTCAGTGACTGCCCAGATGGATGAGATAAAAATGGCTTTTTGCAGTCTTGGATACCCCTGATGTGAGGCTTGCCTCACCATAAATAGGCTACTCTAATCTATGACCAGCTGCCAGGAGACAAAGCAGTCAAAGATCATTAGGTTGTGAGGACATGCACCTATGGTGGGGCCCAAAGGTTGCTAGGGTGGCCTCACTCTAACTGGAGATTCCTTCAATGTAGGAGAAACATGAGGGCTCCACGTTCACTGGATTGCCAGATGCACTGTCTGTCTGTCACAAGAAGCCAGAGCAGATCAGAGAATTGTGTCTAGGTATTTCTGTTTTTTAGGGGCAAAATCCTGGAGAAAGGAAGAGGCAATACCTATAGAAGACTCTCTGTCAAATTCACCAGTAACACAGGCAGTGTCATGATGATCAGAAAACTGGTATAAATGAGTGTCAATAGCAAAGTAGTATAAAACATGACCCTGATTCCCCTCTTACTTATAGTGGTGTAAATCAAGGGCAACTGCACTGAAATCAGAGAGTTACATCAGCGTAAAGTTGGCTGTGGTGGGAGAAGAATCAATAATACTCCACACTTTCCCCCCATTTCCCCCATCATATAACTTTGTTGTCTTTAATGGAATAAATGAGCTCAAAAAGAGTTAGGCCAATCTCTCTCTCTCACTTTTCCCAATCTGTAGAAAAAATAGTTTGGTCATTTTTAGTGAGTGTGGAGAACTTAGAGGGAAACCTAAGTCAAATGTGTGAGTTTTGCTTTTACTTCGGAATGTAATGAAGTTAGGAATTCTGAATGTAATGAGTTCCATAGTCCTGGTGAAGCTCCTGCAAAAGTTCTGTCTTCTGTGCTCATAAGCCTGCCTTGATTACTTCACCATTTCTTTGTTGGAATATAGCTGTTGAGTGGTGAAGAACTGCTAGGATTGATGGTCTGTGTGCTGACTTTTCCCAGATTTTTTTTTTTAATTCTTTCCTGTCTTCTGTTTAAACATTCCTAAATTGTCATCATATCCCTAAACTCTCTCATTCATGCTTCTGATCATGACTCAGATATCTTAAGTTCATATTGTGGGTATCTGAGTCTCAAGACACAACTTCCAGTTCTGCTTTTGATAATGACTGATTTTTCCTTAGCCACATAATTTATCCAGAAACTTCTTGGAACAGTCATTTTATGCTGCTGGTTTTCTCTTTATGGAGCATTAATTGTTCATAACTCAGCAAACAAAGATGCATCTGCAACTTCAACTGCAAGACACATTATAGACCTGCTAGTTCTCACTCATTTGAAACATGAGTCATTCATTTTGATTTAATGTAATGCAATTTTTACGTAGTTAAGTATCTCACTCTTGTGATGAAGTAGTTTGGAATATATTTCAATGAGATATTTCAGGGAAAACTGGAGAGATTAGCTATAAGTCATGTAGATAGCAAGATAAATATTTACAGGAGCGAGAGTGTGCACACAAAAAGGTGTGTGTGTGTTTGTGTCTGCATGTGTGTGTATGAGAGAGAGAGAGAGAGAGAGAGAGAAATTCACACACATAGACACAAATGTAATTTTCATAACGTTTAGAAATACCTGTCACTATTTCATCATAGTCTCTCCATAACTGTGAATCTCTCTCAATGGAAACTGATATTTTGCTGATACTTCCCACAGAGGAACAGATTAAAACTTTGTTCCATTTTGGCACGCGTATGGAACGCACACATTTTCAGATGTTTTAGATTAAGTTCCTTATTTTTTATTTATTTTTTAAAGTTCATTAATATTAAATACTTTTAAGAAAATTAACTTAGAATGGTTTTAAAAGTTCCATGATGTTTAGTTCCTATTTATGTTTAAGCCTGTCAAAATATTTGTGTCCCGTTACATGTTTAATAAATTTGAGAAATTTTAAAATTTCAGTGATTTAGTCTTCCCTGTAAATAGAGACAATCATGAAGTTCAGTAGTTGAGAGTATGATAGTTTTTAATTGTTTACATTCTCAAACAATGAAAATCCCCTCTGTCTAAAACTCTTAAAGTAATGCATCTGCACTGAGTCCAGTAAAGTTTAACAATAGTTTATCTTTCAACATACTTGGACAAGATAGTGTCACTAGCAGATTTAAGAAGTAGGCTTTCCAAGACCTACAGAAGGCTAACAATATCTTGGAAGTAAGAGGCCAAAACTTCTCTCTCTCTCTTTTGGAGACAAAGGAAAAACTTAGGGAAGCACACCCAGAGTGAAATCTTAGCTGAATTGAATGGCAAAACCCACATTTACTTCACTGGGGCCAGGATTTCACACCCAAGTGTGTTGAACCTCATTAAAGGAAATGTAGGATAACCACACCGGGCAATATTCTAATACCCTTAATCATATTGGGTAGCAACTTATTCTACCAGTGAACCTCTGTCCCCACTAAAGCCAAACAGAGTTTTAGTATTGACTTCAACTGAGCCAAGATTTCACCAACTGATTTCAGTGAGGGTAACTGCAGTAAAATACTATTCAGCAGGAACAAAAGTATCAATTTACCAATAGCAATTAATAGAATTCAGTAAACCATACAATACTGACATTTATATGAGGACTTTTTTGAAGTATTTAAATGCTCCATGGTCTTGTTGCCCTCATGATTATTATACTGTATTCTCCAGTTAGCCTTATAAGATGGCCAAATTTTGCACTGACATACACCCAACAGAATCCTATTTACATTATATGGGTTGTGTATGGGATTGTTCAATGCAGAATTTAGTTGACATTATTTAGGAAGTAGACACAAACATTAGACACTCTGAAGTCTTTTCTCTGCATTTACATACATTGTGCCAGTCACATCAAAAATATGTAATCTAATAAAGTGTCAGCTGCACTATTAGGCTTTGTAGAAACAGCTATTGCTTAGCTAGATACCATATATTAGTTTCTTATGGACTTGAATGACTAATATGTAGGGCTGTCAAGCGATTAAAAAATTAATCATGAGTAAATCGTGATTAATCACACGTTAATCGTGCTGTTAAACAATATTAGAATACTATTTATATAAATATTTTTGGATGTTTTCCACATTTTCAAATATATTGATTTCAATTACAACACAGAATACAAAATGTACAGTGCTTTATATTTATTTTTATTATAAATATTTGCGCTGTAAAAATAAAAGAAACAGTATTTTTCAATTCACTTAATACAAGTCCTGCACTGCAATATCGTTATCATGAAAGTTGAACTTACAAATGTAGAATAATGTACAAAAATAACTGCATTCAAAAATAAAACAATGTAAAACTTTAGAGCTTACAAATTCACTCAGTCCTACTTCTTGTTCAGCCAATCACTCAGAAAAACAAGTTTGTTTACATTTTCAGGAGATAATGCTGCTCACTTCTTGTTTACGTCACTTGAAAGTGAGAACAGGTGTTTGCATGGCACTGTTATAGTCAGCATTGCAAGATATTTATGTGCCAGATGCGCTAAAGATTCATATGAACCTTCATGCTTCAACCACCAATTCCAGAGGACATGCGTCCATGCTGATGATGGGTTCTGCTCAATAACAATCCAAAGCAGAGAAGACCAACACATATTCATTTTCATCATCTGAGTCAGATGCCACCAGCAGAAAGTTGATTTTCTTTTTTGGTGGTTCAGGTTCTGTAGTTTCTGCATTGGAGTGTTGCTCTTTTAAGATTTCTGAAAGTATGTTCCACGTCCCGATCAGATTTTGGAAAGCACTTCAGATTCTTAAATCTTAGGTCGAGTGCTGTAGCTATCTTTAGAAATCTCACATTGGTACCTTCTTTGTGTTTTGTCAAATCTGCAGTGAAAGTGTTCTTAAAATGAACAACATGCTGAGTCATCGTCCAAGACTTCTATAACATGAAATATATGGCAGAATGCAAGTAAAACACAGAGCAGGAGACATACAATTCTCCCCGCAAGGGGTTCAGTCACAAACTTAAGTTGCGCATTATTATTTTAATGAGCGTCATCAGCATGGAAACATGTCCTCTTGAATGGTGGCGAAAGCATGAATGTTTAGCACAGTGGTCTCCAAACTTTTTTACAGCCAAGGTCACTTTTTGAATTTAAGGGCAATCCAGGATCTACCCCACCCCTTCCTCAAGGCCCAAACCCGTCCCCAAATCCCCGCCCTGCTCACTCCATCCCCTCCCCCCTCCGTTGCTTGCTCTATCCCACCCTCACTCACTTTCACCAGGCTGGGGTAGGGGATTGGGGTTCGGGAGTAGGTGCCGGCTCTGGGCTGGGACCAAGGGGTTCGCAGTGTGGGAGGGGGCTGTAGGCTGAGCTTTGACAGGGGGTTGGGGTGCCGGAGGGGGTGAGGGGTGCAATCTCTGGGAGGGAGTTGGGGTGCAGGAGGGGGTACAGGGTGGTAGCTCTTGGAGGGGGCTCAGGGCTGAGGGTTGGGGTGCAGCCTCCCGCCAGGCAGGACTTACCTCCAGCAGCTCCTGGCTGGTGGCATAGCATGGCTGCCGCTAAGGCAGGCTCCCTGCCTAACCTGGCCCCACGCAGCTCCCGGAAGGGGCCAACGTGTCCCTGTGGCCCCTTGGGGGGATGGAGGGGCACATGGCTCCACGCGCTGCCCCTCTCTGAAAGCACCACCCCCGCAGCTCTCATTGGCCACAGCTCCCCGTTCCTGGCCAATTGGAGCTGTGGGGGTGTTGCTTGCAGGCAGGAGCAGCACGTGGAGGGAGACCCCTGCCCTCCCCGCCCCCAGGGCCACACTGGCCGCTTCTGGGAGCGGCATGGGGCCGGGGCAGGCAGGGAGCTTGCCTTAGCGGCAGCCACACTACACCACAGGAGACCAGTGGGTGACCACTGGTTTAGCAGATCTGGCATGTAAAATATCTTGCAATGCTGGCTACAGTGCCATGCAAACATCTGTTCTCACTTTCAGGTGACATTGTAAATAAGAAGTGGGCAGCATTATCTCCCATAAATGTTTCTCTTAGTGACTGGCTGAACAAGAAGTAGGACCGAGTGGACTTGTAGGCTCTAAAGCAGTGGTCACCAACCAGTTGATCGCGATCAACTGGTCAATCCTAGAGGATCTCCCAGTCGATTGTTATCTCCGGCGGTGCAGTATGGCTACCACTAAGGGAAGGTTTTTCGCCTTCCTCCGCAGCATGGGGCAGGAGTCGCTTGCTAGAGGATTATCTGCTGGTTGAAGTCGTCAAATCATGTTTTGGGGACTTCAACAGCTGAGTCAAGGGTGAGAGTTATTTCAGGAGTGGGTGGGTCAACTCTTGTGGCCTGCATCATGCAGGAGGTCAGACTAGATGATCATAATGGTCCCTTCTGATCTTAAGTTCTATGATTCTATGATTCCAGGGGGGCTCCCTTCGCGCACTGCTCCTGCTGCAAGCACCACCCCCGCAGCTCCCATTGGCTGGGAACAAGGAGCTGTGGCCAATGGGAGCTGCAGGGGTGGTGCTTATAGAGGGGGGCAGCGCGTGAAGCCACATGCCCCCCCCCAAGGGCTGCAGGGGCATGTTGGCCCCTTCTGGGAGCGGCATGGGACCAGGGTAGGCAGGAAGCCTCTCTTAGCGGCAGCCATGCTGCTCCACCAACTGGGAGCCGCTGGAGGTATGTGCTGCCTGGTAGGAGGCTGCACCCCAGCCCCCAGCCCTGAGCCCCCTCCTGGAACTAGCACTCCATGCCCCCTCCTGCACTTTCACGATAAAGAGATTGCACTATGGTACTTGTACGAGGTGAATTGAAAAATACTATTTCTATTGTTTATCATTTTTACAGTGCAAATATTTGTAATAAAATAATATGAAGGGAGTAGTGTACACTTTGTATTCTGGGTTGTAATAGAAATCAATATATTTGAAAATGTAGAAAAACATCCACAATATTTAATAAATTTCAATTGGTATTCTATTGTTTAACAGTGTGATTAAAACTGTGATTAATCACATGAGTTAACTGCGATTAATCGACAGCCCTACTAATATACATGATTTAAAGCTGTATTAAACCCATAATCTAATAGAACAGGAGCAGGAACATAGTATTTTATTCTAAATAAAATACACAGTGAAGAGTAGAATATTTACATAAAACAAAATATAGATAAGAAATCCATATTATAGGTTATGAGAATAGTAATATTAATAAAGGTCACAGAAGTCATTTATTTTGTTGTGGTAACTACACTGTAAATACCACTTTGTGACTCCTTTCAATAACTAAAAGTTATGACCATTTCATTCCTTGTGAAAAATAAAACATTAATTTATGTTCACAGGCAAAATAGCTTGTAGGAATATACAAAATAAGCCTTGATCAACTATGTATGTGGGAAGTCTCACCAAAAGGAGATAAGATGAAAGTTCAGAAAAAAATGATAAAATAAACTATATAGACCAGTGGTCTCCAACCACTATTTCCCAATGAAAAGCCCCATCAAATTGTTAGGATGAAGTTTGTTATACTGTAAGGCAGAGCAAACTTGTTCCGCCGCTTGTGCAGGGAAAGCCCCTGGCGGTCCGGGCCGGTTTGTTTACCTGTCGCGGCTGCAGGTTTGGCCAATCGCAGCTCCCACTGGCCGCGGTTCACTGCTCCAGGCCAATGGGAGCTTTCCCTGCACAAGCGGCGGAACAAGTTTGGGAACCACTGCTGTAAGGTGTTTTGTCATCGCAGTTTTATACATCTGATGTTTCAAGGCCCAAATTTCAACTGGTGTAAATTAGTGTAGCTTCAACAAAAGTCAATTGAACTATGCCAATTTACCTCAGCTGGCCCAATGTATACAGCTACTCACTACTGTATGTTATAAATATTTGAACATGCCTATTTCCCTTTTCTTGCATTTTTACCTAATATACTATATTTGGAGAACAAATGTTGGTGAAACTATCAAAACACAGATCAGTATAAATACTCCCACATAAACAGAATAAATATAATAATAGACCAAAATGTCAAAAGAATACCACAGTCAGGCAAATAATTACTAGGTTTGATGGCTCTGATATTTTAGTTGTATCATAGTGCACATCATTAGATATTAAATCTAGCTTTTGTCCATGAAACTTTTAACTTCACATTTTTTGTAAATATAATTTAAAAAAATAATAGATATTTTGCCTAAATAAGTACAAGAACATCATGGTTTTTGTTTTTTTCCCCAGAAATCATCCATTATGATTTGCTAAATGTTCTACTTTCTGTATTAGCATGTCAGTTATGATTTATATGCATAATATATACATATATAGATATATATCGCAACATTGTGGTGTTTGTTGCATGATGCATACTGTGTGCAGGATAGTCTATGGAATGATTTTCTTAACAATACACCTCTACCCCGATATAACGTTGTCCTCGGGAGCCAAAAAATCTTACCGCGTTATAGGTGAAACCACATTATATTGAATTTGCTTTGATCTGCTGGAGTGCGCAGCCCCGCCCCCACCCCACCCCGAGCACTGCTTTACCGTGTTATATCTGAATTTGTGTTATATCGGGTCACGTTATATCGGGGTAGAGGTGTATGTTTCAAAGACCACATAAAACACTCCAGTATTGTAAAACATATATTGTGATACAGGTGATGCCCAAGGCAGCTACCATTTGCTGATCAAGGAAGCTAGAGTTACAAGGTAATTGGTACAAACTATAATGCAAAGTATTAAGAACAGTTTCTTCTTCCATTGGTTTGAAACATTTCCTAAAACAACAAGATTCAAAGCTCCAGAACTTATATAACCCATTAAATATTAGGCCCCATGTATAATCAGATGCACACTCTTTTCAAGCAGGCTGATGTGAAGAACTATAATGCAGACCATAGAACTAATGGTGCTAGAATTACAGTTTTGTGTTACATGCACACCCTTTGTTCGAAGGCACACAAAGTGCAAACACATTCAACGCGCTTCTGTGTTGTCTAGTTTGTACTGTAAAATACAACCAGAAAGCCAAGGCATAGGACGAATAGCAGGAACAGGCACTTCCTGACACATGCTCACCAAAATGAGTAAAACTATATTATAATGATCAATAAGATCAGATTTAGTGGCATTTAATATGTGCAGCCTAATTTCTCAACATAAATAAAAAAATACATACTTGATGGTCTGAACTAGTACACCGGGAGCAGAAGCTGGTATTTCTTTAGAATATTAAAATTCTTGATGTTATTGTATATGTTCTCCATCAGACTTACCAAGTGACGCAATGAAGTACAGTATACCTGGCTTGATTTGTTCTCATACCAAGAAAAAGAAGGGGGAAGAAAATCCAATAAAACCGTACTTTGCTTTGTTGTCTGCTCCTCCTCATCTCTCCATGTCCCATTCTCACTTCAGTATGTACAAAGCTAATATTTATAAGAAAAATCTTACAGATAAACAGATGACCAGCTCATAGCAGGGACTTCTTGAAGTCAGTGCTATTCATGCTTAGACTTACATCAAGGTATGGATTGGCCCTGGACAGATTACCTCCACTGTGTCAGTGTTTGGCACATTGTGCTTATGTCGGTCTAATAGTGTAGACTACTATTCACTGAGAACAGGAGCATTCATACCTCAAAAGATGACTGTTAATTCATCCTGACCATATACTATAATTTTAGGTTCATTTAGTATGGCTATGTACAATTGCTTTAAATTTCTCGTAAATAAAAGGCAAACTTCAAAAAGCAGGTCAAACTTTTTTAAAAACCCACTATTTTTCCTTACCTTGATGTTCAGGAAATAATTTTGTAAAAACATACCTACCTCACATTATCAGTGCAAAAAGCTCTAAATACATTTGCATAACTCAGACATAATTTAAAGTATACAGATGGAATTTAAAAGAAAGAAAATCATGTAGTACCTTTACTTTTACCTATGGATTTGATGAAATGGTTCCATGAAGAAAGCATTTCCAGACAAAGAGAGAATAAAGAAGAGGAGAGAAACAACAGTAAGAGTCATGAGTATATGTAAATGCAATAGTATCTGAACATGAAAAGAGAAAGCTTAAAGTAAGTGTTTATAGACAAATGGAGATGCAACCAGTGTGATATTGGGAATTTAGTTTATTTGTTCCAATCATGTACATGCAGAGGAACACAGAAGTAACCCATGCTTTTTTAAAAAGTGTGACACAGAAGTGACAAACAATGGCTGAAGAGGAGAAAAACACTGATTTCATTATGTTGCAAAACTGTATTCTAAGCATTCCGGAAGCCAGGAGCAGGTGCTTTCTGCAAGTTTCCAATCAGCCATGCATTAATGAAAATGGACTCTTCACTGGGTACAATATGACAAACTGAGTATCTTCTTTCAGAAGCTATCTGGTGAGTGCTCTTGTGCTTCTTTTGCCTTTAATAGAATCACCCATAATTGTATTTTCTGATAAATGCATGGAATTTTCTCAATACCATCTTATCTCTCACTTTTTTCAGTTATTATATTGTGAGATTTGGGGGGGGAGGGAGGGCACAGAAGGAACAAAGCTTAAGGAGCAAACAAATATATATATNAAAATTATGTGTTTATTTGCAGCCAAAGACAGCTTTCAAGCATTTGCCCATCATTTGCAGTGATGGATTCAAAGCAGCTACAGAACAAGGAGAAACAATGAAAGCAGAGTGGAAAAGGAACAGAGCCCATACCTTGGTCGCCCATCATCAGGTGTGCCAGACCTTGAAGGGAAACAAGAGCACAGTCAGCAATGAACAAGGGTGCATGGGAAGGTGGTATTGCCACAGTGACAAAAATATTTTGTGACAGGCATCTGTTTCCTATGGGATGTCTGTATCACAGAGGGAAATCAAAGAGCATTTTTCAACCACTGGTTGGAATGCTTTGGGGGCAAAGAGTAATAGAACTGCAATTCAAACGCTGGGTAATGCTGTATTGTATATTTCTTCTATGTAATAGTTAGAATGAGAAAAAATAATAAGAAAATGATTTCAAGTCCAACCAGTCCTTTAAATATTTCGTATGTCTTTGATCAGATTGCTTCTAATTCTTCCACCAGGAGGACTTGCTGTCCTCTAGCTGTTAAATTACATTAAAAACATGGAGAAGTGTAAACCTGAAAAATGGGCTGGGTCTGGTCTTTTTCCCCTCATCAAAAATGAGCATTTTAGATAATTAAATAAAATAACTTCTTTGTGACACTGAGATGACAATGCAAGGAATATCTCCTTATTTGTGTGAAACATATGATGGCAGAATAAGTTTGTTCCAGAGGAGCCAACTTAAATATTAAATATGCAGTAGAAGATTTAAAAAACAAAATCAAAGTGATAGCATTTTAGGCTAGAGATCTTTAAAATTTGTGCAAAATAAGTTGTGCTTCAACTACATATTTGAGATCATACTCAGTCAGACTTCTACAGGTCAAGTTGCATTTCCAGTCAAGCGACTTGCAACTTTAATCATTCAGTCAGGGTCTGATTTCTTGAGCCTCCAAGCCAATAATATTCAATTCTTTAGCCAAATAAGAAAAAGATGCATGCAGCCTCACAAAGGACATTTTGATACATACAAAAGAGCTAATAATATATAGACAGTATATAGCATTCATTTTTCCTGAAATTTAAAGAATTTTGAATTTTACATCTAATTTTTAAAACAGACATTCTTCATAACATTGGCTTTGCTGGGACACTCATTTTTAAATGTATTATTCACATAGAGTAGCTCCAATTTTAATAGTGTACTCTTCTTCTCCAACAACTATAGAAAATATAGTATATTATTTTCCTGTTTGCAGTTATAAAGCTTGATTCACACAAAGAAGGTGTGCAATAGAATATGCTGATTTTTACTGGAAAGCGGACTTCCTAGAGATTTCTTGCTACTTCTAATTCACAAAGAAAATTAGATGCACAAGTGAGTTGTATTACAGGAGTTGGGGGAGTTCAAAGAAGATACTTCTGACTACAATCAATCCATATTACTATTTGAAGAATTCAAGGCATGTCAGCTTAAATCACAAGCAGTGTTCCCATTAAATGAACAATGGTTTTCAAATTGAAAGTCTTCCTGAAATACCAGTTTTAATATGTGAGCCTTCTCACAGTGAAATCTGTTAAAGCAAAACTCTGTTTAGTGGATTCAAATACCTGAATTGACTCTCACTTTACAACCACACTCTGTTCTCATTTACACTAGGCTAAACTAAAATCAACAGAGTTATTATGGATTCACAACAGTGTAAATGAATGCTAAATATGACCCATAAGTGTTGCTTACACTACTGTGACACAGTTGATGTTAGCAATGGTAGTAGGTAAATAAGGCATACATGTTTCTACCTCCATGTTGTGCCCTATCTGCTCCAGTCATACTGCAACTGTGTGAGACTTGCCAAAAAATTCTGGTGTAGATAGATCTATGCTGAAGCTTTACTTCACTCAGTGAAGTTTCACTGTTCGACGCCGCGTGGAATGTGGCATTATATAACTACCATTTCCCCACTACCTCAGATCTAGGTTTGCATCCTTGTCTTTTCTACTGTAGTGCCAAGAGTAATAAGAAATCCCTGACTCTTGATCCTGCAATAACTGCATTCAGCAGGGATGGAAGAGGAACCAGGACACTGTTGCTATATTATACCTTTTCCATTCTGGAGTGAAGTTGGACTTTCCAGAAGCTACCCACATCTACCTGGGTCCCTTCAACTGCAGCATGTGAAAAGACCCCTTCCCCTGCTCTTGGGGGGAAATCAACAGGGAGATTCTTTTACAAGCTTGGCCTTCTATCAGGACAAAATATTAATTCCATGGCAAAACTTTAATTGATCTAAATAGGCCAAGATGTTGTCATATAACAACTAGTGACAAAAAACAAACAAACAAACAAATCCCACATAAACAGCTTTACCGCTGTCCTCAGATTCAATATCTTTACTAATATGATGCAAAAGAGGTTGTCTCATTGTCAGTCCCAAACAAAATATTCTCATGTAATTTAAATAAATATAAATTACAGAAAGGCCCCTTGAAAGCATCATAGAACTTTCCTGAATTTTAAGAGTCACTTACAGAGCTGTTTAAATAAAAAAAGGAGGTGACATCAAAATGAACATTCCCTGCTCAAATAGAACCGCCATTAACAAATTGGAAAAATCCAGTCCTATTTATGGCCTCTTTATTCCTCTAAAACTGATTGTATTTTGTTAAATTTGCATTTTACTGTATTTGTGAATATTGTATCAAACAGTAAAATTACTTATACTTACTTGCTAACTGTGGATAATGATACTTACCTTAATATGTAAAGCTTTTTGAGATATATGAATGAAAAGGGCTATAGAAGAGCTAAGTAGTGTTATTATATTGCTAGTACAATCTGCAGAGAGGTTAATACAATACAGATAAATCTAATTATTACAACAATCACTGTTAAGTTTTCAAAACTGTAGTCAGTACAAAATAGAGAACATTTTAATGGAGTCCAATAAAACATGGTAATCAAACAGGTCATCACCTATAGGCATACCTTCAAAATAATTACTTGTGCACCACAAGTTTACAAGCAAAATTGTAAAAGCCTTTTCTTTGTGAATTAGGAATAAAATGCGCACCAGGAATGCATTTTAAGTGGTTACTTCTCTCTTCCTTTTGAGCTGGTCACTAGAAAAACACATTTAAGTATGCAGAATGGGTCAGGGGAAGTGGATATGAAAGAAAGGACATTTTCATAATTTAGTGAGTAAGTCACATGCAGAGCACAAATCACAGGGAATTTAGAGCACAATAAATCTTCAGCGAACATATTTAGCCTTGGTACAACTTCAGTAATATTAATGAAATTTCCTCAGTTGATAGCATGGATAAATTTGTCTCTTAGCTTATTAAAACTAAATATATGTCTGTATATACACCTAATAATTTTGTAAGGTGCTCAGATACCACAGCAATAGGCACAATATAGAAACTTAGATAGATCTATGTCTACATGTGTAGCCCCCATGTACTTCAACCAAAAGTATGTAAACACATCCAAGGCTATGTTGGAGTAAATTTATGGTTGCAATTTTGATGACATAATCTAAGAAAAGTCTGGATTAAGTCTGTTATTCTGACTTTAATCTGAATAGATAAACTGTACTTCTTCATCACCTAGGCATAATAATTCTGATCCACATCTGGAACTCACATTGACTTCAATGAGTTTCATGCATGGATCAGCTATAGAATTGGGTCCTTATTTTTGTACTCCTGTGCTTTTTTCAGTCTGGGTGCCAATACCAATGTTACTTTAATGAATTTTTATTTAACATTCATTTATAATTAAGAATAGATCCTATTATGGAGCTGAGAGAGAGGCTGTCACAATTTCAGTAGATACTTTCTTTGATTCAAGCTTTGATCCAATATTTTCTTGAATTGTTATGTTTCTTGCACTGGCATCATATGTTTACACAAAAATGCCCAAAGCATCCAGACCTGATGAATCTCTGAGCACCTTGCCATATATTTGATGTAGAACATGGACAGATACAGAGGCCCACAGTACCTTGGATTCTGTATGGATCAGATCACTATGATGGCTCACTGCATACATACACTGCAGGGACATTATGCCACAGATCCACGCAAGACCAGTCACTTTGCATACCAAGCATCCTTAAGAAATTGCTGATTTTAAAAGTAGTTTGAAAAGTGTATTAAAAGAAAATAAATGTCTGTAATGTTGGTTCTTGAATTTAAAAATAGACCAACTATTTTTAAAATAAATAACCTTGGACATGAACCTTGTATGCAAAGATTAAGCCCAGAGAGATTTTTTTACAGGTACCGTTTGTCAAAAGCACCTGAAAATATTGGTTTATAATGCAGATGACAAAAATGACTGCCAACAAACTGAGGTATCGAACAATGTATTAACATACTGTACCTTTAAATACAGTGATACACACATGTACACATTTCTACCAGCTAACAGATTTACTTACCAATATTCTGGCTAGATGGCCATTGTGCTTAGTTTCCATTGCCCTGTGTCTTACTTTCTTTAAGGGGACTTTATTAAATACCAATGTTATTATTAAAAACACACACCTCTTATTTTCCCAGTGTGAAAAGGCAGAGCTGTTTATGCTGGAAACTTTGACAAATCAACCTTTTCTAAAGCATTGTACTGAAAAGGATAATACAATAACTGATATTTGTAATATAAAAAAGAAAAGAGCTTTTTATGTTCCTAAGTAATTAAAATATATCTTTAACATGCATTACATTCTTTATGACGAGGAGGAATTATGTTCCACATTGATCAGACAAACATTATCTTGTATCATTTTTCATACAGAACACTCAAGATTTCTGTAAACCTGATGGGTGAATTTGGAGAGCAATTCATACTTTGGATCTCAGTCACACAGGTATAAATCCTGAGTAGAGTTATTCTGGATTTACACAGTATAATAAATCAGGAATTTGGATTTGTTTTATGTTCTATATGGAAAAAAAATCACACTGAACCAATCAACCTGAAAATCTGCATAGGGAAAAAAATGCAACTTACCGTGTTTAATGATACGCGTACCATAATAACACTAAGCAGAAGGGAAAAACACTAAGCACAAGGGAAAAATAAGAGCTTAGGAAAATAAGGTAGAAAGCACCCACCTTCCACATAGTTGTCTTCTGAAAGCACATAATAGGGAAGGAGAGAAAAGGAAAACATTCATTAAGCAGCATGCAGACTGGAACTTGCCATTGCATGTCTTCATCATGCAAGGCATTAACACAACATGCAAGTGCTCCATTGCTACCATCCGAAGGGGAAAACATAAGCACCAGGGAAGCAGTGTTTCTTCTATTCAACACAATTTACATGATATAAAACAAAATAATTCCATTTCCTCAGTGAAGAAATTGTAAAGAGTCTTTTGCAGCTCTTTGTGAAGCAAGTTCTACTTACTTAATCAGAAAGTCTTCTCATAGGTCTTTAGTTAGTAAATAATTAAAAACTATTGTGATGGGAATTCTAACTATATTTTCCTGTGTTTTCCCAATTTGAATTTTTCTTAATGCCTTATGAAGCAGAATATTTTAAACAGATTTAACTAGCTAATTTTGGTTTTACAATATGCTATGAAACGTTTAGAACAGCCAACACGCCTAACCCTGAAGTCTTTACTCAGCCAAGGGGCCAAATCTTGTAATCAAATAAGGCAAAATTGACAGTGAAGCTGGTGGAATGAGCAAGGACTGCAGGATCAGGTCCCATTATTTACTGACATCAGACAAGTCTTAAAATTAATCCTGATTTTTGGCCTGGCAGAATCAGTAAAAGGCACAATGCCTACAAATATATAGTGATTTTTAAAACATCAAATTACTTTTATACTGTATTTACAGATTCATGCCTAATAGGCCAGATCCTGTAATCTGATGAAGTTAATGGAATTTGTGCCTAATTAAGGCCTGCTACAGCTAGCAACAACTGGACATTTTGTCTCAGGCCTGACAGTGATTGGGGGAGCAGGCAGCACTCAGTAGAGAGCTTCTCCAAAACCTGTGTGGGGAGGTGGGGGCTTGGATTGACTGCCAGCTGGTCAGTCAGAGGGGAGAGTTGGAACTAATGAGCAGGTGCAGCATGCTGCCCTGACTGGGAAGATCTACCTCCACATCCCTCGAGCTCTTCCATTGAGGAGGAAGCTTAGGGGAGTATTTCTCTTCTGCCCAATTTGATTCTGATTGGGAAGACAATGGGAGAAGGTAAGAAGGTACCAAAGGAGATAGGAGAAGACAAGATGCACAGGGGAAAGGAGGGGCAACAAAGTTGATGAAAGGAAGTAAGAGCTGAGGAGTAACAAAGAGACAGTGAGGGAGCCTAAGGTGGGAGAAGAGAAAAAAAAGGAAAAGTGGTATTATTAGAGCTCTCCCTGTCTTTGATTTGTCCTGGGTTCCACAAGCCCTTGCTGCAGAATAAGGAATGAGTGGGGAATACAGGATTTGACCCAGTTCCATTATAAATGGTTGTTTTCAGTGAGAGTCTTTTTGATGGAACTAACTTTTAAGTATATGTTAAGAGACACAACTGGGCCTGATTTTGATCTAGTGCAAATCAGGAACAATTCTACTGAATTAAACAAAATCAGGCTCAGTAGTGTGTTTTAATAATTCAGCTCAGGATCTACCTCAGAATGCTTAAACTTTCATAATCATGTTTTCTATAAATTAATATGCCACAACATATTAAAAATCTCATACGAATTATATTGTATACAAATAAATTATGTTGTGTTGTTTTATAAACTGCTTTATTCCAGCACATGAGATGCATATACTGTACTTAAAACTACATTGTATGGGTCGCCACTATTTAAGAATAACCATTATGAACATCCAATATTTAGGGCTTTAGTCCTGTCTGAATTCATAGTTGTAAAGCTCATTATTTTTAATGAAAGTTCTATGCCCATATAAGCAGAGAACATACTTGACAAACTGTTCATTTTAAATTACTGTAAATCATCTTCTCCATACATACATGAACTCAGACTTGTAAAAACTCTGCCTGTAACTTCAGTTTGCCATAAAAGTGCAACTGATGCATAATATCCATTACATGCATTTAGGAAAATAAAAGAATGAAAGAAATGACCATGAATAGGAGGATGCTAGTTGTAAATATACCGTATATAAAAAAAGCAAGATCCACAAATTATATGAGGACCACTGAGAAAACGAAAACCTTCCCATTCCATAAAATAAAGATTTTTCTATATCCTCTGTTGTAAATTGTAATGATCTTTTGTTTGTTAAAATGACTTATTTTATAAAGAATTCTATTTAACAGTCTAATTCCTTTTAGTGCAAATATTGTTTCCTTCCTATTAAGTACAATAAAAAAGCAAATTAAACAAAAGATAAATGAGTTACTAAAATAGTATTAAAGACTCCTGTGGCACCTTATAGACTAACAAATGTATTGGAGCATAAGCTTTCGTGGGTGAATACCCACTTCATCAGACACATATACATGCATCTGACGAAGTGGGTATTCACCCACGAAAGCTTATGCTCCAATACATTTGTTAGTCTATAAGGTGCCACAGGACTCTTTGTTGCTTTTTACAGATCCAGACTAACACGGCTACCCCTCTGATACTTAAAATAGTATTATACCTTTAGTCTCCTTCTTTGTAGTACAAATGCATACAAGATACCAATATTGTGATAGGGTGACCAGATGTCTCGATTTTATAGGGACAGTCCTGATTTCTGGGTCTTTTACTTATATAGGCTCCTATTACCCCCACCGCCATCCGGATTTTTCACACTTGCTGTCTGGTCACCCTAACATTGTGATGACTTGATATTCTGAGATTCTTTTTGGCGTGCTCTATTTAGCTCGAGATATATGTAGTTACAATAAATGAACTTGCAGGCCAGCTCTGAATTTATTAAAGTCAGATGGAATTCTGAAGCTGATATGCCTGGGAGCAGGCTCCATGTCTCTGAATATAGGACTTTGCTTTATACTAAGGTCCAGCTTGTCAACTGGTATACACTGGACTAATCTGTTGAAGGCAATAAAGCTACACTGATTTATGCTAGCCAGGAATCTGGCCCTAAACATTTAATTGTGTGAATAACCATTCAAAATAGTAGCCCATTAAACTAGCATATCTTATTTTGATTTTTTAAAATAAAAATTGCATTAAAAGCGTTGAATATTGTCCAGTGAACAAAACAGTATGGAATATACATCACCAAAAGACATATGCATTAGTAAGCTATTTAAGAACTTCCTTTCTTGCTTGCTTGCTTGCTTCCTTGCCTGCTTTCCACACCACCAATAAATGTATCTGTCAGGGTAATTTCAACACATCAATTTGGGAGTTTAAGTTAAAGATTTTTCATATCAACAGTTTGATGACAACAAAATGTGTGTGTATGTGGGTAGGGGGAGTCTTTAAACTGGTAAGATCTTTTTCAAGGGTTTTCTGTGTTAGATTAGCATTTTTATTGATGCTAGTATTGTTATAGTGTAACAGATACTGGTATGGAGACCATTACACTGCTATCTTGTGACATGTATGTAACACTAAATCTTTGTCTAATTTTCCTGATTCCCATCCAAGTTTGATGTGTGTTTGTGCGCGCGCGCATGTATGTGTGTCTTTGTGTGTATCTTTTAGAGTGAGACATTGCCTAGTGTTGTAAGCACAATCTGGGGAGTCACAAAATCCTAAATTCTAATTTTGTTCCTTAGGCCAAACACAACACAAGTCCAATCATACAAGATGTAAAGTGCGTCCCATGAAGTGCTGAGCACCCTAAACTTCCAGTGAAGTCAATGAGATTTGAGAGCATTTAGTACCATACTAAAGGTGCTCAGCATCTTGCATAAAAGGACCTTAACCTCTCTGCCCACATTTCCCCATAATTAAAATGGAAATAAAAATTGCCTTATTTACAGAGATGCTGTGAGGATTAATTAGTTCAAGTCTATAAACCATAAGTGTTAAATATTATTCTTGGCAATATTACAGATAGAAGGAATGCTAATTTCTACAATTAATATAAATATATGGAATCATTCAAATCTCCACTGGAATTAGAGTTGTGTCAGGTTGATATAATCCTTTAGACACAATGAAAGGAAGTCCAACACCACTAAAGTAATTGGAGATATACCCACTTACCTCTGGTCTGAATTTGAGCCATTAAGATTATTTACTTCACTTAAGCTTTTACATTTACCTTCACATGAATACAAAGTGGCCTAAATCGTGGCATTAAGCCACATTTCTATAATACTGGTAATCAGGAGCGCCGCCAGCTTTTTTGCTGCCCTAGGCGGTGGAAGGTCCCGCCCCCGAAATGACACCCCTGACAGAGGCGGCGGAAGGTCCCGCCCCCGAAATACCGATGACGACCGGGCGGCTGAAGATCTGGCTGCCGCGGTCGCCGCCCCCCAAATGTTAGTGCCCTAGGCGACCGCCCAGGTCACCTAATGGGTTGCGCCGGCCCTGCTGATAATGCAGATATGCAGCACCACAAACAGAGCTTCAGGGGGCACTGGGCTTCAGATAAGCATAATGGCCTCTCCTGGAAACTGCAGACTCCAGGACATATTTTGGTGGTGCAGTACACACTCCACTCCATACCTAGCAAGCTCTGGGCCATGGTCTCACCTCATCTCCATCCATTTTGTACAAGCTAGCCTTGAGAGCTGGGCAAGGGGATGTGAAGACTAGCAGGGTGGGCAGGAAGGTCCACACAGACCAGACACTATCTTTATAGCAGACTAGAAAAATATTACATTCTTTGTAGATTGAGGAGGGGGAATGGAGGAGAAAGCTATTCTCCTCAAGGACTTTCCATTTGTGCAATGAGAAGTATTCCCCTGGAAAACAAAATCATGCTATATGAGCCAGGACCAACTGTCATCCTTATCAAGGTTGTTTCATCAATATCTATAAAGACAATGGGTATAAATTCCACCTGATGTTTGGCAATTTCTCCTCTCACATCCTTGCTTCAATTTGTCATTTAAATTGAAGTATCTTCTGTCTGGACTTTCTTACTTCCATGGCACAATTATAATGTCTATTGCACAGAACCATATACATAATTGGTGCCATATCTATATATATTTTCAGGCCTGATTTTCCTCACATTTGCACTGGTGTAAACCAGAAGTAATGGTACTGAAGTCAATGGAGCTACACCAGTGTAAAACTGGTGGAAAGGAGGGGAATCAGGCCCATTACAGTCAAATTTTATGTCCCCCTCAGCCACAATGATTCATCTCCCTTCCCCAGTCTGTCACATTCACCCAAATTCACACTCATCTTGAGGGGACTCTGTGCCTCAAAGAGCAGCTCTGCTAGGCTGCAATGGAAACTTGAACCCTGAGGAGTCTCTCCCACTAGTTACTGGGCGGGGGGGGGGGAGGGCAATGCACATTCCCTATTGCCTGGTTGTACAGCATTGCCTCCTAGGCTTAACTGCAGCAATTGAATCCAATTTTCTCTACCACCACAGGATGGCTGCAGAGGCAGGAGGAGCTGAAAAGACCTGTGGTCTCAACAACAAAGAAAGAGAACAGACAAGCCTTGCAGGGAACAAGCCCACTAGCCTTGTTGTCTGGTAGCCCAGTCTGAGCCAGATCACTGCTCTGCCACTCTCTTGAGTTCAAGGACTGTCTTTGGGCTTAGTCTCCACATGTAGGGCCCAATGACAAGAGAAATTCCTTGTGTCCTCTTTTTTCTTTGTGCACCTATTTGGGGTGGGCACGATCTGGGCCTGTACATGCCACACATTGTTATTTCATGGCACAAAAGCCCCAGAAATCCTGCTGTGAACAATCTTACTTTTAATTTAAGATGCTGGGCCACATTCTACTCCCAACTATGCTGGTATAAACCCAGAAACAGTCCATTGATTTCACACACTTAGCCAGATCCTCAGTTGATGTACATTGGCATGGCTCAGCTGAAGTCAATGAAGCTATGCCAATTTGCACCATCTGATTATCTGGGCTACTATCTTCTATGGGGTTATATCAGGTTACACCAGTTTAGCCATGAGCAGAATCTGACCCATTGTGTATATAATTTACAACCAGAGCCAGGCCATCTCTAATTATTTTACCCCTTTATTCTGTTTCACTGATAACAAATGGGAATTATTTATTAAATGATTTATTTATGATTTAAAAATAATTTAAAGATCTGTTGATGTTTCATGGAAACATTGAGAAAGCACTTATCTTCCTTAGAAATCAATTCATTTATTGGTATTATGGCTATGTCAGATATTTCATTTTTTTCTTCTAAGATATTAACACTTCAGCCCATGCACAGTGCACAGGATTTGCCCGTTGTGCAGCTCCTTGGATAATTTGTTCTCCACTCAGAATTGTAATGCTGATTCTGACATCACAATGGGCAGTATTGAAGAGGGATTCGAAACCACAGAAAAGATTTATAATGTTATGTAAGAGATTCAGCAGCAGGAACAGAGGAGGGGCTCTTATCAAATAAACCTTACTGTGCACCTTGCAATAAAAATGAGAGAGGGAAATAGAAAATGTGATATATAGGAAGTGTTATTTCTAACTAGAAGATTTTGTCAAAGGATGATGTATTCATGTTTCCTCTATATCTATATGCAGATATAACTGTACTATAGGACCATCCCTTTTCCTACCAACATTTCTTTCTATGGAACTGTATTAAAAACTGTGGACCAGCCCCTAAGCTGGTATGAATTACAATAGCTCAGGGGTTCTCAAACTTCATTGCACCACTAACCGCTTCTGACAACAAAGTCACTACATGACCCCGGGGTAAGAGGGGACCACAGCCCAAGCCCCATTGCCCCAGGTGGGGGTGAAGCTCGGGCTTCAGGTTCAGCAAGGCCCTGGTAACCCCATTAAAAAGGGGTCGTGACCCACTTTGGGGTCCCGACCCACAGTTTCAGAACCACTGGCACAGCTCCATTGATACCCATTTACAGCAGCTGAGAATCTGGCTTTCTAAATTTGGTACTAAAACTATTCTAACAGTGACTTGTAAGAAAATAATTGGAAAGATATTTAAAAAATATTAATATCAAATTAATCTAAAGCAATAAACTGATGGACACTTGCCATTAGTACAGGTCTCTTCATGTGCTGTTTATCTGAATAATTTCCATTTGAAAGTTTTTTATTTTGAAATGAATTTTAAGTTTCAAGTTGCAATACAAAATATATGATAATGATAAATAATACAGCCATCCATATATAGGGCCTGATTCTGTGCCCAGCTGCCTCCTCTCACAGGGGGAGGTGAACAGGGAGGCAAACATCTCAATTGTTTCTTCAGGTAGGTAGTGTTTGGCCCCTATAGAACAGGATTCGGGGGCCCATCCACAAATTCTGCAGATTCCCCACAGGCACAGCGGGAGGCTGGAAGGGCCTCATCCAGTGGACTTTGACTTCAGTTGGCTTTGGATCTAACAGGACTGCCATTGCTAGCACCATCCAGGGGACTTCCCAGTGCAAAGGGTGGAAAGATAATATGCCTAGGCAGGGCCGGTGTAACCACTAGGTGAACTAGGCAGTCGCCTAGGGCGCCAAGTGGTTGGGGGTGTCCGAGATTTTTCCTCCCTCCCCTCCCTTCCCCTCACACAGAGTGCGGTGTGGCTGATTGGGCGCCTGGCCTGATTTAGCTGCTCCCATTGGCCTCCAGCAGGCAGAGTCNACTGGGGGGGTCTCTCAGGGGGCGGGGAGTGGTTGGATGGGGCATGGGAGTCCCAGGGGTCTGTCTGGGGNCGTCAGCATGCTGCAGGGGAGGGGCTGTGGGCTCCGCAGCCTGTTTGTTTTGGCTCCACATGGAGCCAGCGGCTGGAGCGGCCTGGTGGTAAGGNGGGTTGGGGGGTCTCAGGAGGGGACAGTCAAGGGACAAGGAGCAGGGAGGCTTAGGTAGGGGGTGGGGTCCCAGAAGGGGGCAGCCAGGGGACAAGGAGCGGGGGGGGGAGGGTTGGGCGTTCTGAGGGGGGCAGGAAGTGGGAGGGAGTGGATGTGGGTGGGGCTCTCTCCCCCCATCCTCTTTTTTAAGTGTTGAAATATGATAACCCTAAAAAAGCGGTGCCCTGGCTCGGCAGGGAGGAGGCACCTTCTGGAGGCACCGGAGAGCCAGAGCGCCGGCTTGCGGGGATGGCAAGCCCCAGCGTTGCACAGGGGGGCAGCAGCCCTGCAAAAGCGGTGGCGCGGCTAGCGGGGAGCAGCCGCGCCCCCCGCCCAGGCTGTGGCCCGGCGCGCCCCCCTGCGGGCTCCTGTGGGCTGCAGCAGTTGCATGTGGTCGGCGGTCCTCGTGCGCCCCCTGGCTCCCCCCTCATGGTGCTCGGGCTCTGCGGCTCCCAGGCATGTGAGCTACCGGGGCACAGGGCCCTGAGCCTACTCTGGGAGGGGCAACAGCAGTGGCGGCTCACACTCCCAGGAGCTGCAGAGCCCGAGCGTGGCAGGGGGAGCCGGGAGGCGCACGGGGGCTGCCGCCTGCATGCATCCACTGCAGGAGCCTCCGGGGGGGGGGGGGGCACCAGTTCGGTTGCAGCCCAGGCAGGAGCACCCCCTGGCTTACCCCTTACCGCGCTCGGGTTCTGCGGCTCCTGGGCGTGTGAGCCGCCACTGCCCCTCCCAGAGCAGGCTCAGGGCGGGCTCACATGCCCGGGAGCCGCAGAGCCCGAGCATGGTGACGGGGCAGCCGGAGGGCGCATGGGGGGGCCTGCATCCACTGCAGCCTATAGGAGACCCCGGGGGGGGGTGCCCGGCCGCAGCCTGGGCAGGAGGGGCGGGGGGTGCGGCTGCTCCCCGCTAGCCATGCCACCGCTTTTGCAGGGCTGCTGCCCCCCTGCGCCGCGCCGGCTCCTCCATGGCTGGGGCTCACCACCCCTGCTCTGGCTCGCCGGTGCCTCCAGAAGGCGGCTCCTCCCTGCCGAACTGCTGCAGTGGCCCAAGCCCGGCAAAGCCAGTGAGTGAACTCGGGGCGGGGACCGCTGGGGTGGGGTGGGGAGGGCTCGTGGGGGGGCTGTGCATCCTCCAGGGGAGTTCAGGGGGCGGGGAGGGGGGAACCTGGTCTGGGGAGCAGCCCCTGGGCATGGCTGGCCCCTGGGCAGGCTGGCCCCTGGGGTCTATAAAGGCTCGTTGGGATTTGCCCCTCAATGAACCAATGTGCGGTGGGGGGTGGGGGGCAAGGTGGAAGTTTCGCCTCGGGCACAAAATATCCTTGCACCGGCCCTGTGCATAGGGCTATATTAACTTTCTCCAGGGAACTCCATAGGGCTAGTGGTGGGATTATATACTTCTCCCCCACCCCCAGCTCTATCTCCTACTTTCCTAGCTCTTCTACTTCCTGTCCCCAGCCATATAGATCCCTCATCACACGGAACACCCTATGAGACGCCTAGAGGAAGAGGAGGGAACTACCACGGAAGCAGCTGGCTTGCCTTCCCATGCAGGATGGAATACAGATAAGGCTCTCCTTCAGACAAGGCTCTCCAAGACACAGTTGGTCCCTGTGATCTCACTTACAACAACTTTACACAAGGATAAATCAATTAGGCTCAATCAGTTACACCTCTAAAAAATTGGAGTAACTCCATTGACTTCAGTAGAGTTACGCCAGATAGGGTGACCAGATGTCCCGATTTTATAGGGACAGTCCTGATTTTGGCGTCTTTTTCTTATATAGGCTCCTATTACCCCCCACCCCCTGTCCTGATTTTTCACACTTGCTGTCTGGTCACCCTAACTCCAGACTAGGTTGTACTCACAGGATGGGGGACTGTATCCTGGAAAGCACTGTCTTTGAAAAGGACTGAGATTTCTTTGTTATTAAACAACTGAACATGACCTCCCAGTGCAATGCAGTAAAGAACTAATGCAATCCTCTGATGCATAAGCAAAGAAATATTGAATACAAGTATAGAGGTGGTGTATCCTCTATATATGGTGTTAGTGAGACAATTACTGGGATACTGTGTACAATTCTGGTGCTCACAGTTGAAAAAGGATGTGAAAAAATAAAAGAGGGGTTCAAAAATTGTTACAAGAGTAATTCATGGTCTGAAAAACATGACTTAGAACGAGAGACTTAAGGAGCTCATTCTATGGAACATATCAAAGAGAAGATTAAGAGGTGCCTTGATCGCATCTATACCTACCTATGCATGGGGAAGATATTTGATACTGGAGGGCTATTTAACCTAGCATATAAAGTCATAACAAGATCCAATGGCTGGAAGATGAAGTTAACAAGGTTCAAACTGGAAATACGATGCACATTTTTAACAGAGAGGAATTAACTATTGGAACAGCTTATAGTAAGTTTCTCACCACTTGGAGTCTTTAAATCTCTTTCTAAAGGATAGGCTGTAGTTCAACCACAAGATATCAGGTTACACACAGAATCACTGGGAGAAGTTCTATGGCCTGTGTCATGCAGGAGGTCAGACTAGATGGTCACAATGGTCCCTTCTGGTCACACTGGTGTAACTGACAGCAAAACCAGAGCTTAATCTTTAGTGACTATTTTGAACTCTCTCTCAAACACCAATACTGTTCAAATATATTGTCCTCTCTCAAAGCCCATTTCTGAATCCTTTACTCGAGTAAAGCACACACTGAGAAAGACATATTTCCTCTTAAGAGGTTAAATATAATGGCTGAAAAAGAGATTTATTTAAATAAATCGTTACTCTAATTCCCAATGAGGAAAATGCTCCACCTACAATTGTGGTAATCTTATTTCTATGTACTGTAACATTTCTAATTTCCATCCCAGCTGCCTGTGGAGGAGATAAGCAGAATCAAAATCAAACAAGATATAATGAAGTCAATACTCCTTTAAAGGCAATATATTTTTATGCTAAACTGTTCAGTTCCCACATAGTTGTAACATTATTCTATCACCTACAAATGTATTAAAAGTGAAGTTTTCCAAGTTTGTTTTAGTTGAGGTTATTAGTTCAATTGTAATAGACTAAGGTATTGTATTGGAATTTATTTTTAAATGCAGTACAGCAAGATAGGCTGAGGCTTTATCACAATCACAGCAGTAATTAAGTGGACTTGCCTTCTCCCAAACCTACAGAACATCAGGCTTTTGGCCTGAAGTTCAGGGCCTGGGGAGGTTCTCTGGAACCTGAGGACTGCTTGCAAAATCGAATGGCTTTTGGCATGCTGATAGCGATTAGCACCACAAGTGCCATGACTGCAGCAGCCACAACCATGGAAGAGGTTAGAGGAGCAATAAGGATGGATGCTGCCAGCATGAGTTCAAAGAAGAGACTCGTGAATCCTTAAGACCTGCTGTCGTCAGAATTCATTTAAAAGGGAGAGATCATTTTCCTGATGGATAACAAACAAAAATAAAATGAAATTAGATGTCAGCTTCTATTTTTTTAAGAGTTTCGTTTATGTTTTTTTAGCAAGAGAAACCAGGGAGTGAAATCATGGTCTCATTTAGGTCAATGGGAATTTTGCCATTGACTTCAGTGGGGTCAGGATGTCACTCCAGGTGTGTGTGTAGGGACACAGGGCTCCAGAGTTGCAGCCCATAAGAAAATCTCAAGTGTGTCAATTTCTCATTGAAGGCAAATCTGGGTTCTTCTCACCCACAACTGAGGACGGTTCACCAAACAAAGAAGGAAACAAAACTAACTAAGTTCTTTCTTCCATTTCCAGGATTTAATTTTTTTGAGAACTTTGTTTTTAAGGACCCCTTTATTCTTCAACCAATCACTCTTTACAAATTCCTCTCTTTTACATCTGGCTGCTGGGCCCTCTAGCTTAGATAAACTCCAGCTGCATCGGTTCTCTGTTCAAAGGAACAAATGGAAGTTAAGCACTCAACTCTATAACTCAACTCAACTCTGCACTGCTATAGACTAGGGACCGAATGGCTGGGCAGCAGTTCTGCAGAAAAGGACCTAGGGGTTACGGTGGACGAAAAGCTGAATATGAGTCAACAGTGTGCCCTTGTTGCCAAGAAGGCTAATGGCATTTTGGGTTGTATAAGTAGGGGCATTTCCAGCAGATCGAGGGATGTGATCATTCCCCTCTACTCAGCACTGGTGAGGCCTCATTTGGAGTACTGTGTCCAGTTTTGGGCCCCACACTACAAGAAGGATGTGGATAAATTGGAGAGAGTCCAGCGGAGGGCAACAAAAATGATTAGGGGGCTGGAGCACATGACTTACGAGGAGAGGCTGAGGGAACTGGGATTGTTTAGTCTGCAGAAGAGAAGAATGAGGGGCGATTTGATAGCTGCTTTCAACTACCTGAAAGGGGGTTCCAAAGAGGATGGATCTAGACTGTTCTCAGTGATAGAAGATGACAGAACAAGGAGTAATGGTCTCAAGTTGCAGAGGGGGAGGTTTAGGTTGGACATTAGGAAAAACTTTTTCACTAGTAGGGTGGTGAAGAACTGGAATGGGTTACCTAGGGAGGTAGTGGAATCTCCTTCCTTAGAGGTTTTTAAGGTCAGGCTTGACAAAGCCCTGGCTGGGCTGATTTAGTTGGGTTTGGTCCTGCTTTGAGCAGGGGGTTGGACTAGATGACCTCCTGAGGTCCCTTCCAACCCTGAGATTCTATGATTCTATGATTCTATGAACTCCCACTGAAAGTCACTGGGAGTTGAGCACCTGATACCTGTGCCTTTGAACAGCTCCCCCTTAATCCCTACAGTTCTTGTTTCCTACCATAATATAAAACTGGGTTATGGGGTCTGGCCCTGTTTGGACAACTGTGCACAGCTGTCTAAGAACCAGAGGGGTAGTATATTCGGTCACATATATTCCCCTTCTCTCTGTAGCATTATTATTGCATTGGGTTTCCTCCAGCTGTTACTTAGCTCTTTTGGTTGCTTGGCACAAATAAGATTTTCTCAGCTTTCATTAGTATAGTCTTATGAACAAAGCTAATTGTTGTGGCAAGGATAAGAGAGCTCTGTGGCAGGCTGGAGTAAACTGAGTTCTGTTGCAATGATGTACGGTGATGTGGATATTTCAAGAGCGTTTATTTTTAAAGTAATTCGTGACATAAAAGTGAATGAATCAAACCAGAGTAATTACTTCAGAGGAACTATTCTTGATCACACTGGTGTAATGACAGCAGATTCTGGCCCAATACACCTGATTCTCCACTGCTTTGTGCTTTGTGCAGTCTTTTACACCTTTACAAAGTGACTGTAAAGCAAGCCAGCCCACCATTTGGGGGACCCATTTTACACCCAATCAACCATCCCATGACTAGAGGCCACAGGAGAACCCACTTGTCAGCAGTGGTGACAGCAGAGGCCATAAAGTGACCAATCTGTCACCAATATGAACAGTTTAGGAATAGCTGATGCTTAGCAGAAACCCCACGAGGTGCTGCAGAGGGAGAACCATGTTCAGCTAGGAGGGTTAGGGTGGAAAGATTGATGAACTGGCATGAGTGAGTGATACGACTGATGCATTTGGAGGGGAGATGAAACTGAAGGATTTGGGGAAGGAGAGAGATGTCACATGTATTGTTCCCAGGGACAGTAAATGTTTTGAGAGAGCCTCTTGTTAAAACTTTCTCCCCAATCTAGTATTATATAGCAAGTGGGCAGACTCCTGCACCTCCTCAGCATTGCAATGCCTAAGTCCCCTTGTCAATCAAGCACTTTGTCTGACGGTGTTTGGGAAAGGCACCTTTTCACAGGCCAACACTATGTTGAAACCCCTTTGAAACATCCTGGACAACCACATGGAACTTATTTCTAGCATCTAGCTCTTGGTCCATGACTGCTCTCATCTCAGGTACTGTACAAGTAGAAGAGCTAATGGCAGCACAAATTTAAGGTAGCTGTATTTCCTGGAGGTGAGGGGATGTCTGTGAAGAGATAGCCCAGCTATAAGGGCCAGTGCTTTCTTTCTTGAGAGATCACAGGATCACAGCTGTCCTCAGATTTTGAAAGCCCCTCTACCCCGTCTCCTCCAGGATTCTCTGTTCCCTTCCCAAGGATTTTACTTCTGAAGCATATGTTTTGGACCTAAGCCACTACTCTATCAATATTCTACTGCAGAAGCTATATTACCTTAACATTAGACCATGATAAAACTTGTCTTTTGGAATGTAGAAGTGGTTTAGGATTCCACTGCAAGGAACAATTGTGCTAAAATGGAATCAAAAGCAATTATAATAATTCCTCCCTAAAAAGCAAAAGACGCTGTAGTATATATTTACATAACATCTAAAAGGAAAAATTTATAATAAACTTCAGTAGGACTGAGTCAAAACGCAGAGTCTTGGAAAAAAGCATAAAAAGAGCATCTAGGTTTAGTTAAGTATGCAGAATAGCTGAGGATGTCATATCTCACTAATACAGATATACTTTTGAAGGTATAAGAAAGTATTAATACTAATTATTCTCTTCCTGATCACCTGGCATAACAGCTAGAGGGGTATTAAAATATTATCAATCAATATGTATTTAAAACTTTGAACTGTTTCTAAAATAGTTTCTCTCTGAATTATTTGTCCTAAGCACAATATGTGGATGGCATCCAAACCAAGTCACTTTTCCAATGAGCAGGGAAACTATCCTTCACCTTTCAGGCAGGGTGAATGCCACTGAATAACACTGTTTGTTTAAAGAGACATTTCTTATGTTCCCAACAGGACAGGAGGAATTTTAAGGCTCCGAGGGAGGAATCTTGTCCCATTGCAATCAGTGGCAAAACTCCCATTGGTATCAATGGGGCCATGATTTTACCCCAAAAGCCTATCTACACCATAAATGTTATTATAAGAACTATGTTCATGAAAGCATATTACGTGGCTTTTGCAGCCAATCGAAACTAACGAGGATAGCTCACAAACAACGTACAAGACCAAGAATTATTTACAGAGATTTTTCTCCAACTAATTCTGCATAATGAATAAATCTGAGAAAATAATGATATGCTACAGAGAAATTGACAAATGAGAAAAGGGGTGAAATGTTTCAGATAAATGTATTTTTATGAATTATTTGCTTATCTGTGCATGTATATATCAAATAAACAATCAGAAAAATGTAGGAATAATGTTACATTATACAATACACATTCTGATACCAGTGCAATGAAATACAACCAATATATTGTGTAAGTGAATGATGTAATATGATCCAGTACTTTATAGATACAGTTTCGGACATACACTGGAAACTTTTTACGGAACTAACACAGAAATGGACCAAAATATTCTATTATTCCATTGTGGTACAAAAGTACAATATTGAACGTTCCAGTAAATCTCTATCTGCAATTTCACAAAGCGAAGGCTGATGCATATGAAGCTGCTTAAGAAAAATTCTAAGTAAGCGGTATTGATTAATAGGATATTAAAAGTGTTGTGTGTTTTTTATTTTTAATAATAGTTCAATAAACTGCTGAATTGTAATTACAGTATGTTCCTTGTGTTCTAATAAGAACTGTGCAGAGCCACTAACAGCCTTATAAGTCAGACCATCTAGTTTACAAAGAGTGTGACCTAAATAGTGTTCAATTTATTAATTCACTCTGATTTTATGGCTCACAATGCCTTTGCACTTTTTGAAACATATACTTTTTTCAAAACAAGTTCAAAATGAAAAAAATGTAATGCTGGTAAATCATTCATTTTTTAAGAAAAATATATTAATATTTCAAAACACATTTCCCAGAACATGCTTGTAATGCATGTGGAGCAGACGCCACATTTGACTTCACTGCAAAATAAAAGCCATTTGTCTCCAAGCACACTTTAGAAGATTGTCTCAAGTGTTTTTCTTTTATCCTTAATGCATGTACCTCTTAACATTTTAATACTGGCCATTTTATCATTTTTCATTCAGAATCCATTATGGACCAAAGTTCTAAAACACACTATCTCCACTGATATCATTTGCAAAACCTTTTTTTATGTTTTTACCACTTTGTTGCTCTGCCTTACATATCACCTGTCAATGAAACTTCCACGTCATTAACCCCACAGTAGTTAATTAAATGAATCAGAATGACTAAAGATTTAATAAAGAATAAAACAGAACTGAAAAAGCCAATGGGAATGGCAGCTACAACATATTTATGGAATTCTTTATGGGTGGAATCCAAGGTCCATTTAGGCGAATGGTAATCTTTCCACTGACTTCTGTGGACTTGGGATCAGACCCGGATTCTAATTTGAATTTCATGGGTTATTTACTGTAGGCCATGTTGTGCCATTATTTGGGACAATCAACTCACTCTGAAATCTAACTGCATGCAAATCACTGGCATATTAGGGGTTTAAGAGTCCCCTTATTCTGACAGAGATACATAGATTATGATGAAGGAGTCTGCTAATCAATAGTTTTTAGCACAATGGAAGTTATCACAATGCAGTCAGGATTTTGGTTTACTTCGTAGCCAAAGTAAGCATGGTGCCCATCTATAATGTGTAGATACTGTTTCTCCCTTATTACACCACCAAATTACATGTTGTGGATTAGGTCAGGGTTACTTGTGTCGATACTGTATTCAATACTGTAAATTCCCTAGAACAGAAATCTTCATATATTTACATGTATGTGTATTAAAAATATACTGACATCTGTGGAACTGAAGTCATTAGACAAAATAGAGAGGCCAAATTCTTCTCTTTGTCACATTAGTGGTACCTCATTGAAGTCAACAGGTCTGCAATGTGACTGAGAGTAGAATTTGGGCCTAGTGGCCACATTCTAATATAAATTACACTGGAGAAAATCTCCACTGATTTAATAAAGTTGCCCCAGTTTTATACTAGTGTAATTGATATCACAATTTAAGTCAAAACTCTGTTTTAAGACTTCACAAAGCATATTTTTAACCAGAATTCTTTCCTTAAAAAGTGCTTCATTCAATTAAAATTATTTATATGTTAGTACATAAAAAGAGGTGAAAAGTTCCGGAAGAGAGATACCTGATTCAAATATAGGTTATTCTTTTTTTTTCTGTTGCTCAGTTATTCAGTATATATATTAAAATATTCAAACACACAAATCAAGCCTGGTAAGGAGTAGGTGTACAGGTCTAATCTCTTTAGTTACTGCCCTTGCCTTTTAAATCTTATATTCTCAAGACAATGAGAGAGATTTTGAAATACAAATCTAAGTTTTCACAAAAGAAAAGCAAGAAGGGTTCATACAAGCCTGAAGAAAACAACCATGAGTAGAAGAGAAAAAAATAAGTCCACAGTTTTAATGTTACAAATCTATAACAGCTGTATTTCCCTAGATTAAGGGCCCCAATGAATTTAAAGCCAATAGGAATTTTGACACTGACTTAACTGAGAGGAGGACTGAGCCTTAAGCGCTAGAATCTACACAAAGAATTTAGGCATCTTAACATACATTTTATACTGTTTACATATAAAAGTGACTCCACTCATTTATGTAAATTGGGTATTTCCTCCTAAAATAGAATTTGGTAGTTATATTGGCAAACTCATGACCACATACAAATGGAAGCAAAGACATGAAAGAAAGAGCAATAATATTTTAACATCTTGGGAAAACTGGGGGCATAAGAACTTGCACAACCAGCACTGATTCAGCAACTCATCATGGGTCTCACTAACCTGTCAGCTTTTCAGGGGTCGGATTTTCCCATGCATGAGCAGTCTCTAAACAATTTATAGACTGTCTGGGGCATACGCACTGTGACAGTGTACCCCATAAGGCTTTAGGGGGGGGGCTCATAAATGTATGTATGATATAACTGGAATAGGGTTTTGCTACATAGGCCATGTAACATATCTATGTAAAGGTTATGATCTACTGGTTATGTTCATCCTAGTTGTATGCAGGCACCATTTGTGTGTTCAAAGTTATGGTTATGTTCATCCTAGTTGTATGCAGGCACCATTTGTGTGTTCAAAGTTATGAACATTGGCTATATAATTGCTTGATTTCTAAGTGGCCTTAGTTAGAACATTTGATCACTTCTTGGGAAAGGAATGTGCAAATTAAGTGTTCAATCAGGGAGCACTTAACAGACAAAAGAGCTTGGAAGACTCCAATCCACATAAGAAGTCTACCTGAGGACGTTCAAGGTAGCATGTGGGTAATGGCTGCTACCTGCAAGTCCTGAGTCATGCATGGGCATGTGACCTGCCCATGTGATTCCGAATCTCCATTTTGTGACTGGATTCTACAGAGGGTAAGGAGGGCGGTCTCCACCCACAAGAGACAGTCTATTTAAACCCGGGGGAGACCCCTCCATTTTGTCTTCAGCTGGCTAAAGAAGGAGCCTCTCCACCCCCCCCAGGGTACTTGAAGGAAACTGAAACAAAGGACAGTAACTACAGGGGGCGTGAGTAACTGCTGGACCCAGGCTAAAAGGGAACATTTTGGAACTGGTGAGGATCTTATCTGTATTTAGTGCAATTAGACATAGATTTGCGCATTTTATTTTATTTTGCTGGGTAACTTACTTTGTTCTGTCTGTTACTACTTGGAATCACTTAAATCCTACTTTCTGTATTTAATAAAATCACTTTCTACTTATTAATTAACTCAGAGTATGTATTAATACCTGGGGGAGCAAACAACTGTGCATATCTCTCTATCAGTGTTCTAGAGGGCGGACAATTTATGAGTTTACCCTGTTTAAGCTTTATACAGGGTAAAACGGATTTATTTGGGTTTAGACCCCACTGGGAGTTGGGCATCTGAGTGCTAAAGACAAGCACACTTCTGTGAGCTGTTTTCAGGTAAACCTGCAGCTTTGGGGCAGGTAATTCAGACCCTGGGTCTGTGTTGGAGCAGACGGGTATGTCTGGCTTCAGCAAGACAGGGTGCTGAAGCCACTAAGCTGGCAGGGAAAACAGGAACAGAGGTAGTCTTTGCACATCGGGCGGCAGCTCCCAAGTGGGTTTCTGTGATCCAACCCGTCACACGCACTATTTTTCTTCAATATCAGTCATGCATGTCTTCTCTTTGTACCTATTTTTATTCAACAAATGTATTTATTATGGCCATTGCAAAAAAAGTGCACTCTACTGTTTGAGTTACACTACTGTATATCTCTTTGACAGTATCTCAAAGTAAGGATACAAAACAGATTATACTGAACTTTCTATATATCTTCTGAAATGAGTCCTGCTGCAGGGCTCTAGTAGATCTACTGGTTGTGCTGATTGCTTTTTCCCACTTGTAGGGCCAGATGTTCAGTTGATGTTAATTGACAATGATTCCAATGGACTCATAATAGTTTACACCAGCTAAAGCTCTTTTCCACAGTTCCTTTTGTACAATCAGTCATGGTTAAATGTATTAAGGTTTTATCTTGATATTACAGAACCCAAATTATTCCCGAGGTCTATTCCCCAGGGTAGATTGGCACATATAGAGAATGTAGAGGAAAGAACTTTGGCTGGTGTTGGAAGCGGAGCATTAACTTGTTGAAAGCCATACCCATAACAATCACCTAGCCCAAGCAATTCCTGGGCAATACATACTCAGGCAGGATGCTCCTCCATTGAAAATATGGTACAAAGTATATGTAACAAATTAGTGGTTATATTGGCCTCAGTCTTTACAGGGCTCTCCCACTGACTTCAGTGGAATATGCATATGTGGATCAAGTGAAGAATATGGCCCAAAAGCTTGTGCAAATATACTTATTACAATAATAAAATATGGAAATCCCTATGCCCATATTTGGAGTGTCCATTGCAGTCTGATATTAGCCAATTTCTGTTATAGGCACAATAGCATATATGATGATTTTAGGGGAAAATATTTATTGTACACCCAGCTCAGTACAGATTCTCATAGATTCATAGACTCTAAGGACAGAAAGGACCACTGTGATCATGTAGTTTGACCTCCTGCATAAAACAGGCCACGGGACTTCCCTGAATTAATTCTTTTTGAACTAAAGCATATCTTTTAGATAACACCCAGTCTTGATTTAAAAATTTCCAGTGATGGAGAATGTAGAGGAGGAAAAGGAAATGTAAGTTAGAAATGACAGTCAAAGAACTCAGGTATTTTAAGCTATGCAATAAATTAGATATGGACTCTGGAGAATATTGGAAAAGAATGAATACAGATGGGTGTGTGTTCTGAAATAAAGGAGTGTAATACATTAGACTGAGGATTATATATTGTGATGCAAAAGTTCCAGTGATAATTTTAGTCTATATGTGTACCGTACATACAGACAGCAAGAAGAGTGTCTATACAATTCAATGTAGGAAAGATAAGGTTTGCCTAAAAAATTCTGTTTAAAAGTCATTTAATAGTATTTTGAATTCTATTTTTAAAAATGCTTGCATGATTGTATGTGGTAAACATAATGATTTGTGCACCAATTAATTGTGTAGTATTCTCTGATTGACTGGGAGCTGTTATTAAAAAATAAAGTTCAGGCTTTAAATACCTGAGTTTGATTTTCAGTAAAACTTTCCAAAGAGTCATCAAAAAGACAGAATGCTTTGGTTAAAAGTGCACAAAGGGTACTGTGAGAATAGAAACTATGCTACATAATGTGTCTAATATCTAGATTCTGATTCAGTTAGCCTGTCAACATTCCTGTGAGCTACATAGCTATTGTCCCCAGTTTACAAATGGGAAAACTGAAACAGAGCGGTTAGGTGACTTACCCAATATTAGAGAGGCAAAATAGTGGAAGACCCAGCAATATTATCTAGAACTACCGATTTTTATACGATCCACTCTCTGTAGGATACACTCCAATAGAGATGATTATTTCTGTGCATACTCCCTAAAATGGTCAAAATATTGCCACCATAGAAGTGCAGATGCTGATTTCTTCTCCAGCTATACTGACTTTTCTACAGACAGGATTTCTGTTTTACTGTGATCCCATGAAATCATGGGATGTTCTATGATTCCTCAAAGCTGGGGTTTCCTTCTAATAATCAGTTTTTCAGAAAGGAACTCAGCATCTATAAGCAAAGATCCATGTACTCTGTGGTAAGCTTGACCTAAATTCCATAGCTGGGGTCCAGGATTCTGAGGCATTCTAGTATAGGTGACTGGGAATTCTGCAGCAGGTTTAGATAAATGTATGGATTAATATTTTATTGATGTATGAAAATGTCATATACTCAGTGCAGCTATTTAATTTCATATTACATTCAATAAATTTCATGCTGCCCCTAAAATTTTAATTTTGATGTGGTGAAGAATTTTGTATTGAAAACATGTAAGTTCATTGCAGAAGTTGTCAAGGGTTAAAATGGAGATTTTGGCATCTGGATCAGATATAATCTGTGATTATGACATTTGGAGAAGTGCTTTGGGATTGTGAGGATAAATAAATTAGCCAGATGTTTCTACCCAGATGATCAGAAATGAAATAATAACAGCATTGACCTTTAAACTGTTATTTGCTTTCTTTGGTGTCTTGTGTTTTGCAGTTTCCCAACCCATAGTGTCAAAGATTAAATTGAGCAACTCCACCAAACCACTGTCCATGAATCATGCAAAACTTCTTTGAAGTTGTACCTATCTCCTTTGCTATATTCTTCAAAATTCTGGGATCAAATTCATTTGGGCCTAGCATTTTGCAACTTGTAACAATTCTGATTGCCTTATTTGCTCCTGCGTAACAACAATGCCTTTTACAGTTTGCTTTCCCCCAGGAAAATGTATCTGTCACCGGGCCATTACTTTCTGCTTCCTTTATCAACAGCAAGACAAATAAATTATTTTGGCCCACAGAATAATCTAACTAATTTGTTGCTTTTTTCTTCTCATTCCCCAATGGCCCTACTCCCCTTTTGCCTGTCTGTTTTGCTGTATATTTAAAAAAACTTTCTTAAGCTTTGCATTGAATACTATTTTTTAAATGTCACATGCTACATTAATCTTTTTATAGTCTTTTTATATGTTTGCATTCCCTCTCTCCCTAATATTTCTGACATCCCATTTGTTGCTCTTTCCCCTAACACTTTCAACCCTCCTTATTAATCCATTGGCCATTGCTTCTGCTGTGGTGCCATCACCTATTAAAATGCTGTTGAAATCAGTGGAATGTTAGGAAATGTCTATTTCATTCAGCAACACAGTAGGTGCCCTCTACGCAGAAGTACTGTGAATCAGTGTGTGTAAATAATGTAGATTTAAAAAAATCCCATTCTATTTATTACTAATAGGCACACTGTGACCCACGGAGTCCCTTAATGCTAACTTGCAAAGGACACACCAGACCAAAACTCTCATCAGGCTTCAAACACCCATTGCCCCAAATGTTGTCATAATCTGTATTTTAAAAGTGTCATGTAAAGTATCATATGCAAACTGGTAACACACTGCTCATTAATATGATTGTGTGATGTATGAACAGGCGGTGTATAAAGAATTATAGATGTGTGATGAAGTAAATATCTAAAATGTGTTTGGCAGACAGTGCCTAAATGCAGTCTGTCCTATACAAAGGAACATTGTTTCCCAGGCTTGAGGTGTCTCCAGTGTAAATTAAGCAATGTGTGACCAAAGACAATGAAAAGCACATTTACATGCAAGATAAACAAAGCCTTCAGGCGAGCAAGTGTGGGAAGATGATCACTGAAGAATCTTGATGGGGGATGGAGACTGCATGCCCAGAAAGCTCTCCCGTCTCTTGAAACTGAATTTAAAAACTTGGAGAAGATATAAGCAGAGGCAAAAAGCCATTTTGTCATCCATCACTAATGTGATGATAGGTAGGTACTCTTCGAGCCTATGAAAGGTGAGTACCCTGGTCTGGAGGACTAGGGATGCTGATAAATTGATGTAAATAAGAAAACTGCTTAGGCAGAGATTGTAACTTGCTAGAATTAAGTTTAAATTTTAATCACCAGAAAGTGTTTTTTGTTTTATTTGTAACCTTTCCTATCTCTTTCATTCTTACTTGTAATCACTTAAATAACTGTTCTTTGTTAATAAACTTATTTTTGTTATATTACAAAACCATTTCTATTCAGTGTATTAAACTGAACCAAACTAATGGCTGATTTGCAGACAGAGTTGGCAATGGGGTTTGTGCACCACATAACAGAAACACTAACTCAGGAACCAATCCCTGCAATAAACCCTGTTGCCAACTCTGTCCGCATATCTATTCAAGGGACACCATCATAGAACCTAATCACATCAGCCACACCATCAGGGACTCATTCACCTGCACATCTACCAATGTGATATATGCCATCATGTGCCAGCAATGCCCCTCTGCCATGTACATTGGCCAAACTCTATTCAAAAGAATAAATGGACACAAATCAGACATCAAGAATTGTAACATTCAAAAACCAGTAGGAGAGCACTTCAATCTCCCTGGACACTCAATAACAGACTTAAAAGTGGCCATACTTCAACAAAACAACTTCAAAAACAGACTTCAATGAGAAACTGCAGAACTGGAATTAACTTGCAAACTGGACACCAGCAACTTAGGGCTGGTCCACACTAGGGGCGGGATCGAACTAAGCTACTTCGACTTCAGCTACGCTATTCGCGTAGCTGAAGTCGAAGTAGCTTAGTTCGAATTTGGCGCGCTTACCTCGCGTCCGCGCGGCGCCGCGATCGAAGTTCGCGGCTCCCACGTCGACTCCGGTAACTCCGCTCGCCCTGCAGGAGTACCGGAGTTCGAAGTAGCGCGTTCGGGGATCGACTTATCGCGTCCAGACAAGACGCGATAATTCGATCCCCGATACTTCGATGGCTACCCGCCGATTTCGGCGGGTAGTGTAGACGGGGCCTAAGGCCTGAATAAAGACTGGGAGTGGCTGGGTCACTACAAAAAATAATTTGCCCTGTGTTGATACTCACACCTTCTTGTTAACTGTTGGGAATGGGCCACATCCACCCTAATTGAATTGGCCTCGTTAGCACTGACTACATTTTTTAGTCTCTAGGTGCCACAAGGACTCCTCGTTGTTTCTGTGTACTCAGCCATGGATCATTACCACATTTCAAGCCACATGTTGTTTCTCATTTCATTTTAACTCACTGAGTTCTGTTTATCCTGAACCCTAGTGGAAGCTCTACAAAAAGCAAAGCACTTTGTTCTTAATCTCACTTTCTCGGCCATCTGAACTCTAAACAATAGAGACTACAAGTTTCTCAATTTTTAGGGTAAGTAAAATGTCAAGGGTTAACATTTGACTTTTGTGATCATCCAAAAAAATTTTGTCCAAAGCTTTTAGATTGTTCATTTCAGCATATTTACAATGCCAGGTCAAAAGTAAGAGAAGAATAGTAACAAGTGAGGTCTTTGGCTCTACTTTAGGATTATTTTTACAGAAAAAAAAATATTTTACCAAAAGTACAAAGGACCATTTTTCACCACAGGTCAAACCAAAATTTTCTAATTTTGGTGCACAAGTCATGTTGCCCAGCATGACCTGTAATCCACATACACATTTTTGTCAAGAAAAACTTACTTTGTTTTCCAAGATTTTACAACTGAATTCTGATATATTCTTATGCATGTTAATTTTCTACCCTATCACAAAAAAAGCAAGCAAAACAAAACAAAAACCCTATACTGTATAACTTTTATAATAATTTTCAAAAGAAAATCAGTGTGTATTTTAGTTCCTCATTCACTGAGTTTAAACACACACTTCTTTCAGCAAAGACATATGTGCGCTAAATAAATTATTTTGAACTTTTTATTGCCTTTTCTATCCTAGACTCTCCAAGTGCCTTATATGTTTTAATTCATTAGGTCTTATAACATCCCCATAACACAGATGGGCATTATCTTCATTTTATAAATGAGGAAGTTTAGGTACGAAAGGTAAGCTGTGATTTTCCCAAGCCTAAGGAAACACACTGGGCCAGGTTCATACTTGGTGGATTTTCATCCTTTATAATGGCATGAGCTATGTGCTCACTGGAGTTTGTTATTTATAATGTACGTAACAAAGAATGTTAAACAAAATTTGATATTATGTAGACAGATACAAACCATTTAGATATTCCAGATAGCCTTTACAGCTTTATAGCTTTTTTGTATGCTTCTCAAGGGTTCCTAAATAGCAGCTCTCTTATCTGACTCTAAGAATTTTGCTAGTGCATCCAGACCACCACATTTGATGAGCATACATTAACATTTGTAAAGAATGAAACACCTCTGGGATTTTATTTTGGTTGCTGTGGTTATGGCATATGCTTGTTCATGAAGATTACTGAGCACCAACGAAGGAGATGCAGTGAGATAAAACACTAGACCTGAATGAAATTTCCACATAACACTGAGAAATGTGCACAGTGCTCAAAAAGGCAAGTCAAACACTTTCATTGCACTGGAGTGACTGCTGACGAGTTGTAGGAATGAGGGTGTGCCAGGGAGAAAGTCAGAGCATGGTCAGGATGCAGCAATTTACGGTAAGTGAAATTCTGTGCTGTGTCAAGTGATATGCATGACAGCCATTTCTTCTACTTCCGGCCACTCTGAAGTTCTACTTTTTCAGAACTTGTTGAAGACCTAAGCTTAGGAGAAAGTGACACAGAGTAGAGGCTACTGTAAGGGCTAACCTCTCATAGTTAAAAGTTGTTCATGGTCCCCATGAAACTTTATTTCTCATGGCCATGATGAATACTAGGCCCAGTGCACTTGCCAACCCATAAGTCTGCAGTACCAGCTTCCAACAGTTTCCTTCAGCATGAGTAACAAAGCCTCAAACCATGTCTACAACATGGGAATTTAGTGACTCTCATGACTTACTATTGCAGCAGTAAATGTTAAGGAATTATATGCGGGGACTGATCCAGCAACCTTACTTACAATGAGTAGCACTTATAGATCTGATTAGTATATATTTCTCTAAAATTGTTCTTCTGTGTGACCTAAAAGGGAGCAGCTATCTTATGTATCAATTTGTCCTCCTTCATTTGTGCCTTCTGATCCTTTTAAGAATCTTTTTCTTAATTCACACTCCTAGAACCATCATCATAGCAAATCTAAAGGAAGAACAGAGGATTTCCTGATTTATTTACACATACATTCATCCAAATTCTGCTCTCAGTTGCATGGGTATAATTTTAGAATACTCCATTGACTTCAAAATTTGGCTCACTGTTCTGTATTCTGTATTATTAAATGTGACTAAGTTAATGCTGTCATTAGCTTCTATTTGCCTGACCATGAAAATTAAAATGTGCAATTATAACTGATAGCTCAATTTTCCCTCCACTTATCTTTATGCAGTGCAGAAAGAGTCATGTGTAACGGGTAGACTCACTGGTCACTTTTAAAGTAGCATGTGTATCTAAATCTGGAATCCAGTGCCTGGCTGCCTCTCTCTCTCTCTCTCTCTCTCTCTCTCTTTTTCAGAAGTGTACATCTGCAATACAACATTAGAAATTAAATGAAAAAACTTGCAACTATATATTCAGAAATGATATGCACATGGGCCTTAAAGTACACTTTTACTCTATAAAGATGGCATTATGTGGTTCCAGGTGCATTATCTTGCAATGATTTCCCTATCAGTTCACAAGTAAAAAGTTTCTTTCGTAATTCCCAGCTTTGCACACAACCTGGAATCCATAAGTCAAGCTAGGCTCTTTCCTTCTGACACGTCATCACCAATAACAAAAGGTTCCGAAGGAGAAATAATGCCTCCCAGTTACATCTGGGTAATCTCATTTTTTGGAGCAAAAATGATTGCACCACAACTAAAGATGGGGCAGAATTTGTGTGGGCTCTGCTTTGTTGTTGTTGTTGTGGTGGGGAGAGGAGGGATAGCTCAGTCATTTGAGCATTGGCCTGCTAAAGCGAGAGTTGTGAATTCAATCCTTGAGGGGTGCCATTTAGGGATCTGGGGCAAAAATCTGTCTGGGGATTAGGCCTGCTTTGAGCAGTGGGTTGGACTAGATGATCTCCTGAGATCCCTTCCAACCCTGATATTCTAATGTCAAAAGGTGCTCAGTGGTCAATTTTGCAGCAATGACTCCCCGGCCCCCTCGCCCCCCCCCCCCCAGGAATGTGCATAAATGTACAAAACCTGGGTGGGGCCAGTCTCTATGTGAAAGCAGCAAGGAAGCCAGCAGAACAAGAACAGGCTGGGGCTCTAAGGCTTACTGCAGGACCATGTGGAAGCAGCATGGCTCCAGAAAAGCAGGAAACAGCATTGGAAACAGCATGGTTCCAGGGGCATGGAGAAGGGTAAGCTCAGGAAAACAGGGGAGCTGTTAACCCCTCCCCCAGAGACAGCGAAATTCAAGCAGAGGCAAATTTCACAGAAAGGGGACAGTGCAAAGAAGGGGAACTAGCATCCCCTACCAGGGCCAGCTTTAGGACCTGCAGCGGTCCAGGTCTTTGGCGGCACTTTGGCGGCGGGGGGTCCGCTCCGTGTCTTCCGCGGCACTGAAGGACCCCCCGCTGCCAAAATGCCACCGAAGACCCAGGAGCAGACCCCCGCCACCAAAATGCCGCCAGAGCAGACCACCGCCGGGTGAGCCTAAGGCGCAGGGCTCTCTTAGGCGCGGGGCCCTCTTACCCGCAGGGCCCGAATCGGGGGAATCGGCCTAAAGCCGGGCCTGTCCCCTACCCAGGTTCTTTCACCCCCAGGCAGGCTGGAAGCTGCAATCAGGGAATTTGCAAGGGAGGTGAAGCAATTAGCCTTTGCAAAGCAAACAAGCAAGCAAAGCAAGTAATTCAAAGGGGGGGGGAGGATAGAGCAAGGCAAGGAAACTTTAACTGTTTCATGTACCAGCCGGCCTTGCAATTCTTCGGTAGGCAGGCTGCAAGCTGCAATCGGGGAAGGGGACTTGGCAAGGACGCAAAATATGCAAGTACAACATAACAAGGAAAGCTCATAGTCACCACCCTGCACTTTAAGCGGGGAGGGGGGCGGGGGCGTGTTTTCTGGCTGGCCAGGAGATCGGGCCAATGCTTTCTGGCTGGTGGGATGAGGGTAGCCATAGAATCATAGAATATCAGGGTTGGAAGGGACCTCAGGAGGTCATCTAGTCCAACCCCCTGCTCAAAGCAGGACCTAATCCCAACTAAATTATCACAGCCAGGGCTTTGTCAAGCCTGACCTTAAAAACCTCTAAGGAAGGAGATTCCACCACCTCCCTAGGTAACCCATTCCAGTACTTCACCACCCTCCTAGTGAATTTTTTTTTCCTAATATCCAATCTAAACCTCCCCCACTGCAACTTGAGACCATTACTCCTTGTTCTGTCATCTGGTACCACTGTGAACAGTCTAGATCCATCCTCTTTGGAACCCCCTTTCAGGTAGTTGAAAGCAGCTATCAAATCCCCCCTCATTCTTCTCTTCTGCAGACTAAACAATCCCAGTTCCCTCAGCCTCTCCTCATAACTCATGTGCTCCAGCCCCCTAATCATTTTTGTTGCCCTCCGCTGGACTCTTTCCAATTTTTCCACATCCTTCTTGTAGTGTGGGGCCCAAAACTGGACACAGTACTCCAGGTGAGGCCTCACCAATGTCGAATAGAGGGGAACGATCACGTCCCTCGATCTGCTGGCAATGCCCCTACTTATACAGCCCAAAATGCCGTTAGCCTTCTTGGCAACAAGGGCACACTGTTGACTCATATCCAGCTTCTCGTCCACCGTAACCCCTAGGTCCTTTTCTGCAGAACTGCTGCCTAGCCACTCGGTCCCTAGTCTGTAACAGTGCATGGGATTCTTCCGTCCTAAGTGCAGGACTCTGCACTTGTCCTTGTTGAACCTCATCAGGTTTCTTTTGGCCCAATCCTCTAATTTGTCTAGGTCCCTCTGTATCCTATCCCTACCCTCCAGCGTATCTACCACTCCTCCCAGTTTAGTGTCATCTGCAAATTTGCTGAGAGTGCAGTCCACGCCATCCTCCAGATCATTAATGAAGATATTGAACAAAACCGGCCCCAGGACCGACCCTTGGGGCACTCCGCTTGAAACCGGCTGCCAACTAGACATGGAGCCGTTGATCACTACCCGTTGAGCCCGACGATCTAGCCAGCTTTCTATCCACCTTATAGTCCATTCATCCAGCCCATACTTCTTTAACTTGCCGGCAAGAATACTGTGGGAGACCGTATCAAAAGCTTTGCTAAAGTCAAGGAATAACACATCCACTGCTTTCCCCTCATCCACAGACCCAGTTATCTCCTCATAGAAGGCAATTAGGTTAGTCAGGCATGACTTGCCCTTGGTGAATCCATGCTGACTGTTCCTGATCACTTTCCTCTCCTCTAAGTGCTTCAGAATTGATTCCTTGAGGACCTGCTCCATGATTTTTCCAGGGACTGAGGTGAGGCTGACTGGCCTGTAGTTCCCCGGATCCTCCTTCTTCCCTTTTTTAAAGATGGGCACTACATTAGCCTTTTTCCAGTCATCCGGGACCTCCCCCGATCGCCATGAGTTTTCAAAGATAATGGCCAATGGCTCTGCAATCACATCCGCCAACTCCTTTAGCACCCTCGGATGCAGCGCATCCGGCCCCATGGACTTGTGCTCGTCCAGTTTTTCTAAATAGTCCCGAACCACTTCTTTCTCCACAGAGGGCTGGTCACCTTCTCCCCATACTGTGCTGCCCAGTGCAGCAGTCTGGGAGCTGACCTTGTTCGTGAAGACAGAGGCAAAAAAAGCATTGAGTACATTAGCTTTTTCCACATCCTCGGTCACTAGGTTGCCTCCCTCATTCAGTAAGGGGCCCACACTTTCCTTGACTTTCTTCTTGTTGCTAACATACCTGAAGAAACCCTTCTTGTTACTCTTAACATCTCTTGCTAGCTGCAACTCCAAGTGTGATTTGGCCTTCCTGATTTCACTCCTGCATGCCTGAGCAATATTTTTATACTCCTCCCTGGTCATTTGTCCAATCTTCCACTTCTTGTAAGCTTCTTTTTTGCGTTTAAGATCAGCAAGGATTTCACTGTTTAGCCAAGCTGGTCGCCTGCCATATTTACTATTCTTTCTACACATCGGGATGGTTTGTTCCTGCAACCTCAATAAGGATTCTTTAAAATACAGCCAGCTCTCCTGGACTCCTTTCCCCCTCATGTTATTCTCCCAGGGGATCCTGCCCATCAGTTCCCTGAGGGAGTCAAAGTCTGCTTTTCTGAAGTCCAGGGTCCGTATTCTGCTGCTTTCCTTTCTTCCTTGTGTCAGGATCCTGAACTCGACCATCTCATGGTCACTGCCTCCCAGGTTCCCATCCACTTTTGCTTCCCCTACTAATTCTTCCCGGTTTGTGAGCAGCAGGTCTAGAAGAGCTCTGCCCCTAGTTGGTTCCTCCAGCACTTGCACCAGGAAATTGTCCCCTACACTTTCCAAAAACTTCCTGGATTGTCTGTGCACCGCTGTATTGCTCTCCCAGCAGATATCAGGGTGATTAAAGTCTCCCATGAGAACCAGGGCCTGCAATCTAGTAACTTGTGCTAGTTGCCGGAAGAAAGCCTCGTCCACCTCATCCCACATCATGGAAAAGCAGTCAGCATGGTGGATGACTCACCACCTAGGAGTGAGGAGTTATAAACATCAGCATGTGTTTGGCCCCTCCTCTAATTTCGCTTGGAGCAAGCCTGGTGTCTCCTGGGAGAGGGACAGAGCAAGGCAAGGGAAATTTAACTGTTTCATGGCTGTGTGCTGCTTGCTGCTCATGTGCCTATACCTTTGCTAGAAAGGGGACAGGCACAGGCAGGGCAGCCCCAAGGAAGCCCATGGACTGGAAGGAAACCCAAGACAAACTGTACTGCAGCAGGGGCAAAGGGGCTCACAAGTATGTGGACTGCTACTGCCCAGGGTGGTGTGTTTAATAACCCAAGGCATAACCCAGGGCAGCCTCATGGACTAAGGGAGGCAAATGATCATAGGAAAGTGTCCACACAGTCAGGTGAGCAGGCTGTGTGCATTAATGGGGTGGTCAGCTAAGATGTGCGGCAAATGGTCAGTGACGTGGTTTTCTCCACGGCATTACAATGCTTCAAAGGGCACAACTTAGGTCACCTAAAAAACCAGGATGTTTTCTTCCACCTAACCCAAGGGATGGCGGTAATGCTGATCCTGGGGATGAGTGTAATCTAAACCACACAGAGATTAGGGAAATGGGTGGCAGAGGTGGTATCCGGCCTTCCAACCTGGCAAAGGGTGGCAGTTGCTGCGGCCACAGCCAGGTGCAGGGACCCTGCTCAGCCAGTCACTCAATGAGTTCACCTATGGGGAACAGGAGTCAGCCGATTGGGGTATTAAATACTCTGGCCCCAGGAGTGGAAAGTCGAGAAGCCTGGTCAGACCCACCTAGGGGTGGCACCTTCAATGGTGGGCACTGACGGTATTACACAGCTGCTGCAAGCTAATTTGCATTTACAACAGCAGCTTCAGGCAGCTAGATGTGAGGAGTCTGCACAGGGTGACAGGGTAGGCCCAGCATGGGCTCAAATTTCAGCAGCAGGACAAGGAAGGAGCACATGGCAACTCATCAGCCATCAGGGCATGTAACCGCAGGGGACAGGGTAGACACTCCCGGGGGGCCTATGGGGGAGCAGGGATCTGCAGTGCGGTTATGCCGGGGTAGCTTACCCGATGGGAGTTCACCTACTCAGTGCAACTAAATATAGGATCCTCACAGACAATTTGTGCATGTAATATCCCTTTGGCACAGGAAGGGGTTCACAGACAGTAAACATGGACAAGGCTAGCAAAACAGCGAACTGTCCAAGAGGCCAAGGGAGCCTAGAACATGAAAAAATTGGGAGGCTCCCCTCGTTGTCTAGGCGCGTATTATGGTACAGGCCTAACCAGACAGCAGCCCGGCCTTTGTTAATTATATTAATATAATTAGGCGGGCACCCAATATGTTTGGGGGCATGTCATAAGCAGTTTCCATTAAGGGCAGCAACACAAACTGGAATAAGGTGGCATCACACACTGTGGTTCAAGGGCATAACACCAAGGGTGCCAGGGGTTTGTTCACACCGCAACAAGCCCGAAAAGGGCCATGGGCACATAATAGTATTTGCTGAGCATTTAATAATGATGGTTGTTTAAGACGCCTACCGTCGGCAATTTTATTTCGACAAGGCTACGCCCATGGGCTGTTCAGTATCCTGTGCAGCTTTTCAGAAATTTAGAACAATGTTGCACTGGGCAGTGGTGCAGTCAGTGGGACTAAACCAAATAGTGCATTATTTGCACAAATTTTGTTCGCTGGGCGAGCTGGGTCAAATGGGTGTTTTCACCTGATGGGACACATTTCAGGCCCTGGCTAAATAGTTGGGGAAACCGCTAGCAAAGGACAAAACAGAAGGCCCTTTCACGACATTAATGTACCTGGGTTTTGAGCTGAACTTTGCTTGCAGGGTTGTTGCCCCGGGGCGGGCTTTTTGTGCCCAGCTGGCAGCGGCAACGGCTGGCATAGCCAGACCACACAATTACATACGAGCACTACACAGATGTAGTAAGACTTGTGGGTGTGGAAAAGATTTCTAAGTCAATTTAAGGGGGTATCATTGTGGAGGTACAAATGGTTATTAATTAGGGTCTAATATACGGGTGTGCCGTTGGTTCGACAACATGGCAGTGGTACAGGTTATCAATTGCCAAACTTCCAGATCGCACCGGATTGGAAAGTTGGTAAGGGCATTTGTTCTCCAATGCTTAACCTTCAACATCTGTTTTTTCTTCCAAGCACATGCTGGGCATGGATAATGGCATAGCAGACGCCTTGTCTCATTTCCAGTTTGCTGCGGGCTCTCTGGAACCTCGGAATGTTATGTGGTTGGCAAAATGCAGATTTTTGGCTCCAGCTTACAAGTTGTTTATTTTGGGTTTTTTTTAAGGAGTCTTGTCAATACAAGGATCCAGAGAATGGGTCGCCTATGCGGCCCTCCATTAAGGGCGGTTGCTGCAGTACCAGGTCAAGGACAATGCAGCTGCTGGTGTCCCTTGACGATCACACATGGGACAATGGGTTCTTTCTCCCCAGTAGGGCTGCTAGCCAAGAGGCCATTTGCAGATGTCTGGGAACCCGGCGGGGTTGTGAGGGAGGCAGCCAAGCAAATGGCTGGCGCCACCTTGTGGCGGATGTCCAGTGCAGGTACTCCATAGGGAGGGCGGTGACCAGATAAATAGCCTGGTAAAGTACTTAAAAGGAGGTACTGGATAAAGAAACAGAACAGGGGAGGGGGTTCGGGGACTCCCATGACCGGTACAGCAGGGAGCCAACCCCCCTCTCCCCCCCACCTGTTCTCATAGCCCTCCTTAAGCCTCTTGCGAGGCTGGTGGATGGTAAGGTCCAAGCCATGGGTCGGCTGGGGGACCTGGATAGAAACAAAGGGGGGGTGGTGGAAGCCCTGGAGATTGATTTGAATAAGCATGGATTTGCATGCACTGTACACTTTATCTGCTGGGTAGTCCCAGACATCTATATAATAAAATTGCGGCCTGATTAAAACCCATAACAAGTCTCCTGTCCTTCTTGCGGTATACACAGACAATGACTGCACCACAACTAAAGGTGGGGCAGAATTTGTGTGGGCTTACCCAAAGAAGGACAGCTTTGTGGTTGGGGGCGGGGAGGAGAGAGGAAGAAGGTCAGAAACTGCTGCAAAAGGTGCTCGGTGGTCAACTTTGCAGCAATGACTTCCCCCCCCTCCCCCCCAGGAATGTGCATAAAGGTAGGAAACTGGCTTTGGTGGAGTGTGTTTTTTTCGCCTTCCTCATAGCGAGTGTGAGGATGGACCTTTTCTGGTGAATAGAAAAGGTGGTAGGCCATATGTCACAACTTATTTTGTAGTATTGGGTGGATGTTCAGTGCAGGTACTCCATAGGGAGGGCAGTCAGTGACCAGATAAATGGCCTGGTAAAGGACTTAAAAGGAGGTACTGGATAAAGAAACAGAACGGGGGAGGGGGTTCAGGCACTCCCATGACAGGTACGGCAGGGAGCCAACCTCCCTCCACCCCCCCCGTTCTCATAGCCCTCCTTAAGCCTCTTGTGAGGCTGGTGGATGGTAAGGTCCAAGCCATGGGTCGGCTGAGGGACCTGGATGGAAACAAAGGGGGGCTGGTGGAAGCCCCGGAGAATTGATTTGAATAAGCATGGATTTGCATGGACTGTACACTTTATCTGCTGGGTAGTCCCAGACATCTATATAATAAAGTTGCAGCCTGATTAAAACCCATAACAAGTCTCCTGTCCTTCTTGCGGTATACCCAGACAAACAGTTACCAAGCAGTTCAATCATCAAGGTAAGCAGATATGACTGAGTACACAAGTGTGTTGAGTAAAAAAGTCACATTCTTACACAGCACCTGTTAAGGAAGAACTATGCTTTAAGAACCTTTCCATTGATTCCAGTGGGTTTTGGATTGGGCCCTAAATATCAGATTAGAATAAGTAACAGTAATGAAAATGTCATGCAGTGGATGTGACAAGGGAAAAGTTAATCCTGCTTTAAGGAAAGGAGCAAGATGGGCAAACAGCTTCATACTTTGCAACTTGGGTGTCTTACAATGCATTACATGAGAAAGGAATCACACACAGGCTGTTATGCGACTTCCTGCCTATTACAGAGACTGCCTTAATATGATTGAGAAAGATTCAGTGACTGTCATTCTGAGAGACAGTGTAGGATTTCTAAACACAAGTTAATGGAAAATGTGAAGGAAACACTGTGTGGGTATATTGACTGCCACTGGGTAGGAGTGAATGGCTGATAATGGAAACTAATAGATATTTGAGCTCTACTTCTGAATTCCTATGGAAAAATAGCAACATGTGTTATGTGCATTAACAAAGAATTTTTAAATTAATACTTCCTAATACAAAGCAATAAAAAGTAGTATAATATTTCTGGTAAATTGGGTAGCCTAGTTGTTTCCTCAATGTCATAAATCTGTCATTTGTACACTAATCTCTTGGATACTTTTCAAGCCTGTATTCTTCTAATATGTTGAATTCTGACATTTTATACTGAACGTAGTCAAATATGCATAATTTTTGAAATGCACCCATTTTCTGAGTTGTTACAAATATGTGTTTTTAACAGGATTAAACAATAATTTCCCTTAACACCAAATTTCACTTTTTAAACATGAGATCTTGACCAGGGAACAATCAACAGTAAGTGATTATAAAAACAACAGTATTATCAGTGTGTGCTTGGGAGCTGGGTGGTTAAATGAGCAGGGACAAAAGGTGATACAAAGCCCTCAGAATTACTGTGAGAGGAGTAGATTGAGGTAGAAGCCTAGGGTCCCATTATTCTATTGCAAGGGAAGGAGCAAAGAAATCTGCTGGCCAGGCTGAGGTCCAAATGTAGACTGGAAGTGCATTAATAGCACTATATATCTGATAGTAAATGTGTAGCATAGGATTATCAAAAACAACCAACGAGATGCTAACATTTTCCATTAAAGTCAATGGGAGCTTTTGAAATTCCACCCACAGACTTTAAGAATTAACTAACAGTTATATATTATGCATCGATAAGCAATTAATTTACTAACCTGCGTATTCCTGAATAAATACTGTAAGAACTGTTTGTTCAATGCTGTCAAATACTAAACGACCTAACTGCAAAAGTTCAGTAAAACAAGTTCAATTTGATGGCAAAATTTAAAGTTTACGGCTTCCAGGGGATCATTACTATTAGTAATGAACCTTTCTGTGAGGCAGATTTTGACATCCTTACTCATGTAGGATAGTTCTTGACTCCACCAGTGGGCCCATTGAAGATGAGGAGCATATGAATAAATTTATCCAACTCTGGGCCTGAATGATTCACAAATGATACTTGATGACTGATAGTGTTCTTTAATAGAATGTCATTAAAGCATGACCCTGGTAATACGAAGCAGAATTATTTATTTAAACATATATATTCAAACTAGAGCTGGCTGGAAAGAGGAATTTCTATCCCCTGGAAAATTTTGAGGTTTCAGGAAAAATTTCCATCCTGATTCAGGAGAAAAATTAAAAGGTACAACATTTTTTTGCAGCACAGAAATTCCAAAAAATTCTCAAGAAAACAAACTTTGTAAGATATTCATGTTATAGAAAAAGACTGTAAAAGAACATAGGAATGTTCCTTATGTAGGACATTCCAAAGAAGAATAAGACTTAGGATGTATTATCATAGCTATAAATGAAGTAATAAAGTTGACTTCTTTTACCTCTCCTTTTTGCAAAGAGAAAAACCTCTAGTTTAAATTTACACAAAGAATTTTAGAAATATCCTTACTGAAACTGATTTTTTCTATAAACCCGTTAAAGTCTTCATTCTTCCAATATTAAAAAAACCCATTAAAAGCAACGAGGAGTCATTTGGGCATAAACTTATGCCAAAATAAATTTGTTAGTCTCTAAGGTGCCACAAGGACTCCTTGTTGTTTTTGCTGATACAGACTAACACGGCTACCACTCTAAAAGAAAACATTGATTCTTGGGAAATGTTTTCTATAAGACAGAGGTTCTCAACCTTTTTCTTTCTGAGGCCCCTCCAATATGCTATAAAAACTCCCACTTGTTCCACAACAACTGTTTTTCTGCATATAAAAGCCAGGGCTGGCATTAAGGGGTAGCAAGCAGGGCAACTGGCCGGGGCCCCATGCCATTGGGGGCCCCGAAAAGCTAAGTTGCTCAGGTTTCAGCCCCAGTGGCAAGGCTTGGGGCCCCAGGCTTCAGCCCCGTGTGGTGGGGCTTCGGCTTTCTGCTCTGGGCCCCAGTGAGTCTAAAGCCAGCCCTACTTGGGGACCCCGTGAAACCTGCTTTGTGGCCCCCCGGGGCTCCTGTACACCTGGTTGAGAACTACTGCTATAAGACATTGGTTACTTCTAATTCCTGTTGCCACTTAATGGTGAAGACTTCAGTCTTCCCTCAAATGCTTAAGATTCCAAGGCCAGAAGGGACAATTGTGATCATCTACTCTGACCTTCTATATAACACAGGCCATAGAACTTTCCCAAAATATTTCCTAGAACATATCTTTTAGAAAAAAATATGCCATCTTGATTTAAAAATGATCAGTGATGGAGAGTCTACCACAACCCTTGGTAAATCATTTCAATGGTTAAATTACTCTCACCATTAAAAATTTACATCTTATGGAATATGCTTCTTTTGAAATGTATATTTGCCAATATTTTGCAAGCCTTCATATAATGGCTACCTGATAACATTGTATATAAACAGTAAGATGTTTTATGTACAAATACAGCATGGTAATGTAATGCTATACCTGGTTACTAATGTAAGTATAAAATATTTATATTGGGAAATTAATCAGTTATCTGGCAATGCTTATGCAATTTCTCATCAAACTCAGACAGATAAAAATAAACTCTACAAAGAGTGGATAAGAAAAGATAGTAAGTTATTTGATCATCATTTAAGCTGAAAGACTTTCTTCAAGAATCATTTAAATAAAAGAAAAAGACTATTTTGAGAACTGAAGGACTTTTATAGAAAATAGGAGTGCTGGGACTCATTTGAAACAGAATTTCAACTCCTATTAAGCCTGATGGAACTAAAGGGATATCTCAGAAAAGAAAGTTAAAACTCTAACTTTAAAGATATTGTGAGAGTCTCCTGCCCAAAGACAAAAGCAAATACAACCCTGCTCGATACATATTAGTTGACTGTATATTCATGAGCTGAAAATGTTACCAATCCTATCCCATGCAGGGTTAAAGCCAATTAAAGGTGATAGAGGCTGATATTTTAATCCAGCCATCTCCCTGAAAGAGGAATGTTTCCTGCTATCTTCAGTGAAACCAGGGAAAGGGAAGGGTGTTAACTTCTCGGAACAAAAACACTTTCCTACAACTCTCACCCTTGCACCCACTCACCTTTATCCTTATGCACTCTTATACATACTTATTCTCTTGTGCATTCTTACACTATCAGCACTCATCTCAGATCAACCTCTTTATCTCATCTCTAAAGCAAAACAGTAGTGGCGATAAAACATCTAAGAAGAACAAAGAAGCTACAACAGAGCATCAGGAAGAAGGAACTTTCCAGCCATTTCCCACCAAAGGAGAGATTCAGGCAAATGATTCAGGATTTTGAAGACTACCACCAGCTCAGAGATCCCTGTAGACTCAGTCTACAGTTTTGATCTACTTTTGCCTTATTTTGGTAAACACCAGCTAAATCAAATAAGGTAGTAGGAGGTTCTGTTGAATGGGAAATACTGTTTTAGGATCCCTAAAATTTAGGGCCAAAAAGAGAATGACAGTATCCCTTTCAGGTTTTTAAGGTCAGGCTTGACAAAGCCCTGGCTGTGATGATTTAGTTGGGATTAGGTCCTGCTTTGAGCAGGGGGTTGGACTAGATGAACTGAGGTCCCTTCCAACCCTGATATTCTATGATTCTATGATTCTATGAATTAGAAGAAAAGCTTGATGGGCAAATTTCAAACACTCAAGCAGGCACAACTCCTTTCAAGCCAATAGAGTTGTACCAGCGCAGAATAAAGCCCAACAAGATCCTACATTAACAATTTGCAAGAACATTTCTGCTCAACATTGTTACCCGGGGTTCTTTCAACCCAAAGTTCTTGGTAACTTTTATTCTGTGCGCGGTGGTGTCAGGAAATAAATCAGGGGAGACACGGCCGTCCAACCGATAGATGGCTGGTACAAACAGGACAACACAAGAGTGCTTTCACTTAAAGCTAAACTTTACTTAGTCTCAAGCACTTACACACGTCCGCAACAGATTAGTAAAACACCCCCAATCCTTGATAATTACCAAAGCCGAGTGTGGCTCTCGAGTGACACAGCAGCAGACTTCTGGTGGCCAAATCTTCCGTCTGCCGGTGGGGACCGCAAGATGTATCCAGAGGGAGAGTCCAAAAAGAGTCCCAAAAGAGTCCCAAACAAGTCCAACTACCTCAAACTTTTCCCCCTTATTTATACATTAGTAATAGAATGACATGTCCCTTAAAGAAAACTTGTTAAGTAAGCAGTTTCAATGGTCAAGCAAGAGGTTCCTTCTGATTATTAATTAGCCAGGTGTGGGTTTTTCCAGAGTTTGCAGCCTTGAGACCCCAATAGACATTCCTGGGGCACACCCTGCTCTTTTAAAATGCATGTATCAGCAACTTCAACACAATTCTTATCAGGAAGGACACGGGGTCAAGCTGCCCTTTCTGTGGCACCCCAAACCCCCTCCCCTCCTGCCTTGGTCAAGCTGAGACTGCTGAATAGGCTGCTTTTAGCAATAAGCCATAGTGGTTTCAGGCACTTTACTGGTTTGCCAAAATCTCCCCATACAACATGACTGAATATCAAGATAATCAGAAGTATTTTCTGAGCAAATGGACACTTTTTTCTGTAAGCCCTTCTGTAAAGATCCACAACATTACATTTTCCAGCTACACATCCTCACAGATTTTCAAGGCACTTATACCGGAATCACAATGTCTCTTCCATTTCCTCATAATAAAAGTTTGACTTTTCCCTTGGTTTGTGAGAATCTATACAAATGTTGTTCACACCTTTGTTTGAAAGGGGAGAGGGAACTGCTAGCAGCAGAGGAAGCAGAGGTTTTGACAACAGCAGATTAGACTTGAATTATCTTCCTAAATACTATTTTTGAGTTTGCAGGCTACTTAGCAAATGATGTATGCACCTATCTTATGTTACCAAGTGTATAGAATGTAGATACTGTTCTACATGAAATGCATTAGCAGATACAACATGAAGGTCAGTGTTTAGCACTGATAACATGAATCAGATGGGCAAACAACATGCTCTCATTTTACATACAAACAGAAAAGCTACATCCTTTCTCTTGTTGACTTTCTTTTCACAGTAAAACGCACTTTCGGAAACTCAATTAAAAAGGATATTTTATTTTTAAATATGAAGTCTATTGTTGGTATGTTGATCTACCAAAGAACAGAAGTCACTCAGTAGGAAGAATAAGTATTATAGGTAAGGGATTGAGAAGGTGAATATTTAAATATACAAGCTACATCAATAAATACAATTTATTGTGTTTCTTTTGACTATACAAGTTTCTGCAAGTTGGAAAATCCTGATTAAACTATATTTTAATGTTATCACCTAATAAAATGAGAAGTAAAATTTACCAGTGTTACTAAGGAAAGAACCTGGGACGTTTGAATGACAAAGGAATTAGATATAGAAAGTGACACTGGTTTGTTACAGAATTTAAGTGTAAAAGGGTATACACAGCATATTTTATATTAAACTAAAGCTATCATTCCTACTAAAATAACTTCAATATTTAATTGCTTTATAGAAAATCTAAGATAGAAGTGAAAAGTTATTACAAAAAGAGGCTATGGATATAATGTTCTGAGACTGTGATACTGTGGTTTGCTTCTGTTTCCCCTTTGCTGAAGAGTAGCAAGTTTGGTGCTTTGTAGGTCAGTTTCCCATTAGAGGAGTAATTGGTGATGCAGTTAAGGTATTTCTTAGGCCCAAGGAATCTCACAGCTTAGAAACACTGTGCCTGCTTTCTCCCTCAATCAGTGGACTTTTTTCCTAGGAAACCCCCAATGATGAACACCAATGTAGCTATGCCCTTGTAGTCTCAGTGGTGTAGAGATACCTGTAGGCAAAACAAACTTAAATTGGTGACATGGCAATTTCTAAAGAGACCTGGAGTGAAATCCTGGCCACACTGATGTCGAGGGGGTTTTTGCCCACTGATTGCAATGGAGCCAGGATTTCTCAGTGTGTTGTCTGGATGTCCATCATATCCAATGATGACATCAGGGCATCTCGTCTTCTCTTGTGGCTGTATACTCCCTGTGTGAGGCACAAGGTCACAAAAGGTGTCACATAGAAATGTGTAGACTCCCACTGAAGACTTGGCATGACGCTTGGCCCTTTTTTCAAACAGTTTTTCACATCTTTCTCTAAGTGTTTACAACCTTTATAGATAGTTGCTCTCCATTCAGGTCTATCTTTGTGTCTTTGAAGTTATCAGTATTTGTGCTGCATGAGCTGAGATTCTGCTTAAGGGTGTCTGAAGCATTTATTCTGACTGCCTTTCCTGCGCTTTCTGAGTTTCAGCTCATCATAGAGGACTTTTTTCAATTGTCTATCATCTCCCATTCCGATAACATGAGATTTGATTATCATTGCCTCAATGCTAGTTGTTTTTGTTCATGCATGGATGTTAATGTTTGACAATTTGTATTGCCAACAGACCTTCAGGATAGAGCAAGGACAGCACATGTGAAAATTTTCAAGTTTCTTGATGTATCTGTGGTAAACTGTCCATGTTTCACACCCTGTAAAAGGGATGCTATCACTGATAAATTGTATGTCATCAGTTTTGTGGCAGTCTTATGGTATGCTTGTTGAGTATTTTATGACAAAGTCTTCCAAAAGTCTGGCTTGCCTTTTGTATTCTGTTTGATATTTGTTTGGTAACATGTTAGTATTTCTTCCGAAAACTAACTGCCTACATAGTTATTACATATAGGCTTATAAGTTATGTTTATTGCCATTCTGATGACTCCCATTAATGTTACATACCCTGTCTTTCAGAAGAAATTTTTTTTTTTACTATTAATATTGACTTGAAATTTGTTGAGAGTAAGTATTTTTGGACATTACTGTTTAAGTTCACACTGTATTATTCAAATGCTAATTTCATAGCAACTCAGATTTAGATCTACATTCTCTGCCAACACAAGTGGTCAGTAAACCCAGCCAATCTGGGCCTCTGAGGTCCAATTCTCCTTGTGTTAGGAGAATCTACCCTGCCCTCCTTTTGATGCCATTGCGTAGTAGATATTCTCAGGTGAAAGAGCACTTCCGTATGCCCCAGTAATCAATCACCAGTTGCCAGAATGCACCTCAAGCCATTGGCAGCTAAGTGTAAAACAGAGCATTCTTCAGGCTCCACTATCTTGTGTTGGGGACTGGACTGGCACCTGATGGATGCCTGTCCCAGAATCAGTGAGTTGTAAGGTGGCTTAAAGCTTAGGTCACATTTGCCCTTTCCTTGTTCTGGGTCTGTGCTGCGTACAGTTTGGTAGGACCAGAGAATCTGGGTCTCAATCTCTAAGGTTGTTTTACAATTCAGCCAGCATTGATAACATAATAATTGTCTTTTTCTTATGATTTTTCTGTAAATTATGGCAAGAAAACTTAAGGTATGATCAAAGGTGTTGTAAAGGCCTCCTGGCTGTGGTCTGGAAAAAGAAATTATTGAGTCATAATCAGAGCCAACTGAGTAAGAACAGAGTTCTTGAATTTTCAAGAAACTTTGTATATGATGTTTAAACATTCAACCATTGTCTATTTGTTAGCGGTAGAATCTGGGTGTGTTTACCTTGGCTTTTACCATGCTACATAACCACTTGTTTATTATCTCTCCAACCTGGAACATGTATAAGGCTTTAGGGTGACATTTCAATAGCAACTAAGTGACTTGGGAGCACAAGTCTCCCTGGGGAATTTCAATGGAATTTGGGCTCCCAAGTCATTTAGGTACTTTTGAAAATACCACCATTTCAGTGATGGCCCTGCAGATGTGTTGCACTAAATGGCTTCTTGGGTTTATTCAATCACTTACCCAGACTAGATTGGCTCAAAACCCCTCTGTGGAGTCTGCTTGATTGCCTTTTTTACAAAGTGTTACTTATTCTATTAGTCACCCCAGTTCATGTCTACTCTGGGTCCACATAAGAGTCCTGGTCCGTTTTCTTGCCCCTGTTCAGGAGCAAACCCCTCCCCCCCCCCCAGGTTCCTTCCTGGACATGGGGTTGTCCTTTAAACAGTCACTCTCAAACCAGGCATTCCCAGCTCTCCTCCCGGGAGCTGTGTTGTAATTTTGAACAACTATAGGATTTTAAGCAACTTCTCCTTCAGCTGGCCCCTTTTCCCCACTCTCCCAGCCTCCAGGTCCCAGGCCTTTAAAGAAACAGTAAAACAGATATGCCACAGGCTCTCCTTTTATTTATAAGTTTTTTGTCTACCTGCTTGTGTGCATCAGATTTGTTTTAGGATATTACCTGAACGAGCAAGGCTTTGTTAGTCTGTGCCATGCCTCCACTTTAAACAGGTTCTAGTTGGAAAATGTACTTAGCAGCTATACAGAAAACATTATCTTTGTTAATATGCTCTGGCAATGTTTACTGCTTCATTTAAATCAAACTCAGCTACCTCCTTCATCATATTTTCACACATTTTTGGTGAATTTGTCCCAAGCGCTATCCTGTTCCAAATCATTTTGTTTATGTCAATAAATGTACATTTCTTAGCCAGCAACCCTAACTCTGTCAGAAACTGTTCAGAAGTGGTGTGCCTAGTCTTCATTTATTCACTCTAATTTAAGGTTTCGCGTGCCAGTAATACATTTTAACATTTTTAGAAGGTCTCTTTCTATAAGTCTATAATATATAACTAAACTATTGTTGTATGTAAAGTAAATAAGGTTTTTAAAATGTTTAAGAAGCTTCATTTAAAATTAAATTAAAATGCAGAGCCTCCTGGACTGGTGGCCAGGACCTGGGCAGTGTGAGTGCCACTGAAAATCAGCTCGCGTGCCACCTTCAGCACACGTGCCATAGGTTGCCTACCCCTGGCTTAGATAATATGGTGATAAGGGCAGTGTAAGAAAAGAAACACACCAGACCAAAAATGACATATCCATCAAACTTACTCTAATATGCCCTCACCTCTTTTTTCTTCAGCTGCCATACTAACCCACGTATTATAAATGTCTCTACAAACTCAGTAATTTTCAGCCATTTTCTTTCTTTCATAGCTTCTTCACTTACAGGGCTTCTGACACCATATAATATTTTATTTGGTTTCAGGGATATAACCTGTAGGCAAACAAGAAACCAACTCTGCAAGTAAGAAAATATTCTCAGAGATTTAAGCAGAACAAATATTACTAGTGCTAGAGCTTCTAAAATGAACTGCATGACAACCAACAGGACAGCACTTCTTCCAAAATATAGCTTCCTATACATGCGTCAGTTATCAGAACTAGCTCTATCTGGTGACTCCCAGTATTTCATTACCTACTTTAATTGGCAACATTCACTAAAGCAATTAGAAAATATTTTTGTGGTATTAATTATTGCACATCAATGACAATGGTGCTTTGTTTTGTTCTCTAGGAGCCAAATGCTTACAGTTTGGACGTAAATTGGGATTGCTTCACTGAAGTCAATAGAGCTAAGCCAATTTACACAAGCTACAGATCTAGTTCTCTACATTAGTGTATATTTTTATACTACTATTTAAGAGAATTTATTAGGTGTGTATATCACTATATACAATCCAAAGACATGGGGCCTGATTTTGATTTGACATTCGTGGAAATCCAGTGTTATTTCTTGTTCATTAATGGGGTTTACCCCAGTGTAAAACTGATGCAAGTGACATCAAAATTGGAACTGCCACAAAGAACTTTATATATAAATTTAGATATGTGATCAGTGGGGATGACAAAAAACATGTAGAATAGAAAGAATATAAAATATAGAACAGTGCTTTCAATAATAAGAGCATACAGTTACTTTGTTTAATAATGTACACAGCTTAATGTTTCTGTATTATCATATTTTGTTGGTTATAAACGATCTGTTTCTGGTTTCATTTACACCAGTTTTATGCTGGTTAATTTCCATTGAGGTAATGGAAACTTCTCCTGATTTACACTGATGTAATAGAAAGAAGAATCAGAATCAGGCTCTACACGTGACTATTGTGATTAAAACAGGGCATTTTTAAATTCACCTGCCTTGGGATTGGAAATGAAGTAACACAAATTGTCTCATCCAATCATTAGTTAGTCGCAAGATTCTAGTACATTCAAACAGCAGCTTTAGATTTTTGTTTCTAATGAAAATGATCTGCATTTTAAAGCAAAGTGTGTCATATGTAAAATTGAATGTCTCTGTATTTGGATCTAAACTTCACATAAGTTTAGCAGATTTGAATGGATAGTTAGAGATGGGTTCAGACCCTTAACTGAGAGTGTCCTGAGCTTCAGAATTTAGCTCCAGATATGGATCTAGATCCTAAGTTTGTAGAGGGTTGATGTTCCCTGCTAGTCTTATGATGTTATTTTTGTGCATATTTACTAAACACATTTTCCTCCCATTGGTTTCAGTGGGTTATAAAATCACAATTTGTAGCAAGGATATTTCAGCCAAAATATTTCATACTTGTGTGCCTAAGATTAGGCATCTAAATCTAAATTAAAACAACTAAATGAAAGTGTTCTGCTAATAAGAGGTGCTGAGCACCTGTAATTTCCACTGGACTTCAGTCATAAAAATGTAGTGGATTTCATTGGGGGATATTGTCCTTACATCAGTGAAACTCAGGTCATTTATTTAGGTATCTAGTGTTATGGACCCAAGTCTGAACACTTTAAATTTAATTGTTTGCTTCCACTCAGAATGTAATAAAAATAATTAAAACCAAATTATTTTTGTTTTAGAGACTTTTATTCTGGATGCAAATACATCTCATTTAAGATCTTGAGAATATCTATTATTGTCATCATTTCAGTTATTTTATTAACATTCGCAAGAAATCCACAAATCTGAATGTCTCTCCAGAGTTTTAAAATGATCCAGTGAGAGAAGCCTAAAACTGAAAATATTACAGAACTTAAATATTCACTGTGTTGCACAAAACTGTTTTTCATTTGAAACTGTAAATTGAATATAATTGCAAAGAACATGGGAACATGCCAGAACTGATCACTGGCCTATCTACTCTGATATCCTGTCACTGGCAGTGGCCTATGCTTCGAAGCAGAATTTTAAAAAAAATAATGATGACTTACACACACTTGCTGCATCCTAAAGTTAAATGATATGTGATCAATACTTCTGTGAATATAAATGACATAGTGCTTAGGTTATTGTTTTCTGTATTCACAAGGGAGGCTGTCTGCAATATATTCATCTGGTTGCACATTATACTGGCACATTTTTATTTTCTGTCAATGTTTACTTGCAGTGTCTTCATAACTTGTTCTGTAGAAAAAAGTTTCATTCTCTTGTGGCCAAAATCCAACTAGAATTCCACTTATGAAGATTTGAAGAGCCTGATTCTCTTCTCACTTCCCCTGTAAATTAGGAGAAACTCCACTGAGTTCCACATTAATTTAATTTAGTTATGCCATTGTAAAAACAAGAAGAAAGAAAGAGAGAGAGAATAATTAGTGCCTAAAAAAAGATCCTGAGCCATGGACTCTTGGAGATGTACTCTAGTTCACATGGTGGAACAAAGAGCCATGTCATATGTCCGTGGTGAGGCACAGGGAACAAGGTCTTGATGGATGAGAAATTAGTTGTTACTCTCACAGGCCAGTTCTGTTGATGCTGTCTCCAAATGTTGGCAGAAAAGCAAAGTGCTGTAGTCATGTAAATTTCCAACTAGAGAAAGGACGATATAATAGTATACTGTACTCGCCCTCAGGAGTTTTAAGTTCACTTCTTTGATCTGTCTTCCACTATAACCATGGGCTTAATCTCACTGTATCTTAGTTCACATCCATAAAATAGGAATGACACTTCCCCACCTCATAAGGGCATTGTGAGGACAAAGCCAGTAATGTGTGTATGGAGCTCATATACTATGTAATAGAAGGCTTGTAGCCATAGAATTATTGGACAGGAAAAAAATAAAAGTGAAAATGTTTCAGCATGTGCCAGATTTTTGCTATCTCTGCCCAGGAAGCACCTGAAAAAGTGTCTCTTTGGTACTATTACTGTATAAGTGAGATACCACAAAGGCAGCCAGGGGGAATGGACAGGTTCTCCATCCTCTAAGGCTAAGCAGATGACTTGCTCTCCCATTTAAGATTTCCACCTGAGAGCTCCAACTTCCTTCTTCACCAGCTATGTGAATTGGGGGGCTAGGGGAATCAATTGAAGTTTCCATCTCAGCATAAGTACATATTATGGGAATCTGCCAATAGCAGGCCAGAAGGTGGCCACACTTTTGCATCTGTATTTTAGCTGTGGGTTGCACTAGAATCTCCCTGGAATGAGTTTCTTTTGCTCAGAATTGAGAATTTAGACCACACTGTTTTATTTACATTTACTTGCAGTTCTGTACTTTTTGGAATGCTAAGCATGCAGAGAGACTCTGATGTGACAGTGTGCTGTGTTTACAGTCACTCATTGTGAAGAATTATCCTTTCTTTGAAAATTATTTGCCGCTGAGACCACTTCATAAAGCTCCAGAAGCAAGATACCAAACACAGGGCAGGGCACACAATCATCTCATTCCTAAGAATTTGGACCTGTGATGGGGTATACCTGCCCTGCACTGGGCCAGAAGGTGTTAACCCCATGCTATGGATTGAGGAAGCCACGCTCCCTCTTCCCTGCTGGGCATGTTCCAACTGGAACCACAGTATGAGAGGGCACAGCCAGCTCAGTCTGGGCTGACCAGGGAGGAGAGAGAATGTGCATTGCAAGCTCCTGCCCGGAAGCTGTTGGCTCCCCAGACTGCAGAGACCAGGCACATTGAGATGTGATGAGTATCCTGGAGAACCAGAGGATGGGTGGACTATGGAGCAGGAAGACAGGGTAGGGAGTAGCCCAGGGGAACCAGACATTGGTCTGGTTGTGATACCAGGAATAGTCAGCATGTTTTGGTGGGATCCCCACTGACCCAGTGGCGGGTATGCTCACCGCTGATAGGGCCCTGGGTTGGTACCCAGAGAAGCAGGGTCTGGGTTCCCCTACCCTGACTGCCAACTCTGGCCCACTCCTCTTTGGCCACGAGGCCATACTGCCTGGTGCTGATAGGCAGTCCTATTGACTCTGGCCGCTAGGCCATACTGCTCAGTGCTGAAGGGTGGTCCTACTGACCCTGGACACTAGGCTGTGCTGCACTGAATTTAAGGACAGCTTCTCTGACTTTGGCATTGGGCCATATTGCCATGACCCAGAGGACACCACAGAGACTTGGACCACTAGTCTGTGCTGCCCTGAATCTAAGGACAGCCCCGCTGTCTCTGACCATTAGGTCATACTGCCATGGGAAGAAAGGCGGCAGCTTAGACTTTGTCCCCTGAGCCTTACTGTCCTGAACTCCAGGACAATCAGACTAAGTCTGGCCATTGGGCCACCCCGCCCAGAGAAGAAGAGTGGTTTTTTGGACTTGGCTGCAGGGCCATTACACCCTACAGGGTGACAGGATATAATTGTCCCGCAACAGGACCATTTACACAAAAAAAGGAAGAAGCCTTGAGAGCACTCAAGACTAGCACTTGTGACTCTTATCCCTGCCCTTCCTGGATAGTACGGGAAGCGGCGTGGGCCGAGGGATGTGCTGCTTCCCGCAGCCCCCATTGGCCTGGAGCGGCGAACCGCGGCCAGTGGGAGCCGCGATCGGCCGAACCAGCGGACGCGGCAGGTAAACAAACTGGCCCGGCCCGCCAGGGTGCTTACCATGGCGAGCCGCGTGCCAAAGGCTGCCAATCCCTGTTCCACACTATGCTTGGACACCCAAATAGGTGCAGAGGCAAATAATGCTCACTGCCATCTATAGCTGGCTAGAAGATTTTTTTCTGATCCTGTCGAATGCAGACCTGGAATCCACCCATTTATAACAATTAGGCTGTGTTGTTGCAATTCACTTAGCCTAAGCCGCACGTGCAGAGGAAGGTCCAGCTTGTTCAAAACACAGCGCCCTGGCTGCTCAGCAACACAAGTCACCCTCACTGCACTGGAGCACTACTGAACAGAGGTGAGGATAGGGCAGCTGTCCTGGCTTTCAAAGCTTTGAATGGAATTGGTCCAGGTTGTCTGAGACCACCTTTCCCTCCAAGGCCATGACAGCCCCTGAAAGCTGCCTTGCACTGAAACAATGAAACTTCAGACCAACACAGGATGCTTGTAACCATGGACTAAACTTGCTTCTGGGTGACAGGGATGGAAGAGAGAGAAAGAGAGAGAATATTTTAACTCATCAGAGGTGCTCAGTTACTATTGCAATGAGGGACATGATAGATAAATAGATTGGTTTTGCTGCTTATTTGCCTTTGAAGGTAATTCTCTTGGCCAAATTCTACTCTCTCTGACACACTAGAAAGAAACCAAGAGTAATACTGTTGACATCAAGGTAATTGCATTAACTAAACTGTGTTATGTTCATTTCTATTTGCCATTTATGCTTCTTCACCCTCAGAGCAGAAAAGGGTCTGTAGCTGCCAAAGGCTGTAAGTAGGAATGTTTATTTACCTTAGAAATGGAGGGGAATTTTTTAATCCTCCCATTTGTAATAAAGTTGTCCATTAGCCTTTAAATGTTGATTGAATAATTGGATGCCAGAATATCTATTAACTATTCCCTACATCTGTTCTGGCTCACTCTGTTACGCACCACTTCTCTTCCCTTTTGCTTTTGTTATTTATTTCCCCCAACCCCCCAATGTTCTCATTTTGTGTTTGGGCTTGGCAGTGCCAACAGTATACCCAGCTATCCCCAGCTGTGACAAGTTACACACAAATAAAAGTAACTGTGCCTCATTGCTCACTCCAGGTGAGGGCAGTGTTCAGCCAAAGGGAGATGCCAAGAAAATTTCAGAGAAAACCTCACATCAGTACCGGGGGGGGGGGGGGGGGGGGGGGGGGGGGGGGGGGGGGNGTTGCAAATCAGAAAAAAAGGGCCTGCTTCTTTGCCCCCTGAGGTCCTGATCCAAAGCTAACTGAAGTCCAATGGAGTTTTTTCAGAAACTTCAATGGACTTTGGATCAGGCCATTAAAACACTTTTACTTCACTTTTATTGGTTTACAACAGTGTAAATGAAAGACTCAACCCCAAAACCTCCATCTTCTATCTGCAGTGGTGCTGGAACTAGGGATACTGGACGTGCTGCCACACTCCCTGGCTTGAAATAGTAATAACAAACACCAAATACATGGTTTCCATCATCAGCACCCCCATTATAAAAATTGTTCCTGCACCGCTGTCTATCTGTAAGAAAATGCAGTTTGCTACAGAGAGATATAGAGTTTGGCCTATATTCTTAACTGTGTCTCATACTTATAGAAAAATACCGCATTATGTGACACAATATGGGATAGTATGTTCATGCCTATGAGAAGAACTAAAACATGAATACCAAGCATAGTGGAGTATATTGTCTACAGAGAAAAACATTCAAGATCAGAGAACAAAAGTGCCTATTAATAGTATTCATGGTTGTACAGTAATATTTAAAATTGCACGTAAATTTATAACACTGAACATTTGTAACATAATTTACTTGGACTAAAGATTTGTCAACATTAATTTAATCAAAACTGTTCAAATGCACAGAAAAGAGAATAAAAATGTGATATTTGAATGGAGCAATTTCATTGTCACAAAGTTGTTTCTTTATCACCATTATAAGACATTGTGCTAAATATTCAGCTGATCATAAAAAGTATGCAGTGTTGTAGTGAATTTAATACTCTGCCTTGAGTAGTTAATAGAAATAGGATGTTCACACTTTTATTGCCTAGCAATTATGGGTTTGTTAATTTTTCCTAAGTCAGCTGAACACAACTTTTTTGTCCAATTTTAGAGAGACTGTAATACCTATAAAGTTTTGGTATGAGTACCAGTGCCTTTTGTATATATAAAAAAATCATGTCCAAATGTCAACTTTAAAAATAAGATCCTATTGATTTGAAAGTGATTTGAAATACTCTCCATTTAGAAACTCTAGAAACATACATTTAACAAATCCATACGGCCATAAATCCCCTGTTGTATTATTGTTAATTTTTAAATACTAATTCTGTTTTATTTTTCAGTAAGAAGCATTTCAAATTTTGAAGAAATGAACAGTATTCACTGTTGATATGGAAAGATTTCTCAGATCTCTCACTATCAGAATTGTTACAAAGAATTGATATATTACAAGCCTGCATAAGGCATCAAAATATATTTCTGCACTCTGCTGACCTATATTTCAGAATGCTGGCCAGGAAGTGGAACAAGTTTTGGACTATTTCCAGCTCATGTGTTACTGTGAACATCTCAAAGAGATGGACGAGACAGTCTCTTATCATACCTCTTTCCATCCCTTTTATCCCAAATCACTGAATTCACATTCTATATGGACCAAAATATGAAAATTAACCTCCCAATGAATTAGTCACAGAATTATTTTTGAAATTTTGTGGGACATGAAACTTCCCAGTTGTTAAGGCCATTTCACTAGATTATAGCAAAAATGCATAGTGATGCAAACACCATCTTTTCCCATTTCTGTGCAACAGCTTCTCACCGGTACAATTTTCTATTGAATTGCATGGCACACATGATAAAAATAAAAGATTCCTTTACACTGGAGTAAAGGAGAACATTCAAAAATATATTCCTTGGCTTCTTAAAAGGCAGACTATTTGTCTGAATACGTCATTAAAACTGCAACTAGTGTCAAAACATTGATTAAATAAGAGTATGACTGGTAGTTAATTTGTATGAAGGTGATTCCTTGACAGACATTGGTATGGCATCAGAAGGCAAAATCAACCACAAAAAAAGTTTTTAAATAAAAGGCACAAAAAAGGCACATTCCCCTGAAAGGTGGATGATTACCCAGGGATACACAGCAGCGGCTCCAGGTACCAGCGCTCCAAGCGCGTGCCTGGGGCGGCAAGCCGCGGGGGCCACCCTGCGATTCGGCGGCAATTCGGCAGTGGGTACGCCTTAGCTGCGGGACTGGTGGACCTCCCGCAGGCATGCCACCGAAGGCAGCCTGCCTGCCGTGCTTGGGGCGGCAAAAAAGCTAGAGCCGCCCCTGGGGATACATATACAGTAAGTCAGTCTGGTCAGTAGTTTAGAGTTCTTTTTGCCCATTTTGGGTAGGAGAAAAAGCAACAGCAGCAACAAAAAAGAGAATTTGGATATGGCCTTCTGCACAGACAAAGAGATTTTCTGGAAACTTACAGTATTTAATTATTTATAGGTAGTACATATCGGTACTAAAGCATAGCTGGATGCGAGCTGCTGAGCTCCAAGTTCCTTAATAAATGTGATAGAAGAATACAAGCTAGTAAAAGCAAGAAATATACCTGCTTCTGACTAAGGATAACCAAATCAAAAATACTGTTATTGGGATGTGGAAAAACCTTTTTCACATATCAAAATCTGTTTGTTTTGAGAATGTTTATTACAATGAAAAGTATCAATCATTTGTGAGACAATCTATGGGAAGAATAAAAATGAAATGGTAAAACATTGCATTTTGTGTTACTGCAGAAAGAAAAGAGTCCAAATTCTGAGGGAAGAGTATGGATTAAGCTGAAAAAAACACCTGGAGGTTTCCTAGCCCAAATTTCTGAATTTCAGCTTTTTGGTGAATAGGGTAAATATCAAATCAGCTTTAAGAGAAACCTACTTTGAATGTCAACAATTTGAGGCAGGAACAGTCTTTTACTTTGTATTAGTACAGAATCAAGCACAATTAGGTCCCAAATGAGGCTTCTAGGTTCTACTATATTATAAGTAATAATGATTGTGGATCTCCTGCAGAATACGTCCTTTTAATAAAATCTATTTTCTCTGTGAATTGAATTTAAATGTCCTACTTTCCTCAACAAAAATCTAACAGTATGTCTGTCATTGAGCAGTCTGGTGGGGCACCCTTCTGCATCAGGCTACAGCATGACAGGTACACCTGCCTCAGTTTCTCCTTTTTCATGACCCAATAACTTCACTTCAGGCTTTCTTGTCTCAGTACTACCCCTTCTTGGGGCTGGTTTATTACAACAACATAACAGAAATTCCAGACATGTAGTCCATTTCTCTTCCCAGTACAAACAGTCATTAAAATTCAAGACATCTCATCCCTTGATGCCCCACATACTACATACTGGTTTCTTTGACCACACCTAGACTCTCTGTCAATCCTCTTCTGTCCCTGTGCCAAGACAGCCATCTCAGCCCTTCCAAATAGAGTGGAGCCCTGTTTTTCCTCTCTGCAGGGAGCATCCTTACCAGAGGAGCATCCCTCACACCTCCTTGGCCCTCTGACAGTTCCTCTGAGTCCAGATCTCTGGCCCTGGTGATATCAGCAGGTAAACTCCTCTACTGCTCCTCTGCCTTCAACTCTCTTCTATCCTAGGCTCCAGCTCTCTAGCTTAGAGCCGGCAGGCAACTCCCACTGCTGCTCCTTTAACCTTCAGCCCTCTGGCACTGGATCTCTGGCTTGGGGACACCAGCTAGCCAGCAAACCCCTCTTGCTGCTTTCCTGTCTTCAGCCTTCTCCCAGGAACCACCTTCTGCTTCCTTCCAGGACTCCTCCAATCCCCTGGTCTCCAACAGCTCTCACCTGCCCTTCCTGAATAGGCCACTCTGCTTTACTCACTAGGACTCTCTTCCTCTTACCAGACCAATGTACTCACTGGGTCACTCTTTCTCTAGAGCCAACATGACCTGATCCATTATAGTCTCCAAGTGCTGTCTTATCCTCTTAACTAGCCAAATGGGAGCACATGCTCTGACACAGAGGGACTTGCCCTACTTCATTTACTGGGCCCAAACACCTTGTGACAATGTTATTGCAAACTTGGAAATATCTACAGCTAAAAGGGTGTTTTATGGGTGCTTAAAAAAAATCAGTTCAGAACAGTGTTTCCAAATGGGTCTTTCTTATTACTTTAACTGGTATCCATACTGTTCTATGCCAAAGAAAAACGCAGAATAATCCAAATGATCTCTTGGACTCACACCACTACACCATTTAAGCATTTTGCAAAACAATACTACATTAATATGATAGAAATTTCCAAAGGCATGTTCCAAAATTGGTTTTTGTTAATTCAAATAAAATGCTACTAACATATATTTCTATCTGGATTGTTGCATGAAAATAAAATTACTTGGTTTAAGGTTTAACTAATTTATAAATCTTTCCTGTGGTGCGTATTAATTACTTAGGCCAAGATTCTCTAAAGGTATATAGGTACCTAGTTCCCACTGATTTCAGAATGTTGGGCTTCTCTTCAGGAAAAATTCTCCACCAAATTTCACTGCATAAATACCTGAAGATGGTGGCTCTGAAACCTGCTAACCTATTTAGCCAAAAAGACTTCACCACTCCACAGAGTCCATTCTATTCAGTTGCACAGATTGGGATGCAGCAATTCACAGGAAAAATGGAGAATGTGTAATAATGTTTTTACACCTGGGAACAAATCCTTTCTGTGGTTCTTTTTTTTTTTCTATTTTCTTTTCTTTTCTTTTCTTTTTTTTTTAATAAGGAAGGAGAGTTCAATAAGTGAGAAATTTGGTTCAGCTTACGAAATAAATCCTGCTTTAAAAACAAAAAAATCCAAATATCAAAACAAACAAAAAAAACCAAGCTTCTTGTCCTCCGGAGATGGTGGTTTCTCCATATCTAAGCATGGGCTTCATGCCAGCAGTCCATTTTATGGCATTTAAAGTTTCTACTGGCAGACTGCATGAACGAAGGCAGAGAGAACTGCAGTGACAGCAATGTATTGCCAACGGTGCTTTCCACTTGTGCTTAGAAGAAAAAATTCTCACAATGGAAAATATATTCTTTTTGAATAGATAAAAGTAATCATTGCAAGTACTGGGCATACAGGAATCCTTTAAGCACTCACCATTCATACACGTACGAGTATATTTATTATATATATATATATATTGCATAAACACTTTTATTTAATAGCTACCTGTTTTCATTCATTTATAACTTTTTCTGGTAATTGTCCTTCTGGGCTGAAAATTTTTGTACATGTCCTCAGACACAAGATGAATCTGGACTTGCTCTTTCTTCCCTTTAAGGCAAGAGAAGTTTACCATTGGCTTCAAGACAATGGCCAGGACCATTGTTTGTAACATTTGAGCTCCATCTGTTTGACTGGTTTTGAGTTACATGAGTGGATAAAAATATGTTTCAATTAATAAAAAAGTACAATTTTTTTGTGGGGAAAAAACCCCACCTGGACTTAATGAGGAATAGGCTCTAATGGCTTGATCTTCAGCTTGTGTAAATCAGCATCAATTGAATAATACTAATTTTGATCTGGCCTAATTTTAATTTACAAAGTTATATGCAACTACAAATTGGTTTTGTACCTGGGCAGCACAACATGTTATATTTTAAACTGTGTAACTGCTTGCGGTACCACAGAATTGTGCATAACCTGGGCAAATGTATAGCGCTTTAGCTAGTTTTGTGTGTGTGTGTTTATGTAGAGCAGGGGTAGGCAACCTATGGCACGGGTGCCGAAGGCGGCACGCGAGCTGATTTTCAGTGGCACTCACACTGCCCAGGTCCTGGCCACCAGTCCAGGGGGCTCTGTATTTTAATTTAATTTTAAATGAAGCTTCTTAAACATTCTGAAATCTTATTTACTTTACATACAACAATAGTTTAGTTATATATTATAGACTTATAGAAAGAGACCTTCTAAAAGGATTAAAATGTATTATTGGCACGCGAAACCTTAAATTAGAGTGAATAAATGAAGACTCGGCACACCACTGCTGAAAGGTTGCCGACCCCTGATGTAGAGTTTGAGATTAAATCTTATGAAACTGCACAAAACAGAGTACACCAGTAAATCAGAGAGTACTGAGTGTCTTCAAAATGTTACAATAAAGTATGTATTCACATTGTTTATTTTTGTTATTTGACTTTTGTACTGATTATATCTCCTTTGCCTTATCATTGCCTATCCAAATCATGACTACAACTACAATTTCCTAGTTTTTCTTTTTTTCTCTCCCTTTTATTAAACACACATACACACTGTTCTAATACTAACATAGCTGCAAAATATGTCTCACAGGTCAAATATGCAGTTGTAAAACAATAATATATTTGAAAAGAAACTTTGCAAGAAGGAAATAGTAGAGTCTCTGATTTTGTTCAGCAGAGCTCTTTAGCAGCATAAGCAGATGGGTGCTGGTGCGAGTGTAACTAGACAGGGACAGGCACACTTTTAATGACGATAGGGAGAGAAGTAGAACAGCTGGACTGCCATTTGGTGATCCATAGAAATGTATGAAAAATGCGGCTGAAACTCAGTTAAAGCTCTACATATGCTGAACCATCCAAGTTTATGGAGCTTCTCCAGCTTTCAACTCAAGCAGCCTAATTTTTTGCTAATACTGCCCTTAGCTCTTATTATTCCATAATGGTTTTCATGGGCCTGACCCAGAGCCCATTGGAGTCAATAAGAATATTTCCATCAATTTCAAAAGAGGTTGGATCATGTCCATTTTGAAGATCTAAGGTGAGCATTTTTCTACCCAAAAGTAATTTAGATCTATTTACAGAAAGAAATAACTAAGGCACCAGACTGTACCTGTATAATGTTCATTGTATTTGGTATGGAACAGCACCACATGATAGCAAACCCTATTTATTAATCTAACAAAGCAAAATGATATAATTTGATGTATTTGACAAATCCATCACTGCATGATAGTAATTAAGCAGAAACATACATACCGGTATTTTCTGGATATAACACAGGAAGCATTTTTAAGTTAATTCAAAAAATACAGGCAAAAGTTTCCTCTCAGACCCCAAAAGCAGTTCCTGCCTTGTATATTCTATTCTATACAGATATATTTTATTGTGTAATATTTATGTTACAACAGAGGAGATCCAACCAAGAGAAGGGTTCCAATGTGCAAGGCTTACAAGTGAAACAGACAATACATGGAGACAAAGGGGGTGGGAGGGGAAACAGAGGCACAGAGAGGGGAAGTGACTTCCCCAAGGTCACGCAGCAAATCAGCGCTGAAGCTGAGAATAGAACCTGTTTCCTGACTCTTAGTCCAATGCACTAGCCACTAGACCACATTATTAATTTCTTACTGATATCTATGGATCTCCTATGTGTATGTACATGTGTATATATCAAGCTTATAGTACATACAACTATGGTCACTCATAGAATGAAATATGGATTGTTAAATAAATTAGAACTAGGGGAAGCTGAATATTGAAGCGGCATAAAGCAGGCCGGGGGAGTGTCTTATTTTAAACATTAGGGATCAAATTGTTCACTGATTGAAGTCAGTAAGGTAGCACCACTGTGAGAGAAGATCGACCATGTTGATCTCAGTATTTTGCAAAAGGGCTGTTTTGCTGCCAAGTTCCATGTTACTTGAATAAATCTGTATTTCCCATCCTTTGTTTTACTTTAATAGAATCTGTGTACAATGCGGCTCAAATGTTCAAGAAAATGACTGTGAGAGTGCACATTTTGTTATTTTAGGTCATATGCCACATGTTTAGATGGAAGAGGTTGCTAATTAAGCAGTAATGGTTAAGGCACGGGTCATTTCTTGGAGATTAATGATCAGCTAGAAGGAGTTGTGCCAAAGGGCCATTAACCCCAACCCGTCACTCATTGCAGCTGGGGTGGACTGTGGAAGCATTTTGTGAGGAATGTTTGTACTCCAAAGTAACAAACCAGAGTCTCGACATGATGTGATTCCCCCCTCTCCACACATCCCTCACATACATATAAGGTGCATTAAGTAGTACTCAAGTAGTAAGTTACAGGTCTAGCTTGGGCTGCTAGGTAACAAATGGAAAGGGAAAAAACAACAGGAAAAGAAATAATTTATCAGAGAGTGTCATCAAAATGTTACAATAAAGTATATATTCAGTTTGGTTATTTTATTTGACTTCCTATTTTATATTTTCAGTGTAACTGACTATATCTCCTTTGCTTTATCGTTACCTATCATAACTTTTCACCACTGTATATATTATATAGAAACACAAACAAAAATTCCAACCTAATTCCAAAAATCTCTCCAACCCATTCAAAGAGAGTTTTCCTAGTTCAACTCACTCAACATTCATTATTTCTAAATTTACTTTTCATCAAAAAAAATATTATTTGGCATGGGAAAAAATGTCAAAATCTAAAAAAAATTTCACAGGACAGGAAAAGCATTTACTACCCAACTCTAGCATAATGGGGCACTGACCACAATTGAGGCTTTCAGATGCTACTGCCATATAAATAATAATGGAAGAATACAGAGACAGGTGTGACCTAAGGTCCTCTTGATGTCAGCTAACAGAGAGAACAGGGGCACATTAGGGTGTATAATTCACCTGGATTCACCAAAAGAATGTCATGAAAGGTCTCTAATGAAAGCCTGTATCACACTGCTCATCATAATTATTGTGAGATGTATGTATGGAAAATATGTATATACACTAATAATTATGCTTTCTTTCTATGTCTGTGAGATAAGACAGGTCATCAAAGAGTAATCCACATATTCCTAACAGGCAGGGGAAAAGAGATGATTTTCACAGTTCGGCTGTTCATATGCAAATTGAGTATTGTATGCATCACAATGGACATCCATACAATCCGAGCAAAATGCTAATCAATAAATTACAGGGGCTGAAGGAAAACAAAAACAGCAGAAGTTATCCTGTGGAGGAGTAAAACAACTAACTTTTGAAACTATATCTGGGGTACAGATGAACCCCTAAGTATTCCTTTAATCTGTGAGAACAAGCCGTCAGCAGGCTTGATCTTATGAGAAGGGCTCTCAACCAAACTGGCTGAAAATGCTGGGGAAAGAACTTGGGGTGGGCTATCTTGTAGGATATAGGGGAATGCCTTGTTAGTTAAATTTATTCTCTAGAAAGCACGTTATAATTTTGTTTTATATGTAACTATTTGTTTCCAATATTCTGACTCACTATCACTGGAATCTGTTCTTTGACAAAAAACTTATTCTTGTTTTCACTATATATAGTGCTGTGTGTTGAACAAAGTGGTGATCCTGAGTTGAATTTTACAAGCTGTCATGTACTATCCCTTTGGGATTAGCAGATTTAAGAGTTCTATTAGTGTTCAGTGGAACAGGCCTGAGCACTCCAGAGGAAGTCCGGAGGACTTCGGGGTTGGTGTGTGCCTATTGCTAATCTGTACAGAGAGCTCACAGCCTGGAAGGCAGAGCTTGTGTTGCCAGAGGCTGGTGGTTACAGGGAGCTGATCCACAGTAGGCATAGACAAGGCTCATTCAAGCTAAGTAAAGGTGGTGGTGAGATGCCTCACAACCCTGTGTGCCCCTGGGAAGCGCTACAGTCGGATCCCTGTAATGATTTCTCAGATTGATTTTCTCCTATCATCATCTTTGAAAAATTGTTGACAAGCAATAGAGACACAATAGACAGCACATCAGGCACCAAATATATAATAATAATATAGCGACAAAGAGTCCTGTGGCACCTTATAGACTAACAGACGTATTGGAGCATAAGCTTTCGTGGGTGAATACCCACTTCGTCAGACGCATGTATTCACCCACGAAAGCTTATGCTCCAATACGTCTGTTAGTCTATAAGGTGCCATGGGACTCTTTGTTGCTTTTTACAGATCCAGACTAACACGGCTACCCCTCTGATAATAATAATATACTAATACTTTTAGGGGAAAATGAGAGGATTTATCTTGAGTGAGACTGAAATGGCAAAGAAAAACATTCACAGATTTGCCCTGAGATTTTCCTATGTCTTCCCCCCCCTCCCCCCACATGAGGGAGAACCACCAGGGAAGGAATGTTTAATAAAGGGGTTCCAGTCGCAGGCCTGGCACTCTAGGAAGAACACAGACTACTCTCAAGTTAATTCATCCAAGACTCCAAGTATCTCACCCGAAAACACATGAGAAAGAACAGGGGGCTGGCAGAGCCAGAGCCCCACTATACTTTCTCCTCTCTGGCCAGCAGAGCTGACCTGTCACCCAGGGGCAATACACTTCACCCTCTAAAACTGTATCACCAGGAGCAACCTGGAAGCCCCAGGAGACTGGCAAAGTGCCTGGCGGTGTTCTCCTTAAGAGGAGCTCTACACTACTTCTGACCATGAGCTGTGCATACAGGTGACATTTGACCCTAAATAATTAACACTCAGGAGGACTACACTAAAGTCACTGTGGTGGCAAACATACAGGCAAACAGATTCAAGGAGAGTAGACTTGGCAAAATTAGAGCAATGGAGGCTGCTGTCAAGGAGGGGTGACTCAATACTAAAATCCTACCTGGGGAGAGAGAAAATTAACAGCACAGAGATAAGATAGGAGGAGGTCTTGCTATCACTATTTTATATAGCTAAACACACTGTTTGCCACAGGGAAGTGAGGGATCAAGGCCAAGCTGGGTCCACTTTAGAATATGAAAGCAGAAATTCACTGAAACTTTCCTACAAGAAAAGTAAGTTTTGAGGATTCAGCATTTTCTAATGAAAAAAATACTTGTTGAAAAATTCCTGTTCAGTGCTACATATGTGAAGTTCTCACCATGATGACTAACAAACTGAAGGAAAGTTTGATATTATTAAGAAGAGGGAAATAAAAGGATTTCTGTTGAGTTACAGAAAGCCACAATAAAAAGATTGGAACTAAAGGGCAAAGAACTGGGGACCCAAAGGCAGAATAAGTAAGCATGAGACAAGAAAGGGTCCAGATGCCTCTGATTGGAGGTTTGACTAACCAAAAAATAAAATTTACTCAAAAATGTACAAGTTCTTGGTTTGAGACTGGGAGAAAAGAGTTTCTGACCTTGCTATTTGTATGAAGAACAGTATAGCCTCTATTCTTGGCATAAACATTTATGAAAATCCATAGACTGAGAAGGCTTATAGAATCCCCCACATGATATGTCAGTTGAATAAAAGCAGAGGAACAATTTTGCTTTCCCTTGCTGATTCATCTGATTGCTTAAAGCTTAGACAGAGATGCATGCTGGGAGAAGTTATTTTAAAAAATCCCTCCCTGCCTTTATAGCCCTGTCACATAGGCCAAAAGGAGGGAATTGAATGAACTAATAAAAGAATCTACTGAGCAGAGGTGTTAATTTCATATTCATCACAACACAGAATTATACACAGTGGGAAAGCAACAAGGCCTGATTCTCCTCTTGCTTACACCAGTGTAAGTCAGGAGCAACCACACTTATTCGCAGCTGCCTGCAGTGCCTGCACTTTTGTAGTTATTTCCACCTGTATCAGAGTGATGATAACCAGATCCAATGGATTTCTTGCTGTGTATAATTTTGTGTGATTGTTACTTTCATTCATTTGGTGTTCAGTTTGTGGGCTTGATCTTCAGCTTTCTGACTGCTTTTCACCTCCAGAGCTAGGGCCAGGATCTGACATAGTAACTGAATACTAAAGTTGGTTGAAATTTTTTTGACAGAACAGTTTTCTCTTGGAAATTGTAGTTTCACAGGAACATGTTGATTTTGACTAAATTTTAGACAGAAAGCACAGAATCATTTTGACTTTCTCATTTTGTTCCGCTCATGTTGAAAAGTTTCTTTAGATAGTATCATAAGGTTTCATTTCAATAAATGTAAAAGCATTTAATTTTGACTTTGTTTTAATTTAATTTAGACATTGTCATTATCATATTCATTTTTATATATTATATTTATGTATTATATATCATTTAATATTTTACATTATCTTTCAACGGTTATCAAAGCCACATTTCATTGTTTCTGAATTGAACTTTTTCAGAATTTGTGTTCCACGAAAAATGTCAAAATTTTGACTTTTTGTTCAGGTTCAGAGAAAAAAAATCAGAATGTCCAAATTTCCCACAGGACAGAAAACCTGTTTTTGAATAAGCTATATTGAACACCAAATCAGTGAAAGGAACATTACTTTGCCACTGATATTCACCCATTTAATAATCAACTTTCACCACTTCTTAAGTCACTGTTGCATTTGGCCCATAGATTTTAATGGGAGTTGCACTCCTTTCCTCCAGGCTGCATTTGGCTTAATGTTTAGAATAGCAGTGAAATGAAGACATCCTTTTTTCTCTCATATTTTGAATGATAGAATATCAGGGTTGGGAGGGACCTCAGGGGTCATCTAGTTCAATCCCCTGCTCAAAGCAGGACCAATTCCCCAGACAGATTTCTGCCCCAGATCCCTAAATGGCCCCCTCAAGGATTAAACTCACAACCCTGGGTTTAGCAAGCCAATGCTCAAATTACTGAGCTATCCCTTCCCCCTATTCCCTTTAGAATGTCCACTATATTGACAGGCAGTGGTTGGATGAAAGTTTGGAATCCATGTTAGTTAAGGAAGTCTATAGAACTGTTATGGACTGGTAACTTCTTAAACATTAAACTTTAGAGACCAAATTATTCACTCAGATAATTGAAATCAGTGTGGTAGCACCACTGAGAGGTGAAGATATTGGTCTTATGAATTTAATAATATAGATTTTAGTATTTTGCAAAAGGGTATTTTGCTGCCATATCCCATGTTATTTGAACAGATCTGTATTTCCTGTCTCTTGTTCTACTTGAACAGAATCTGTGTACAGAGCAGTTCAAAAGCTCAGAGAAAATGACTGTGGCTGGATGCTTGCAGATGCTTCAGATTGCACCTATTTCCCTACAAGTGAACCCTTTGTACATTGTTATTTAAATTCATATGCAGCTTGTTTAGATGGAAGAAGTTACTAAAATTAAGCAATAATGATTAAGGAACAGAGCAGTGAGTGGAGATTAATGACCGACTAGGAGGAGTTATTCCGAGGCCCATTAACCCCAGCCAGTCAGTCACTGCATTGCTGGGAATGGGGTCCCATTATTTGAAGAATACTGGTATTTCAGTGAGACACATGAGGCTGTATCCACTGTGATTTTTTCCCGAAAGAATGCTCAAAAGCAGCCAACTAATTAATCCTAGGTGTAGACTGGGCCACTAGGTAACCAAAGAAAAGGAAATAGGGGAGAACAATAGCGAAGAAAACAAATTTGAATGACAAAATATTTCAACAATAGGTACATACTATTTGGTTATTTGACCCTCTATGTTCCCATTATAGGGAGGGTCAGATCCTCAGCTGGTGTAAATCAATGTAGCTGAAGTTGAACATAGTAACAGTTGAAGTCAATGGAGCTGCACCTATTTTCACCAGCTGATGATCTGGACCATTATTTTTAATTTAAATTACTCATTCTTCCTTTATGTTTTCCTTGCTTTTCCTTTAATTTTCCCTTCCTTCATTCCACGTTTTCCCCCACCTGTTGCATATCTGTGCATATCTTTTCTTCCATCATTTTCAGTTCCCACTTTCACGCTTTCACTCTCCATTCATATGGTTCCCTTCCTGTATCCTTCCCTGTATTGTATTTTTCCTCCTTCCCTCATGTTATTTAATTCACTCTCTCCTTCTTGCTCTCTTTTTGTCCTCAGCTGCATCTTCGTCTTTCTTCCTTTCCTTTCTATGAAGTATGCAGCTATATCTAAAGAAGATAAACATATATAGATGCACATGAAGAGGGAGAGGGAATTTGCATACCTATAGTGCAGTTCTTCTCTCTTTCTTTCTGTATACTATAAACCATCCTTGACAAGGTTAATTTTCCTAAAGAACATTTCTCTTTCCTTTTTTTTTTTGCTTGCAGATGCTTCATATTGCACCTATTTCCCTATAAGTGAACCCCTTTATAAAAGTGCTAGCCCTGATCTCCCATTATTGTATATTATTCATTATTTTGATGGATGCTGGAAAGCTATTATCCAAGTTGGATGCTCTGGGAATGTTGGGGTGGGATGTAGCTGCCACTGTTGCTTCAGATGTAATAGTTTCTGTCATGTTCCTACACCAGATGTGCACTGGCTACAGAGCTTCCTTCATAGCATGGTACACACCAGCTATGTTCATCATAAGATCCTTTAATGCTCTGCCAGGTGTGGCTGAGGCTAACTTACATAAGGTATTTTACACAACGTGCCAGCTAGAGGCTGAACAGTATAATGCAGTTTAGCATTCCATTACATCTTCCCCTTTAAGTTCTATATTCCTACTATCTTTGAAGTGCAGTACGCATAAGTCTATTAATTGTTTCTGAATGGAAACAATCCATCTGTAGAGTTTGCTCTGTTGATTGTTTTCTGAGGCATAAACTGTAGATGTCAACGGTTTCTGTTGAACATTCCTCTGTCAGTCTCACTCACATATGATCTGGCTGCTGAATTATTTTTCTTTACAACAGCTGGAGTTGTCCATCGTTTTTCTCCAGTCAGTTTGACACAAACATGGTCACCAGATTCTAGACCTGGTAGCTATCTAACTGAATGATATCTACTGTAAAAGTTCATAAGCACTTTTAGCTTTTTTATCTGATTTGTCTACTCTTTTCATGTCTGGCTACTTTGGAGATAGTTGGAACAGTAGTTCTTTTCCAAAGTTCTTTTCCAAAGTTGGAACAGTAGTTCTGAGTTGTCTTCCCATTAGGAGTTTCACTGGATTATATCCAGTAGTCATGATTGATGTTGATCTGTAGCTCAAGGTACAAGAGCTTGGAATGGATCGTCCTGCTGTAGGATTTTTTGGCTGTCTGTATAGCTCTCTCAGTCTCTCCATTTGCATGTGAGTAACATGGGTTGCTAGTAATATGATCAAAATCATATTTCATTTAGAATGACTTAAATTCTGCTGCAGTGAATTGTGGTGAATTGTCCGTCATTAGTTGTTGTGGAATACACTGCAACATATGTCTTTCAGGTACACTGTTTCTGTATATCTGGAAAAATAGCCCACAGTGACCAGGTAATGATGTCCTCTGAACTAGCATAAATGTTTAGTTAATCTCTTCCAAGGTCTGTCTGGTACAAGTATTATTACAGGTTATTTGTGTTGTGTTGGCCTGGTTGTGGTGTGTTGTGCAGATACTTTATTCTTTATGTCCTTACGAATGCCTGACCATCACACTGACCAGTTGGCCCATTTAGTTAATCTCTGAGGTCCTTCATGCATGAGGTTTATGATTTCTCTCATGAAATGATGCTCTTTCGTAAATCACATTTCTCTGAGGTATAAAATACCTCATCAAACATAGCCAAACCCCTTTCATAGTCATCTTTGTGATTGTCTTCAGTAAAGTCAAAGAATTTAAACATACACTCTGCCTGTTTTCCCATAGCATACATTAAAGAAGAGACTTGTATATCTGTAGTTTCCTTGTGAAGCTTGTTTGCAGGGTGAAAACTTGCAAAGTACTGTTTCCAGTCTGTCCACTGTGAAGATCTGTCAAAGATGAAATTCCCTGGGGGACTGAAGGGTGGCATGTTGATGAGAATCTTCAACCTTTGTTGCTGTTCCTTCTGTTTGTAAACTTTGATGCTTTGTTCCTTCTGTTTCTGTTCTCCTGTGGGACTAGTTTACTTCTCACACTGTGTCATGTTTTGAGCCCCTCACTACAGAAAGAATGTGGACAAATTGGAGATAGTCCAGCAGAGGGCAACGAAAATGATCAGGGGGCTGGGGCACATGACTTACGAGGAGAGGCTGAGGGAACTGGACTCGTTTAGTCTGCAGAAGTTAAGAGTGAGGGGGGATTTGATAGCAGCCTTCAACTACCTGAAGGGGGGTTCCAAAGAGGATGGATCTCGGCTGTTCTCAGTGGTGGCAGATGACAGAACAAGGAGCAATGGTCTCAAGTTGCAATGGGGGAGGTCTAGGTTGGATATTAGGAAACACTATTTAACTAGGAGGGTGGTGAAGCACTGGAATGGGTTACCTAGGGAGATGGTGGAATCTCCATCCTTAGAGGTTTTTAAGGTCAGGCTTGACAAAGCCCTGGCTGGGATGATTTAGTTGGTGTTGGTCCTGCTTTGAGCAGGGGGTTGGACTAGATGACCTCCTGAGGTCTCTTCCAACACTAATCTTCTATTATTCTATGATTCTATGTTCCTGTACCAGAAAAGGACTGGCTACATTGCTTCCTTCTTAGCAAGGTACACACCGGATGTGTTCCTCATACGATCTTTTAATGCTCTGCCAGGTATGGCTGCAGTTAGCCTAAATAAGGATTTTTACACACATTGCCACCTAGTGGCTGAAAACTATAATACAGTTTAGCATTTCATTATAGTTGCCCCTTCTGAGCAAGTTCTCTCTAACACTCCTGGTAGCAAAATTACTTATTGATGGCATTACCTCAAATTTTCAAAATACTAATATTATGTCCCTCAGTTTTTGGATGCCCAATTTGAGCAACATAGGGATGGATTTTCAGAGGTGCTAATTTCAGTCAATGGGGTGTGGCTGGAAGTTCCTTTGAAAATCAGAGACAAGATGCCTCAAATTGGGCACCCAAAAACGCAGGCACTCAGAGTTAGTATCCACTTTTAAAATGGGCTATTATGGCTTCCTCAACTCTTGGTCAGACATTGCAACTACTTGCTCCTTCTCTTCCAACCCTTGTGGTACAGGAGGTCCAGGGAGAGTGGGAGAGGGGAGATATAGCCCTAGGCTAATTAAGGTGTGGTTCCCTGTAGACTAGGGAGGGTTGCTACAGGTTAATTGGAGCACCTGTAGTCAATTAAGGCCCTGTCAGGAACCTAATAAACCCCCCTGCTTCAGGCAGTTAGGGTGTGTGAGGAAGGAGAGAGGACTGGAGTTTGGAGGTGTGTTGCTGAGACTTGAAAGACCAGAGAACNGCCAGGGAGCAGTGGGAGAGGGGAGATATAGCCCTAGGCTAATTAAGGTGTGGTTCCCTGTAGACTACGGAGGGTTGCTACAGGTTAATTGGAGCACCTGTAGTCAATTAAGGCCCTGTCAGGAACCTAATAAACCCCCCTGCTTCAGGCAGTTAGGGTGTGTGAGGAAGGAGAGAGGACTGGAGTTTGGAGGTGTGTTGCTGAGACTTGAAAGACCAGAGAACCGAAGGAAGGGAGATCCTGCCCCAGCAGGGCAGGGAGACTCCCTCCCCCAGCGTCAAGGACTGAGGGTAACCCTTCCCAAGGGGAAAGAGATTAGAAACCTGCAGAGTTTGAGAGGGACTGGGGCTCAGAGTGAGGAGCAAACCCAGACCCCTCCCCTGCTTCCCTCCTGTACCACCTCCCCGGGCCACTAGCGGGGCCCTCAGCACCCCAAGAGCAGGGGAAAGGGGTGGTGTCATAGCCCCCTGCCAAGAAAAGCATGGGACTCACCATACCAACATCGGCCATTTTGTCATATTTTCCACTGGTTTCAGAGTAATAATTTACTCTTTGATACGTAAAATCATATAGCTATACATGTTTTTCCTTTATGGATTATGCATTTTCTGCCAACACTGAGAGAATTAATATCTTGCACATTAGTGAATCAGATTGCTTGAATCATCTCTCATCATTCCATTCAGAAGTCTTGAACACATCTAGACAGGGAGTCAAAGCTAACCATAGTCTTTACACTGCACAGATTCCATATGATGATTATAGTCTAAAGGAACAATTTGTTTACTCCTTTTGATCAATCAACACAATTAAAAATAAAATCTGAGCAGAAAGAGCACTCTGAGAAAGTCCCAGGACACTGCTACGTTGCAAAGTGCCATCTTTGTTACAGACAGACTGGTGTTGCTGACACTGATTAATGTCTCAGTGGCACCATAATAACAGCATTAAATCACAATTGGTCCTTTTATATTACTCTGGCACCCATTTCAGCAATTCATCTAAATAAGGTTTAGATCACTAAATAATGTTCTGCTGTGACAGAAGCCATTTTGAGTTAATTTCAGAGAGATACAGGATTATGTGTGCATTATATCCTTTTGAGGGTATCTGTTAGTAAGCCCGTCATTTAGAAAATGATATGAAAGATGGTTTGTCAGCATTTGGGAATCTGGCAATGGAAAAATAATTATGAAAAAGTTGACATAAATATGTCAATTGTCTTGTGAAATAAAAAGTTGGCAACCTTTCCCAAAATGTTGAATATACCAGTAGCTGACCCATTCAATTATTGCAAATATCTCCATTTTCTTTATAAGTGTATATCAAAATCTTTGAAGAGAAGGCCTGAGTTACATTTCAGATGTACAGTCAAAAAGGGTTTTAAAAGAAGGAAATACATTTGATTTTTGATTTTTTTCTGAAGCTGAACTAATGAGAAAACAACTCCAACAAATGATCACATTTGACACAAAATAGACACTATAGTGATTTATACAGTTTCACACACAATGGCATATAGCCACCTTTGTTTGTGTGTGCACGAATTGATGTTCTTTTTATGTGTAACAAAGAAATCAAAGGTCTCACATCTATGCCTTCTTGTATGGGTAGCGCATGTTCATGATGAAACCATTGCATTTTTACCTGAAAATTCAGAACCATTAATATATCTCAATACAAGCTGACTTGGCCACCACATGGAAACAATGGTTTACAGTAATATGAGCCAATGCAAAACCTACTTGATAAATTTCCTGAGACACAGAGTGGCACACAGACATAGATTTTTAATAATAATAATTAATAATTAAATGTTCAATTGTCATACTTGCATAAGTCAGACAATTTTTTGCACAAATATCCAGTTATGGTCATCTACATTTTTGATTGCTGATTTGCAGGTGCAGCTATGGTGACCATCTTTGAAAATGTGACACACGATTGTGCACTAAAAATTGGCCATTCATACGAATCACCATTGCCAACCACATACAAAGGGCACCAGTAAAAAGTAAACAGTTCCAACAGTTACTCCTCAGGGACTTTTGCCATCAACATCAATGACAGCAGGAGTGGGCCCCCCGTTGAATTCTAATGACACAGCATGCCACTTATATTAACATATATTGGTATTCTGTAAGCCTAAACCACATCTAAAAACGTTTCTTTTAACAGTTATAACCCATACAACATGTCACTTTTTTGATTTTTTTCTTTCTTATTTTATGACCATAGGGAAATGGGGAACAATCTCATTAATGCGAAGAATGCCAGGCATTGTACAGGTATGTAACTAGGGATTTGAAACTAGCACAGCACAGGCCTATCTGTTGCTCCCTGCTCGTTGCAACTCAGACTCTCTGAGAGAGACATGTCATTACACACAATATGATAACTAACACAGAAATTGTAGCTCAATAGACAGATCTGCTGTAGCAAGATAAATATTGCAATGAAGAAAAAAATACCTGTAAATTGCCATGAGAAGTGTACCATTGGAAATATTCTTTGAGATCTGAGATGTTTAAACTGCTAGTTTTTAAAGAGCCCTTTTCCTCAGCATTGTTGTTCAATGTAAATTTTAATTCTCATTGTTTTAGAATGTAGGAATATTGTTACATAAGTGATTGTGCTTCACAATGAAGGAAAATATAATGCCCCCAAATATAATAAACTTTCCAAGCTAATTGCTTTAAATTTCATGAATCTTGGGTTTTATAGATAGATGGCTGAGTGTGGCAGGATTCATATTACTTCTGTACAAGCAGAAGGTGAGTGTTATGGCTAAGGCAATGTACTGGAATATCTGGGCTTTTATCCCGGTTTTGTTACAGACTTGTACAAGTCACATGCAGACAATTTTCAGAAGTGTCCATTATTTCTGTGTTCCTTAGTTTTTGGGTGGTCAGAAGTGCTAAAGGTCCAAAACTCACTGAAATTTTGTTCTGAATCTCTCTGTTTTCCATTTTTCCATGGGTGACTAGGAGTAATAAAACTTGTCTGTGTCATAGAGGTGTTGTGCTGATAACTTATTAATGTTTGTGAGTCAAACTGTACAAAAAGAAAATATACATACATACAAACGTACACCACAGAAAAGCCTACAGAGAAAATAAAACCCATACATTTAGTTGTACTTTCAGTGCCGTACATCCCAAAATAATGGGGGGGAGGGTAAGGGGGGCAGACTTTACTGTTAGTTGACTGTTAATCTAGTGTATTTAGAGTATTAGTCATGAACTCTGATCAGTGATATAAAGTAGAACACAACTGTGCACTGGGAAATCACACAGCACCCATTTGACAGTGGTAAAGATCAAAACAGTAACTTAACTACCTTCCAGACACATATCACAGCATAACTTTGTTTTTGACTTTGTTTTGGGGGAGGTTTAGGTTAGATATTAGGAAAAAACTTTTTCACTAGGAGGGTGGTGAAGCACTGGAATGGGTTACCTAGGGAGGTGGTGGAATCTCCTTTCTTAGAGGTTTGGGGATTGGTCCTGCTTTGAGCAGGCGGTTGGACTAGATGACCCCCTGAGGTCCCTTCCAACCCTGATATTCTATTATTCTACCAGCACAACTCTAGGAGTTGTAAACAACCCAGATTTATTTTCCACAGGCACTGTTAGCAAATAGATCTATAGCAGCTTACAACAAGCTTCTGTGCATGAGAACTCTTTACATTGCTGGAATGCAGTAGTGTGGTAATTACTCCCCTACAGAGAAATAGCTTTCCAAATTTTTGATTAAAAAACCCCCAGAAATAGTCTAGTTCTCCTTTCACTTACAGTGGCATTGCTATAACTAGGTGTTAATGTAAGGAAGACAAAATGCTAAAAGCAGAGGAGAGCTTCTCCTCTCTCCCTGGTTGGGTATGCAGTTCTTCCCCACAGCTCCCTTCCTCCTTGTAGAGTGCAGGTAGGACTACCCCTCTTGTCTGGATCAATTTAACCACTGGGTATGACTCCATTGACTTGTACAGAGTTCCTTCTGATTTACATCATTGTAACTGAGAGCTGAATGAGGCAAACCATTTTTTCTAAACATTTGTGGGGGGCTGTGACAGGGTAGACAAGGTATGGAGGCCCCCTGCTGGAGGGCTATTGGCCCTGCCTCACCCCGCCTAAGAAAAGAGTAAAGGAGAAGTCCTCCAGGGGCCTAAAGTGGCTGCACGGGAGGCAGCCAATCAGAAAGCCTGCTGGAGCAGCCAATCAGGGGCCAGGAGGACCATATAAAAAGGAGCATCTGTGACAGTTGCTGCCTGGAGCTGAAAGAGTGAAACTTGGGTTCCTGGCTGACTGGAAAAACAGCAGGACCACGGACAGCTCAGTGTAGGAAGGACTGAGCCCAAGGAGGGCTGCCAAAGAGGAGCTCCTGGCAGGCTGCAGGGATCAAGCAATGACTGAGCCCAGAATCTAGCCAGACCAAACAAGGGTACCGTGATGTGCCCTGCTTGTCTGGTTAAAGAGAGTGCTCAGGGAGGGCTGCTGATAAGGACACCCCAATTTAGGGTAATGTGATGGGCCCCTGTTGGACTGTTATAGAAGGCAGTGTCTCCAGGGAGGAAGCCTTGGCTCTTTGGCCCCATACCAGGGCTGTGACCAGATAGAGATTTTACAACCCAGAAGGGGTTTTGTCTGTTCCACCTACAGACACTGTGTGTGACTCAGCCAGAGGGCTGTGTCACTGAAGACCTGCTGAAGAAATATCAGCCACGGGGGCGGTTAATCACAAGAGGTGGGTGCCATCCCATTCCAAACTAAGGTCTGGTCTACACTACGATTTTAGTTCAAATTTAGCAGCGTTATAGCGAATTAACCTTGCACCTGTCCACACAATGAGGCCATTTAATTGGATGTAAAGTGCTCTTAAAATCGGTTTCTGTACTCCTCTCCGACGAGGGGAGTAGCGCTGATATCGGTATTGCCAGTTCGAACTTTCACACAGGAGCCTGGCCAGCCATTAAACTTGTTTTCAAAGCATCTCTGATGCGCACCGCTTCCCAGTGTGCTCTTCTAATCGCCCTGGTGTCTGGCTGCGCGTAATCAGCGGCCAGGCGGTTTGCCTCAGCCTCCCACCCCGCCATAAAGGTCTCCACCTTACTCTCACAGAGATTGTGGAGCACACAGCAAGCACCAATAGCAATGGGAATGTTGGTTTGGCTGAGGTCCGAGCGAGTCAGTAACAAGCGCCAGCGACCTTTTAAACGTCCAAAGGCACATTCTACCACCATTCTGCACTTGCTCAGCCTGTAGTTGAACAGCTCCTGACTACTGTCCAGGCTGCCGGTGTATGGCTTCATGAGCCATGGCATTAAGCTGGGTCCCCAAGGATAACGATCGGCATCTCAACATCCCCAATGGTTATTTTCCGGTCTGGGAAGTAAATCCCTTGGTGCAGCCGTTTAAACAAACTAATGTTCCTGAAGACGCGGGCGTCATGAACCCTTCCCGGCCATCCCACGTTGATGTTGGTGAAACGTCCCTTGTGATCCACCATTGCTTGCAGCACCATTGAAAAGTATCCCTTGCGGTTTATGTACTGGCTGCCCTGGTGCTCCGGTGCCAAGATCGGGATATGGGTTCCATCTATCGCCCCACCACAGTTAGGGAATCCCATTGCAGCAAAGCCATCCACTATGAGCTGCACATTTCCCAGAGTCACTACCTTTGGTAGCAGCAGCTCAGCGATTGCTCTGGCTACTTGCATCACAGCAGCCCCCACAGTAGATTTTCCCACTCCGAACTGATTACCGACTGACCGGTAGCTGTCTGGCGTTGCAAGCTTCCACAGGGCTATCGCCACTCGCTTCTCAACTGTGAGGGCTGCTCTCATCTTGGTGTTCTGGCGCGTCAGGGCAGGGGAAAGCAAGTCACAAAGTTCCAGGAAAGTGCCCTTACGCATGCGAAAGTTTCGCAGCCACTGGGAATCGTCCCACACCTGCAGCACTATGCGGTCCCACCAGTCTGTGCTTGTTTCCCGGGCCCAGAATCGGCGTTCCACAGCGAGAAGCTGCCCCATTAACAACATGATCTCCAAAGCGCCGGGGCCCGTGGCGCGAGACAATTCTGTGTCCATGTCCATGTCCTCATCACTCTCGTTGCCGCGCTGCCGTAGCCGCCTCCTCCTCGCCTGGCTTTTCTGGTCCTGGTTCAGCATAAACTGCACGATCATGCACGAGGTGTTAACAATGTTCATGACTGCTGTCCTGAGCTGAGCGGGCTCCATGCTTGCCGAGCTATGGCATCTGCACCGTTCACCAAGGAAAAAAGGCGCGAAACGGTTGTCTGCCGTTGTTTTCACGGAGGGAGGGGGAGGATGTTCCCAGAACCGCCCGCAACAATATTTTTTGTCCCATCAGGCATTGGGATCTCGACCCATAATTCCAATGGGCGGGGGGGACTGCGGGAACTATGGGATAGCTACGGGATAGCTACCCACAGTGCAACGCTCTGGAATTCGACCCTAGTCTCGGTACATGGACGCGCACCGCCGAATTAATCCGCTTACTGTGGCCGCGTGCAATCGAATTTATACAATCGGTTTCAAAAAATCGAATTCAGTAACTTCGGAGTAATCCCGTAGTGTAGACGTACCCTAAGAAACAACAGGCACACATCTGACCCAAAAGGGGTCCCCCATTCCAAATGCAGAGATTGCAGACATGGAATCAGCCAAAGAAGGGTGCTTACAAGAGGCAGATGCCAAGTCCGTTACAGCGGCAAATCCCCTTCTCTGCTTTCCTTTCTTGTTTTACAACTGGGAAAACAAACCACGCACATCACACAACTGACTTTAATAGGGAATGCTGCCCTACTGAAGTCCCCTATTATCTCTATCTTCTACATCCTTTGTAGACACTGATGCAGACCTAACAGCTGATGTAGGACCAACAGCTGCTTTGTCAAATGATGGACATAAATTCTTTACGTGAGGGAAAATTAAACTGTCTTTTCTCTAGCAAACATTATTTTTAAACTTTCAGTCTGATACAATTGTATTCTTTAAAGAGCACAACTGATTTAAATGTCTCTCAATCAATTTGCTATTTACCTTCATAATTCAGGTCACTGGACCCAGTACCTTTTTTCATTATCTTTATTTTTTCATCTTTCCTCTCCTGTAATCTCCCCTTAACACCTGTTATTTAGGAGAGAAGTCACTATCAATTTTTACCCTTTTCTTCTCTTTATTTCTACTGATTTGAATGAAAGCATAAGACCAAAACCAAATTGGCGCATTATCATATCTGAGTAGCTTCCTATTCCCCCCCAACTTTTTTTTTTTTTTAAAGTTTGGCATAGACATGGGCCCAAAATAAACCCCAGATTAGAACACTCCTGAGCATTTGGGGGACCAAAAAAAGGGGGTAATTAAAAAGGTCAATGTCAGCCCTTTAGAGATGTATATTGATAAGCATTCCTCTTTATGAATTTCTGAGGACCATTGTTTGATATAACATGTTCTGGAAATCCATGCAACAGTTGTCAAAACTTCCACTGTTTTGCCAAAAGTGATACTAATGGGAGCTGCTTTTGGGGGGAGGGTGTCTGTGACGTTCCCCTCTGGCATTATCCAGACTGGTGATCTGCTAGGCCTCTCCAATCCTTGACTCTGGGAGCCAGCCTTACCCTGCTCTGCTGTGAGAACCCCTACTCCTGGGCTGTTCACGCACAACCTCTGGCATGTAAGCTTCTCCCAGCTACTTGCAACCAAATGGCACTAGCCAATATCTCCGGTCCCAGACACAACCATAGGAACCTCCATCTTATAGTGTCCAGTTATACCCGCTGGACACTGCAAGCCCAAGGAGAGTCTTTGACACACTTCAAACCAAATGCACTGCTTCAGGTAGAATAAACAAACAGATTTATTAGCTATAAAGATAGATTTTAAGTGATTATAAGTCAAAGCATAACAAGTGAGAGTGGTTACCAAAATAAAAGAAAATATAAGCATGCAGTCTAAACTCTCAACCCTATTAGACTGGGCAGCAACTAGATTAAGCAGTTTTTCTCATCCCACTAGATATTGCAGTCCTTAGTATACAGATTTGTTCTTTAAACCTGGGCTAATCTCCTCTGTTGGAGTCTTGTCTTCTTCTCAGTGTCTTGGTTGGTTGCAGCACAGGTGGGGGCAAGAGAATGGCATAGTATGTGTCCACTCTGTCTGTTTTATAATCTCAGTCCATGTGCTTGTAGAACACAAGTCCAGGCATGTCTGTGTGGCATTGCTGAGTCTCTTCAAGCAAGGTTCAGCAATTCCCCTGGTGGGGCATCATGCAGGTGAGTCATTGCATTGTAGCTACCTTGCTGGACAATGGCTGTTGATGTGTTGTTTGACACCCCGCCCGGGCGTTGGTTACTTTCCTTGCTGTTGCCTCTGGGGAGCTAATATCTGGTTGATTCCCCAACTTACAGCATGCTTTATTGACCACCATACAACACAATTCTCATAACTTCATATGCATTAATGATACACATATATGGATAGAGAAATGACTTTCAGCAGATCACAACCTTGCCCCTTGCTTGCTTTATATGTGAGATCCCGATTATATGAAAATAAAGAATATGGGGGTTACAGTACACTCCCCCAAGGTACAGAATGTCAGAGTGTCATTTTTTGAAAAGTTAGTATGAATCCTCAGCCTTCACATCTGAAACCCATTTCCAAGGAGAGCAGGAAGCAATTTCAAGTATACTACAGGCTTCAGGGCAGGCATTCCCCAATTCTAAATGGCAGTGGTGCCCAAACACATAAACGTTAGCAGAGCCTTGTGTGGGCCAAACAGATTCTACATATTTTAATAAGACTTAAAGTCACCTTTAAGTTCAGCTTATTTTGTATGTATTTTGATAGGTTGTTTCTATGTACAGTATTGTCTATTTACACACGTGTAAACTAAAATGATGTAAACATGATGACAAAACACTAATGAATCAGCCATTAGCACATTGTGTTGAAGCAGGCGCGAGCCTTATGAAATGCTCTGCTGGGCCGTAGGTTGGGAATCCCTGCTATACAGGATCTAAACTAGGCCACCAAAATAACTTCTGTTGAGAGTTTCATTTTGAGCATTCCAGTGTACTGGTTGTGCCATTCTGTCCTCAATCTGAGTTGCAAAAGAGATTGGTATCAGCAAATGCAAACCTCATAATGCTGTATCAGTCCTTCTACACATTGAGTTCTTCTTTTGGATTCTTTTGGATTGCAGGTTCTGGTGATTTGCTATCCTTGTCACTTTCTAGTTATTACTAATAAAGAACTGTTATGACTATATGTGCATGCACTACACCATAACATGGTATCAGAGCTGTCTGGATCCCACCTCCAGAGAGAGGAGAAAGCAACAAATAGAATAAGTGAAACTCCTCTGCAGTGAGGAAAGAGTTTCTCCTCACACACAGTAAGTGGAGCAGCCCCTACAGTAGTCTGTGCTGCCAGTGTAGAAGTGAAAAAGAGAAAGAGGAGAAAGGGCAGCTGAGGCCCTGAAAAGGCCTATGGTAACAGGGAAAATCCCAGCCTCAGGAAAAGGCAAAGAATAAAACAGACAGAATGGGGAAAAGTAAACTCCTTAAACAGCTCTCTTCTAAAAAGCATGGGCTGCAGGCCAAAACCAGAGAAACTGCAACAAGGAGGTCCAAATCTCATAGGAGCAAAAAGGGAGGAGGCCATCTCCACAAGAGCAGAGGGAGAAAAATAAAGGCACAGAAGTAACGGGAGGTGGGAGCACTGGGGAGTAAAATAAAATAAAACAGAGATTGTAAAGTGACAGAACTAATATTTCCTATAATCTCTTTAAAAGTGGGTAGGCCATTTTAAGCAGTTTCATGTTGCATCTAGAATCATGCTGATAAGAGTGATGAACACTAAGTACATTTCCTTATCTCTACCAAAGAAGGTAGGGTACACTGAAGGCATCAGGCCTAAATCTAGATTATAAAAATGTCTGTGGAACCATGAAGAAATGGTCTGACTTATAGTTTGTTGGAAAATCTAAACAAGAATATTCCCCTAAGAAGATCATAGGGGAACATACAGGGGAGGGAATTTCAGTGAAATGAGGTTTAAAAAAAATCAGAAACAAAAGTCAGAAAACCTGAACAGCTCTAGTTGAGAACTTTGGGGACAGGTTAAGAATGAAAATCTGGCTGAGAGTGATGTGGTTAAAATATCCCAGCATTGCTAGAAAATGTGACCACCATAAAACAACATTATGCAGCATTCTGTAAATTTTTAAAGCAGTTGGGAATAGTACATGGTGAAATGGAACCATAGAAAAGGGAAATAATGTTCTTTGGTGAAATGGCCACAGCAGACTAAGTGATAGAGCTATCCATGTCTGGCTGTGGCAGTGCTGAAAATGATGTACCACTTTATCTGCTGCCACTTTCTACTAAGAAGTAGCTCAAGGAAGATTGCAATCATAGCTCAATAGTTAATTCAGCAAGAAATTCAATAGCTGATCCCATAAATCTTAAAATCTTTAATGACCTCAGCCAAGCAGCCTGGACCAGTTAATCGGAAACCCTCAAAGCATGGAACATGTGGTTAGACACAGCGTGGGAGATGCTGATCCCACACTGTATTTTTAAAAGTCCACCTCATGGGAAAGCTTTCAGAGTGCAGTTGTGGAAAACAGATTAGTGATCTTCTTTTCCACAGACCCAGGCTTCACAGTGCATAGCCATTGCTGAAATGAGTGTTTTAGAACTGCAATTGACAAATTTGATGTCCGACTTCATGGCATAGAAGATTTGAGTCAACGGTGTGCCCTTGTTGCCAAGAAGGCTAACGGCATTTTGGGCTGTATAAGTAGGGGCATTGCCAGCAGACCGAGGGACGTGATCATTCCCCTCTATTCAACATTAGTGAGGCCTCATCTGGAGTATTGTGTCCAGTTTTGGGCCCCATACTACAAGAAGGATGTGGAAAAATTGGAAAGAGTCCAGTGGAGAGCCACAAAAATGATTAGGGGACTGGAGCACATGACTTATGAGGAGAAGCTGAGGGAACTGGGATTGTTTAGTTTGCAGAAGAGAAGAATGAGGGGGAATGGGTTACCGAGGGAGGTGGTGGAATCTCCTTCCTTAGAGATTTTTAAGGTCAGGCTTGACAAAGCCCTGGCTGGGATGATTTAGTTGAGGTTGGTCCTGCTTTGAGCAGGGGGTTGGACTAGATGACCTCCTGAGGTCCCTTCCAACCCTGATATTCTATGATTGTTTATCTGCTCTCTGATCAAGGAACTCAGAAGTTTGAACCAAACTCTCAGGAGAGACTAAACTAGAAAATGCAGAAAGTGAGAGGAAGAATGGCCAAGAGAAGAAAAGGATTCAGACTAAAGCCAAAAGGATTCAAGTCAAAATTAAAGTTAAGGAGGAAAAGACCAAGCTTAGAGTCAGCAAAAAGACAAAGGAAAAGGTAAATTCAAATTGAAGAAAGAAGCCCACCTGACTATGAGGCAGAATAACCTTCTCAACAGGCTCAGAGATTAAGGTCACTTACACTGTCCTCCAGGTAAAATGTATAAGGAGGCCTCGTTGGGCTTTTCAACACCAATGTATGTTTGAATCTGAAGCCAAGATTTTTAAAACAGGTACCTAAAATTAGGCTCCTATATATCCATATTTAGGCACCCAACTAAGTGACCTGATTACCAAAAGTTCTGAGCCTCCTGCAGATCCCACTGTAGTCACTCATAGTTTGTACTGTACATGTTTTATCTATCAGAGTACACAGGCAAGCCCCTTACTTTCATTTTGCCCCAAACCTTATTTTTTTCTTTTGTTTAAGATTTAAGTATACACTCTGCTTGTTTTAGGATAAGCTTTCTCAATCTTTTACCATATAACCGAGCCTCTGAAATTATATAGATTGCAGCCCCAGTATCAATTTTGATTTTAACTTACTAATCATTTACAGGGGCGGCTCCAGGCACCAGCGCGTGCCTGTGGCAGCAAGCCGCGGGGGCCGGCCTCTGGGCCGCTGTGAGGACGGCAGTGAGGTCGCCTTCGGTGGCATGCCTGCGGGAGGTCCCCTGGTCCCGTGGATTCGGCGGCAATTCAGTGGCGGGGACGCCAAAGGCGCGGCACCGGCGGACCTCCCGCAGGCATGCCGCTCAATCGGCATGACCAGCGGACCGCCCGAAGGCGCGCCACCAAAAGCCGCCTGACTGACGTGCTTGGGGCGGCAAAAAACATAGAGCCGCCCCTGATCATTTATCAATACTTGATCAGTACCTGACATGACAAAGCATCTTCTCTAAGTTGAACAGTATGCAGTTCCTCCATGTCCTTTCACTTTGGTGCTGGCTTTTCCACCTCTTCAGGTTCTACAGTCACATACTTTGTTGTGTGACTAGTGTGTCGGTCTTGTTCTTGCATCATGTTCCCGCCATCCACAGTTCTAGCAGTCTAGTTTCTTACAGGGGCACAAATCACTTTGGTGCTTCCAAGATGGTATCTGAGGCACAGACTCCTTCATTTTCCTCTGCTGCTACACTGACCTTTAACTGAATGAGTTGAAAACTTCTAAACTATTGCATATTTGGTTTTGTCATTTCAGAAATGTGGCTTATCTCCATAGCCAGACCTTAATGTTTTTTTCTATGTGCAGCTTGCACAAATGGTCTGTGTCAGTTTTGGCCTTCAGGTACCACAAACATGTTATGCAATGTTTCTTCCAGGAATGGTCCAAAAAGATTTGTCCCTGCCATTTTATTCAAATTCACCAAGTACTTGGCAAAAGGTGGTTTGGCATGCACAGTTTGCAATTTTTTTCAATAAAGGTTGCTTCTGGAACGCAATATTCCCCTAAAACATCACTTATGTTTTTAACCGCACATAAACACTGTGTGTGTGTGTGTGTGTATGAGAGAGAGAGAGATATTATATGGATCTGTCAGTTATATTAGTTACTTCTCCACAGATGCATTAAAAATGATGTCTTTCATTTCTTATTTCACTGCTTTACTATTAGGAAGAAAATCATTGTTAAAAGTTCAGTATATAGTAAGCACTAAAGTTTCATTAAAGCTAAAGACTCTGGCTACACTAGACAAAGCCATACTACTAATTGTTCATTCTGGAAACAGACTGTTCTCTTTGGAGGATCCTATTCTCTGATATTCTTCAGGAAATGAAAAAGGAAATCCTCAGATCTTCTCTCTGGATCCAACCTGTCTATTGAAGAATTAAAAACACTTACTTCTGTTTCCTTAATAAATCAGTTAACTTTTATTTAACTCTCTCACACAAAAATCCACATGGATTGATACAGATCACCACCACAAACTAGCAAGCTCCCAAACAGAGCTCACAGCAAAACTCTAACTAGATCATGAAGTACAAAAATGTAAATAGGAGTTAAACAATTTTTGTCTTTATTTTACCCCAGACAATTCTAGCCGGTCAGAACACAGTAACTCACAGACTACAAACTCATGCAAAACCTCCATTGACTTCAACAGAGCCAAGCTATTACCTCAGATGACCCCATATACACACATTTTAGACACATTAGCAAGTTAGTAGCAGGATTCCAGTGTACTACAAAACACACTGTAGACAATAAGCAGAAAACCAGCTGATCTTACATCAGACACAAAGAAAATACCATTTCTCTAGAGGGCTTGGAAAAATTATAGCTCTGCTTTGCGGAATTTTGAATAGTCATAATCTTTGAAGCAGGCACTTGCTGAAACTTCATTTATATATTGAAATATCTAAGATGGAGTTAGACTAATATCTCAGGTCAGCTGACATCCAAGTGCACCTACTTTTCAAGTGAAATGAGAGGGGTTTCCTTTCTTTTTTAAAATCTTAATATTATTGAGCACAGTTGCCTCTGTTATTAAAGCATAGAAGAAGAATGATACAATTAGCTCTTGTACTTTGGGCACCTGTGCATAATTTAACATACTTCTATTGAAATCCCAAATCTCATTAATGATTAAAGATATATAAAATTCACACTTCTAGATACAATATTTTCCATTAAAATTGTGGTATATTTTAAACAATTATTATTTTATTTGCTTCAGGTAGTGCCTGTGTTAGGTGCTGTACAAAACACACAAGGAAAAAACCTGTCCCAAAAACCTTTCAATCTAAAATACACAATGAGACAAAGGGTAGAAAAAAAGAGATATTATAGAATCAGAACAATCAGGCTGTGGTCAGGACAAGCGATTGTATATGTCTTCCTAAAAGATTATTAACAATTTTAATTAAATAATATTAGCAATATAAATTATTTCCAATCATTCCTTATGATTGCTGTACTAACTATAATAAGTACTTTACTAAGCATTCATGCTTAGGTCCTCAAATGTATTTAGTGCCTAACTCTAACTGATTTTACATAAAATTTCAGTGGGAGTATGGAACCTAAATACCTTTGAGGTTGTGGATTATCAAAGGCACAAAGGACAGTTTAGCATCCAACTCCCATTGACATTCAATAAGAGTTCACTGCCTAGTTTTCTTTTGTGCCCTTGAAAATCTTTCCCTACTTGTTTGTTTTGTACTTATGACATTTGAAAGTGCTTCTTAAAGTCTGTTCAGGTTAATGGATTCCTTTAAATTAAAAAGGGATTTAGTCATTGTACACATACAGCAGAAAAGTATGTACATATAAAGTTCACTTTCCCCTAACGATCTATTACTGACATAAGAAATAGAACATGGGGTAGGGATAACATTAAGCCTTCAAAGCTACTGCTTTACACTACTTATGGGAGATTAAAATGTCAGAATGTAAAGTATTTTCAACTTCTAAATTTTACACCATAAAGCAGATCCATTAAAAACTTTAATATTGCTACACTAGCTATTATAACATTTCTAACTACTATCATCTCTTTAAAGTTTTAGAGTGATTTTTCAGTTTAATATTGTAGTTTTGTGTGTTTTCCAATATTTAGAATTGTTTATAGTTTCACTGAAATTTTTCATTCTAAAACATACTACTCCCTTCACCTTGAAACTGAAGTGCAATAGTGGAAAGCTGACAAATGGTTAGTATAAAGCCTCTTTGTTCTTTAACTAGTGGTTTGCATACACATTAAAGTAGGAACACAAAACTGAGCACCTCTACATTGTCCATGTTCTCTTCTGCAGCAGTTAATTCTTTTACATTTTATTTTGTGTTTTCTCATTTTAAAAAAAGTTAAAATTCAAGCCTAGTAGAATTGCAGGAAAGTTTAGAACATTGGGTCAGCATTAGTATTATTTCTGTAATAGCAATTTTATAGTCACACAAAAGCAAAGTACACGAATCCACATTTTGTACACACCCACAAGTCTGACTGACTTCAGTGAGAATTTTGATTACTCAAGGAATGCAAGATCAGGACCAAAGTGTATCATCTAAAACCCACTGAAATCTACGGGAATCCTCCCACTGACTTCAATGGGCTGTGGATCAGAGCTAAAGTATTTTAGTAGAAAATATCATTTTACTGTTGTTATACTGGACAGTATATCACTTTTTAATCAAATCTTCATTTTAACTCAAATTTTAATGAATTATACCATCTCTTTATAATTTTAAATTATTTCAAACCATACCTTTTTTCTTTTTAATAAACTTATCAAGCACAGAATCTACATTAACTATTTTACTCAGACAAAATGAATATTGTTCAGTTATAACCTGTATATAACCAGGTATTAATAAAAATGACAAGTTTTTCCACTTACCCCTTTGTTGGAAGTAAAAAGCTTTATATTTTATGACTTTTCATAAACACTTTCTGCAAGAACACACTAAAAACCCCTTTTACCATATCATTAGCAAGTACTATTAAAGTGCAATGTGCCTAAGAAAAAGCTTTTAATCAACTGACACTCATCCCAAGAAAATACAATCTTACACAAATTTTAGAGGGTTTCCTTTTGTTTCCAAAAGCACACCATTTCTTCTGCATGTAAATTAGATAAAATAAAGAATCTTTTGATGATGTTTGTTAAAGTGCTTTTTATAACGTAACATAATTTTATTAAGGATACATTAATCTTGTTAACAGATTTTGTTGTAATGTTATGCTGTGAGAGAATGAATCATTAGTCAGTATGGAACACGTTATTCCAGTGAGCACCCAGAAGAATTTATAGTAGCCCATCAGAACCTTTGGTGGCCCACAATTTTTGGTCTGAAATTAATCTGTAGTACTATTAGTTAAGAAAGATTGTTCCAATGATCATTAGTACTCTTTCGCTAACACATTCTTCTTCATTGCTTTCTCTCTCATTTATCATTATTTGCATTACAATAGCATCTAGAGGCCCTAACCAACACCTAGGCCCTATTGTGTTGGGCACTTTACAAACACATAGTAAGAGATAGCATCTACACTCAAGAGTTACATACACTGTACAGACAAAGGAAAAGAAGAAGGGAGTGAATGTTATTATTACCCACATTTTACAGATCTGAAACAAAGGCACAGAGAGAATAAGTGCTCACAGTCACACAAGAAGTCTGTGGCATAGATGGGAACTGAACTCAGATATCCAGAGTCCTCATCCAGTGCCTAAATACAAGCCCATCCTTCCTCTCTTCTGCTTTGCATGCTTTTCTATTGCTTTTTTTCAGTATTTCTTCTACTCATTTGACTCCATGGACTTCTGAAGGTACTAGCCTCTAAATACAACGATGGTCTACAGTAGCCATAGGTGTTGGAACAGGAGGTGCTGCTGCACCCCCTGTCTTGAAGTGGTTTCCATCATATACAGGGTTTACTGTTTGGTTCAATGGCTCTCACCACTCCTCCTATACAAATTGTTCCAGCACCCCTAACAGTAATTTTAAGGCCCAATCCTGCAAAGTATAGGTTAAGCCCTTATACAGTAGCAGCTTCCCTTCACTGAAGGCAGTTGTGTAAAATTGGTTAGGACCATGATTGCAGTCCAACTCATTTTCATACTGAACCCAATATTTTAGAGGATCACTCTAAGACTTGACTTTGTCATCAGTGGAATTGTGGGGCTAGGCACAATAAGGTTTTGACTGTTCTGCCTCCTGCAGAAGTAAGAAGGAGGGAGTATACACCAGGTGCATTATCTATATGTTTCCTGAACCCTGCATGATCATGATAAATTATAGTGACATTTAATAACTTTTCAGATGCAAGTTTTGTGTGTGTGTGGCTTTCTTCTGTTCTGTTACTTAAATGAAGTCTCTATTCTGTGCCATACACCGCATAAAACCAGAGAAAAATCAAATGACACTTATCCTTACTTCAAATACTTAATTTAAATATGTCTCAATATCATGGTCTCTATTTTCAAAACATTGGCAACAAGCAAGGCAATTCCCAAAAGATTTTTGTTCAGCACTGGGAGTTTCAGCATTTTTTTTCCCCTCCAAATTTGGTTCAGGTATGGTGCTGCTTTTTATTCTTCTTATTCACTTCTATTTCTTTTTGGATCTTTGTTTACCTCAGTTTATCTTTAAAAAATGTTCATATGCAAATAGACTCCTTGAAACAAGGCAATTCATTTTCCAATTCACATAAAGGTTATATGCTACCAGTAGAATCTTTCATTTTAAAAGTCCTGAAAGAGATTCTATAGGACTTTTCGGAATAATTACACTGCTCTATAGCCAAAATGCTTCTGAAATAAATGTAGTCAAACTTTACTAATTCTGGGTCACTGAGAACGAAAATGATGCTTAAAATTGTTGATTGGCTCTAGTTTTCAAGATATGCTATTGGGTCAGTATATACGACCCTTGACTTGGGAATGGCGGAGGATAAGTGAGTTATAAAGGGAAGGGATCTCAATTTAAACCAGAAATGACTAAAATACATCTTTGACTGGATCTATGAATAAATCTATGACTGGGTTTGGACAGTACTTGCTTTTTAGGCAAAACAATGAATGATGCAATCTGAAGCTGGTATTGCGTCATACAGGATATGAATTGCATCATGTTATTCCTAGAAGTCATGGATAATGCAATCATAACGAAGCTTACATCACTCTGCTGAACAAATTGCCCTATATCAGCTCTAGAAAACATACAGTGTCGTGCTCTCTTATTTGTCAGTGTTTGATTTTGCAAAGGGACACATTTCTGTTTAGCCAAAGTGAGCAGAGATGCCTCGTACTTGTGTGAACAGTGCAGATAACTTCTGCTATGTTTGTGGTGAAGTGACTTTTGCATCACAAAAGCGCAGTATAACCACTATGGTTAAGAAAGCCTATCACCTTTATTTTGGCTGCAAAATTGGAGATCAGGACAAGAGGTGGGCCCCACACATATGCTGCAACACTTGTGCAACAAATCTTCGCCAGTGGTTGAACAGGAAAAGGAAATCTATGCCTTTTGCAGTGCCAATGATTTGGAGAGAGCCAACAGATCATACCAGCAATTGTTACTTCTGCATGGTGCCTCCAGTTGGGAAAGGTGTGTCAAAGAAGAAAAAGTGGACTGTGCATTATCCAAACATTCCATCAGCTATACGCCCAGTACCCCACGGAGAAGGACTGCCGGTTCCTGATGCACCAGAATCATTCTCACTTGAGTCAGACGAGGAAGAGGAAGAGGATGAAACTTCTGGTCCTGAACCATCAATGTCACAGGACCCACATTTTCTCCCATCCTCCTCCTCTGAACCACACCTCATAACACAAGGTGAACTGAATGACCTTGTCAGGGATTTGGAACTACCCAAGAGTAAGGCAGAGCTGTTGGGCTCCAGACTACAGCAGTGGAATCTCCTGGCAGGTGATGTTAGGGTTTCCATGTTCCGTGACCGTCAAAAGGATCTTGTCCCATTCTTCTTCATGGAAGGTGATCTTGTAGCCTGCAACAACATCGATGGTGTGATGGCAGCCCTCAACATCGTTCACGATCCAGATGAGTGGAGACTGTTCATTGATTCATCGAAGACGAGTCTTAAAGCTGTTTTACTGCATAATGGCAATGTTTTGCCATCAATTCCAGTTGGTCATGCAGTCCATATGAAGGAAACCTATGACAACATGAAACAACTTTTGAGGTGCATAAACTATGACCAACATCAGTGGCAGCTTTGTGGCGATTTGAAGGTTGTTGCTCTCTTGCTTGGTCTGCAGGCTGGATACACAAAGTACTGCTGTTTTCTCTGCGAATGGGATAGTCGTGCAAGAGATTCCCACTACATCAAGAAAGATTGGCCACTCCGACAGTCATTGGAGCCTGGGAGGAAAAGTGTTCAGCATCCACCACTTGTTGAATCAAGGAAGATTTTGTTACCACCCTTACACATCAAGCTGGGTCTGATGAAGAACTTTGTCAAGGCCATTGACAAAACACAAGCAGCTTTCAAGTACCTCCGTGGAAAATTTCCAAGGTTAAGTGAAGCTAAGATAAAGGAAGGTGTCTTTGTTGGTCCTCAGATTCGTGAACTTCTTCGAGATGATGCATTTGACCATGCACTGCGTGGCAAGGAAAAGACGGCATGGAAAGCCTTCCAGTTAGTGGCAATAAATTTTCTCGGAAACAACAAGGCACACAACTACAGGTTGTTGGTGGAAAACCTCCTCAAGGCATACAAAAGCCTTGGTTGCAACATGTCACTAAAGATACATTTTTTGCACTCTCATCTAGATTTTTTTCCACCGAACTGCGGAGCAGTGAGCGACGAGCACGGCGAGCGATTTCACCAGGACATTGCAACAATGGAGAAACGCTATCAGGGCAAATGGAGCCCATCAATGCTTGCAGACTATTGCTGGACAGTGACAAGAGATGCTCCATTTAATGAATACAAGAGACAAGCCAAGAAGCGCCGAGTAGACACTGAATAGGACTAAACTATGTACATAATAGTTTTTTGCCTTTTGTTTCATAATAAATTTTATTTATATAACCCTTTTGCTGATTTTTAAAGTGTTACATAAACAGGACAGGTGAAATATTATCATGTAAAGCAACCATAAACACATGAAAAGACCTAGGTTTACAATTTATGATTAAAACTCTACTATCTACACAATATACATAGACATAAAATGTAAAAACTTAAATATCTTAGAAACAGTAGCCAATCAGTTGTTTTAATTGTCATATTTGAATTCAGCACATCAAAATACATAATAAATATCACATTTTATCTCTGAAGCAGACGACTTCTCAAAAATTGTAGACCAGTGTTATTAAAAGGCTATATTGTCTTCAGAAATCAATCTCAGCTATAAAGATAGAAGTTCAAGCAACTTTGGGAAACTTTAAAGAAACACATTGGAAATTAGTTAATCTGGAAATGATAGGGTTACCAGAAGAAGATAATGACTGAATCAATTAAGTAAATTGTTAAAAAATAATTATGTGTAAAGTATCATTATTTTACAAACATTGGCGATGCAATATTAACAATGACAAAAATGATCTTATCACTGTTTATTAACAGAAACCTTATGTAAAGATAATAATTATTTTTATTTGGCTAGGTATTACAAGTAAGAGAATGAACCTTCTAACACCATTCATGACATGTTGTTTCTGGACATTTTATTAAACTGAAAAACAATTCTGTCTTTACTCATTAAAAAGCCAAATATTGTTTAATAAATCTATTAATGTTAAAAAAATGTCAAATAAGATTTTGTTTGAGCATGAGTGTACTCTGAGTTCTGAATAAATGGTGGCCAAATATCCAATTATCTATTTTTGGATGTTATGGAGAACAACAAACCAAATGTTTGTTTGCATTCTAGAATTTCATCAGGTTAGTAAATTTGTACCTCACTCCCCATGCAGTATTTTTTATTTCTGTACTTAGAAGGAAAAAATATTTTATGCAGAGTGCTGCTGGGCTGAGGACATACTTAGTTTAAGTGACTCTAAGATCAGGTTGCTTTAACTTATACTCACCTCACTGGCCAGAAAAAAAACAAAAAGAAAACAGGTTTCAGGAATATCAAATAGCACTGGAGACAAATGGGATCTGACTATATCCAGTGCTATTTCCTGTCAAATTTAAGGTTTCCTATAGGGAACAGCTCTGCATCTAAAAGAGGTTGGCTGTTTTAAGGATCAGTGTAACAAAGAGGTAGAGAAAAAACCATTTCAGCAGTGGTTTTCAAACTTTTTTTCTGGAGACTCAGTTGAAAAAAATTGTTGATGCCCACGACACAACAGAGCTGGGGATGAGGGGTTTGAGGTGTGGAAGGGGCTCAGGGCTGGGGAAGAGGGTCGGGGGGATGGCTGCAGGGTGGGGCTGGGGATGAGGGGTTTGGGGTGCAGGAGGGGGCTCCTGGTTTCGGGGGGGGGCTCAGGGCTGGGACAGGGGATTCGGGTGTGGGAGGGGGTCAGGGCTCTGGGCTAGGGTGCAGGTTCTGGGGTGTGGCCAGGGATGAGGGGTTTGGGGTACAGGAAGGGGCTCCAGATTTGGGGGGGCTCAGGGCTGGGGCAGGGAATTGGGGTGCGGACTTACTTCGGGTGGCTCCCAGTCAGTGGTGCAGCGGGGATGCTAAGGCAGGCTTCTTGCCTGTCCTGGCACCGCGGACCGTGCTGCGCCCTGGAAGCGGCCAGCAGCAGGTCTGGCTCCTAGGCAGAGGCTCGCAAGCGGTTCCATGTGGCTCTCGCCCGCAGGCACCGCCCCCACTGGCCAGCTCCCAGCCAATGGGAGTGCGGAGTTGGTGCTTGGGGTCGGGGCATCGTGTGGAGCCCTGTGGCCCCCCCGCCTAGGAGCCAGACCTGCTGGCCACTTCTGGGGCGCAACGCAGTGTGATAACGGGTAGGGACTAGCCTGCCTTCACCGGGCAGCACCGCCAATGGGACTTTTAATGGCTGCCGCGACCGAGTGCCTTAAATTCCGCGACCCAGTACTGGGTTGCGACCTGCAGTTTGAAAACCACTGCATTACAGCAAAGATTTAGATGGACTGTGTATCTGTCTATCGATCAATAGATAGATTAGAGATATATGTTAGTGTGTATTTTGTTAAGATTTTGTAGATATTTGAACTCTCTCATAGTTCATTGCTGTTAAATATTAGCAGCTGTGGTTACTGACCTTTCTGTGAGAAGCTTGAGTGCCCTTGTACTTTTGAGCAGGGACTTGAAATTTGGCAGAGGGTGGCATTTTTGTGAGAGCTGTGCCCATTGCCATCTCCATAGAAATCTGACCAAATTTGGCCAAATAATAAGCATTTGAAAAATCACAGTTCACACATGATTGGTTCAGACTTTCTAGATTTTACAGTTAAATTCCCCAAAGATTCCATCTACACTGGCTGTACTCCAGCCCAGGGCTGAACAGTATTTTCCTGCAACTGAAGCTGTGGGCTGCTCTGAGCTGTGCTGGGACCAGACACCAGAACACACACTTGAAGGAAATGGTCAGAAGAGTCTGTGCCCACTAGAGATTACCACCCTCCAGAGCCTGAAATGGAACCCAAGATTCCGAATTCTCACACTTGCTGGTGCATATACAAGATGACATCATACTGCTGCTGTCATTTACTCGGTTAGCTCAAGTGTCAGAGATCTGTGTGGTGGATGTAAAGTTTCCGACATGTAAAGCTAGTGACATGTGAGTATCAATATGATGCCACATAATGAAATTTCTGGGGGATTTTTCAGTTTGCTTTTGAAAAACCTAGGAAATCACACACAAAACCTACATTAAAATAACATTTTTAAGGTTGCAAAATCAAGCACTCATAAATTAGGAAATGCCAGAATTAAGGATGCCTTTTCAACCTTAATTTGTTTGATTTGTGCATATTTATTATGATACCTACATGCATTTAATTACATGATCACATACTATTTTCCCACAGAACCCCTGCTTCATTCAGTGCACAGCATAAACTTGATCTGGACATGAATCAGGAGGCTGTCTGTAGGACTCCTGCCTCATTAGTTTGCAGAAGTTGGAAGATGAAGTGAATGAGGAAGGGGATTGCAAGAAGAGAAAGGCATTGTCTCATGGTTAAGGCAATTAAATGTTGTCTTGAAGAACTGGATTCTATTTCTGTCTCTGTCATAGAGTTCCTATGGGATACTAGTCAAGTCAACTGAACCAATTTTTTTGCAGAGGTGGCGACTAATTGTGTTCCTCATTTTCTTGTTGCCTGACTTGAGACCCTGGAGTCTGAGTTCCAGAAGTGCTGAGCACTCATAGCTGAAACTGAAGTCAATGGGAGCTGTGCTTTGAACCTATACAGTGTTATATAATGCTAAATATTCTTAAAAAAGGTCCTTCATGTCTTGAATTGGGCATCCAAAAATAAGTGGATGCTTTTGACTTTAATCTGCCTGTGACTTAGGGCTGGTCTACACTACGACTTTAGGTCGAATTTAGTAGCGTTACCTCGATTTAAGCCTGGACTCGTCCACACAATTAAGCCCTTTTTTTCGACTTAAAGGGCTCTTTAAATCGATTTCTTTACACCACCTCCGACGACGGGATTAGCGCTGAAATCGGTTTTGCCATTTCGAATTTGGGTTAGTGTGGCCGCAATTCGATGGTATTGGCCTCCGGGAACTATCCCACAGTGCACCATTGTGACCGCTCTGGACATCAATCTGAACTCGGATGCACTGGCCAGGTAGACAGGAAAAGCCCCGCGAACGTTTGAATTTCATTTCCTGTTTGCCCAGCGTGGAGAGCACAGGTGACCACGCAGAGCTCATCAGCACAGGTAACCATGATGGAGTCCCAGGATCGCAGAAGAGCTCCAGCATGGACCGAACGGGAGGTACGGGATCTGATCGCCATATGGGGAGACGAATCCGTGCTAGCGGAACTCCGTAGCAGTAAAAGAAATGCAAAAACATTTGAAAAAGTCTCAAAGGGCATGAAGGACAGAGGCCATAACAGGGATGCACAGCAGTGCCGCGTGAAAATTAAGGAGCTAAGGCAAGCCTACCAGAAAACCAGAGAGGCAAACGGAAGGTCCGGGGCACAGCCGCAGACATGCCGCTTCTACGCCGAGCTGCATGCCATGCTAGGGGGTGCAGCCACCACTATCCCAACCCTGTGCTATGACTCCGTCAATGGAGACTCACGCAACACAGAAGCGGGTTCTGGGGACGAGGAAGACGATGATGATGAACAGACGGGAGATGGCTCACAGCAAGGAGGCAGAGAAACCGTTTTCCCCAACAGCCAGGATCTGTTTATCACCCTGGACCTGGAGCCAGTAAACCCCGAACCCACCGAATCCCAAAGCGTGCTCGCAGACCCCGGAGAAGGGACCTCTGGTGAGTGTACCTTTGTAAATATTACACATGGTTTAAAAGCAAGCGTGTTTAATGATTAATTTGCCCTGGCATTCACGGCCAGGACAGCTACTGGAAAAGTCTGTTAACGTGTATGGGGATGGAGCGGAAATCCTCCAGGGACATCTCCAGAAAGCTCTCCTGGATGTACTCCCAAAGCCTTTGCAAAAGGTTTCTGGGGAGGGCTGCCTTATTCCGTCCGCCATGGTAGGACACTTTACCACGCCAGGCCAGTAGCACGTAGTCTGGAATCATTGCATAGCAAAGCATGGCAGCGTATGGTCCCGGTGTTTGCTGGCATTCAGACAACATCCATTCCTTATCTCTCTGTGTTATCCTCAGGAGAGTGATATCATTCATGGTCACCTGGTTGAAATAGGGTGCTTTTATTAAGGGGACATTCAGAGTGCCCGTTCCTGCTCGGCTGAACAGAAATGTTCCCCACTGTTAGCCACGCGGTGGGGGGAGGGGTGAAGTGATCATCCCAGGGAATTGGGTGTGTGTGGGGGGGGGGGGGGGGGTTAGTTGGGTTTGTGCTGCACGTTAACCCGGCAACCGCATCCCTCCCTCCTTTTAAATTGCCATACCATTTTAAATGGCCAACCCAACGGCTGCTTGGTATGGAAAATGAGGGTGCTGCTGTTTGAAACCATTCCCACATGTTATTAAGGTTAAAGAAGCCAAAAGACTGTGGCTTACCATGGCTGCCTGCAAGCCGAATTCTGTTGCCTGGCCCTGCGTGAGTGATCTCTCACACCAAATCGGCAGACCCTCAATATAAATAGAGGCAAAATACGACCTTGTAACGAAAGCATTTGTGCTATGTAATGTGAACAGCAAGGTTTAACGGGAAAGAGTGATCCTATTGTTCTCTAAAATGTGTCTTTTTAACTACCTATCTCCCTTTTCCCCCACCAGCTGCAAATGTTTCTCCTTCGCAGAGGCTAGTGAAGATTAGAAGGAGGAAGAAGAGAACTCGGGATGAAATGTTCTCGGAGCTCCAGACGGCCTCCCACGCTGACAGGGTTCAGCAGAATGCTTGGAGGCAGACAATGTCTGACTGCAGAAAAGCACAGTTTGAACGCGAGGAGAGGTGGCGGGCTGAATCGCGTGCTGAATCGGAGAGGTTGCGTGCTGAATCGCGGGCTGAATCTGAGAGGTGGCGTCAGATTGAGAACAGAAGGCAGGAGTCCATGCTCCGACTGCTGGAGCATCAAAGTGAGATGCTCCAGCGTATGGTTGAGCTGCAAGAAAGGCAGCAGGAGCACAGACCGCCACTACAGCCCCTGTGTAACCAACAGCCCTCCTCCCCAAGTTCCATGGCGTCCTCACCCAGACGCCCAAGAACGCGGTGGGGGGGCCTCCGGCCACCCAGCCACTCCACCCCAGAGGATTGCTCAAGCAGCAGAAGGCTGGCCTTCAATAAGTTTTGAAGTTTCTAATTTTTAAAGTTTTAAAGTTTTATAGTGCACGGTGTCCTTGTCCTTCCCTCCTCCCCCACCCCACCCAGCGCTTCCCTCCTCCCCCATCCCTCCTGGGCTACCTTGGCAGTTATCCTCCTATTTGTGTGAATTAATAAAGAATGCATGAATTTGAAGTAACAATGACTTTATTGCCTCTGCAAGCGGTGATCGAAGGGGGGAGGGGAGGGTGTCTAGCTTACAGTGAAGTAGAGTGAACCGGGCGGGGGCGGGGGGGAGGTTCATCAAGGAGAAACAAACAGAACTTTCACACCGTAGCCTGGCCAGTCATGAAACTGGTTTTCAAAGCTTCTCTGATGCGCACCGCACCCTGCTGTACTCTTCTAATCGCCCTGGTGTCTGGCTGCGCGTAATTAGCGGCCAGGCGATTTGCCTCAGCCTCCCACCCCGCCATAAACGTCTCCCCCTTACTCTCACAGATATTGTGGAGCGCACAACAAGCAGTAATAACAATGGGAATATTGTTTTCGCTGAGGTCTAACCGAGTCAGTAAACTGCGCCAGCGCGCTTTTAAACGTCCAAATGCACATTCTACCACCATTCTGCACTTGCTCAGCCTGTAGTTGAACAGGTCCTGACTACTGTCCAGGCTGCCTGTGTATGGCTTCATGAGCCATGGCATTAAGGGGTAGGCTGGGTCCCCAAGGATAACTATAGGCATTTCAACATCCCCAACGGTTATTTTCTGGTCTGGGAAGAAAGTCCCTTCCTGCAGCTTTTGAAACAGACCAGAGTTCCTGAAGACGCGAGCGTCATGTACCTTTCCTGGCCATCCCACGTTGATGTTGGTAAAACGTCCCTTGTGATCCACCAGTGCTTGCAGCAGCATTGAAAAGTACCCCTTTCGGTTTATGTACTCGCTGGCTTGGTGCTCCGGTGCCAAGATAGGGATATGGGTTCCATCTATCGCCCCACCACAGTTAGGGAATCCCATTGCAGCAAAGCCATCCACTATGACCTGCACATTTCCCAGAGTCACTACCCTTGATATCAGCAGCTCTTTGATTGCCCTGGCTACTTGAATCACAGCAGCCCCCACAGTAGATTTGCCCACTCCAAATTGATGTCCGACTGACCGGTAGCTGTCTGGCGTTGCAAGCTTCCACAGGGCTATGGCCACTCGCTTCTCAACTGTCAGGGCTGCTCTCATCTTGGTATTCTGGCGCTTCAGGGCAGGGGAAAGCAAGTCACAAAGTTCCATGAAAGTGCCCTTACGCATGCGAAAGTTTCGCAGCCACTGGGAATCGTCCCACACCTGCAGCACTATGCGGTCCCACCAGTCTGTGCTTGTTTCCCGGGCCCAGAATCGGCGTTCCACGGCATGAACCTGCCCCATTACCACCATGATTTTCACATTGCTGTGGCCCGTACTTTGTGAGAAGTCTATGTCTATTTCCTCATCACTCTCGTCACCGCGCTGCTGTTGCCTCTGCGCTGCTGTTGCCTCCTCCTCCTCCTGGTTTTGCTTTGCCAGGTTCCGGCTCTGCATATACTCCAGGATAATGCGCGTGGTGGTCATAGTGCTCATAATTGCCGCGGTGATCTGAGCGGGCTCCATGATCCCAGTGCTATGGCGTCTGGGCAGAAAAAAGGCGCGAAACGATTGTCTGCTGTTGCTTTCACGGAGGGAGGGAGGGAGTGGGGGCCTGACGACATGTACCCAGAATCACCCGCGACACTGTTTTTGCCCCATCAGGCATTGGGATCTCAACCCAGAATTCCAATGGGCGGCGGAGACTGCGGGAACTGTGGGATAGCTACCCACAGTGCAACGCTCCAGAAGTCGACGCTAGCCTTGGTACTGTGGACGAAGTCCGCCGACTTAATGCACTTAGAGCATTTTGTGTGGGGACACACACAATCGACTGTATAAAAACGATTTCTATAAAACCGACTTCTATAAATTCGACCTAATTTCGTAGTGTAGACATACCCTTAGTTCCCCATCTGTTAAACAGAGATAGTACCACCACCTCACCTTACAGGAATGTTTTGAAAATATATTAATTAATATCTGTGTAGCACTCAGATACTGTAGTGGAAAGTGCCATAGAAAAGCCCACATGGAAGTGAATAATTCTGACTTCAGAGAAGTGTGTGAATAGTGTGTAGCAAATACATTGTGGGGAAATACAATGAATAGAGGAGAAAACAAAATATTGACTCATTAAGTTCATTGCCTCTAAGTGAGCTCCATCCGTCCTGCACTGAATGAAGCAGGGGCCCTGTAGAAAAAAATAGTATGTGACCATGTAATTAAAGATTGTATCACAATACTTACACACAAGAGGGCTCAATTAAGATTGCACAAGCAACCTTAATTCTGACATGCTTGACTTTGGAACCTCAATTATGTTTTTAAATAGAGGGTTTTTTTGTTATATATAATTAGCTTTGCAACAGTCAGGTTGTTTGTATTTAGAGAAAGAATTTAACTGGCCATATTGGGCTAGGTTTTAAAAACTATACAGCAAATGGATATCTGAAAACAGCAAAAGGAGCATGAAAATCAGTTCAAATGCACTGATGAAAAAAAATAGACATGCTTGTTTCAAAGGGCAGGTATTTTAGTACAGCCTAGTACATATCTGCAGAAGGGTGAGGGTGGGGGTTAAAGTATGTGATTCTTTTAGTCATTCTTTTGTAATTTTCAATGGAAAATTGCATTGTCACTTTGTGTTATGCCTGCACAAATACAGGCAAATTAAAGGGTGGAATAAGTAATTATAGATAACATATGTGTGTGAATCAAGGCAGGAAAGCTTCTTGCCATTCATTTTTGAGCTACCAACATGCTGCTGTGCATTTGGATGAGAAAGGAAAATCTCCCTACAAGGATCAGAGGGTAATATCACGTAGTAGTGGGCAAGGTTAATCCTATTTGGACTTCCCAATCATTTTTGAGTGCTTTAATAGTTATACAATTGTAAAACTGTTCTTTATGACCAGAGGTAGCAGGCACAATTTTATCCAATATCTGTGGGCCTAATTCTGATCTCAGACCCATTTTCAATGATTTAACTTTATTAATCCTGATTTACATTGATGGGAGAGAAGTATCAGGCACAGTGATTTCACTCCATTAACTGGCTGGCAAAGGCTGTTGAATATAGCAAACCTTCAAAAGCAAAGAGTTTTAGAACTGTTTTATTAATATTGATAATAATACTTAGCATTTCTAAAGCACTTTTCATCTTCAAAGTGCTTCACAAATATTAACTAATTAATCCTCATAACACCCCAGAGTCCTATTCCTGCATTCCCTGCATAACCCCAAATGTATTTGAAGTCATGACAGTTTAGGGTGTGCAAGAATTGAAGGACTGGGCCTCTGAGAGATAGGTAAGTATTACTGTTTCCAGTTTCCAGGTGGAGAAATTGGAGTGCAAAGAGGTTGAGAAATGCTCTGAAATGGGGCCTTTAACTCTGTCCTTAGTCTGCCTTCATATGCTCAGGTGTTGCAAAGAACGGTAGGCCTAAATCAAAATCCCAGATCAAAACAACTTCTATCATGGTAAAATCTCAGTATCATATCCAAACTTTGCAGCTTGGCTCCATCTCTAATTGTGACATATAAAGCATCACCTAGTGCTTACAGATCTCTTCAGTACTTGGCATATTAGCATGAGTTAAACCCAAAGGGACAAATTCTGCCCTAAGGACAGCTAACACACTGCTATTAGTGCATATCAATCACACACATGGAATTTGGCCCTAAGTCTGAATTTTAATTCTGAATTTCTTTACTTTTGTGCTTTTAAATTAAAGCTATAACTTTATGCTAACCAATTTTAGTGTTTTTTCTTTTGTTTTCATAGAATCAAAGAATATCAGGGTTGAAAGGAACCTCAGGAGGTCATCTACTCCAACCCCCTGCTCAAAGCAGGACCAATACCCAACTAAATCATCCCAGACAGGGCTTCGTCAAGCCTGACCTTAAAAACCTCTAAGGAAGGAGATTCCACCACCTCCCTAGGTAACCCAACCCATTCCAGTGCTTCACCACTCTCGTACTGAAAAAGTTTTTCCTAATATCCAACCTAAACCTCTCCCACTGCAACTTGAGACCATTATTCCTTGTTCTGTTATCTGGTACCACTGAGAACAGTCTAGATCAGTGGTTCTTAACCTGGAATGCACGCACCCCCGGAGGGTGCGAGACATGCCAGATTTTTTTAGAAGGTAAATCATCGAAAACACCAATTAAGCACAAGCACGTAAGTACAACTACTTTGTTTCATCAAACCTACGGTATGTATTTATTAACATTATACATTTTTTAACGATTACTGAAATATACAAACAAAAATATATCTAGGTGTAAGGGGTGCGAGAACATATTTTTTAGGTTTAAGGGGTGCGAGAACATATTTTGAGAACCAAAGGGGTACAGGCTGCAGTAAAGGTTAAGAACCACTGGTCTAGATCCATTCTCTTTGGAACCTCCTTTCAGGTAGTTGAAAGCAGCTATCAAATCCCCCCTCATTCTTCTCTTCTGCAGACTAAACAATCCAAGTTCCCTCAGCCTCTCCTCATAACTCATGTGCTCCAGCCCCCTAATCATTTTTGTTGCCCTCCGCTGGACTCTTTCCAATTTTTCCACATCCTTCTTGTAGTGTGGGGCCCAAAACTGGACACAGTACTCCAGATGAGGCCTCACCAATTCCGAATAGAGGGGAATGATCATGTTCCTCGATCTGCTGGCAACGCCCCTACTTATACAGCTCAAAATGCCTCTAGCCTTCTTGGCAACAAGGGCACACTGTTGACTCATATCCAGCTTCTCGTCCACTGTAACCCCTAGGTCCTTTTCTGCAGTTTTTGTTTTAATTCAGCTAGATTAGAAAGGAAATAGTATTCAATAGTATTCAATTCCATTTCTATCTTGTGATTAAAGGTCCATAAAAGTCTACCAATTACAAGGACTTAATGGGAGATTCGGGTCCTTGGTGAATGTCAGTGAAGTTTTGAAGTGTGACTGCATACTGTAGATTTATCCATAATCCTTTGTAAGAGTTTTAATCATGGAGCTGTTATTTAATGGATATTCAACATGATATTCTTTTTTACAGACTCCAATACTACCTGAAACCATAGAATGGGAATTAGATGCGGGTATAAGGGTGGATATTTTTAAAAGGTAGATACACGAAGAAAAAGCACTGCACAATAACCAATTATCAAACATTTAAAACTTTATTTATGAATGGATTTGTGTTGAATGATGAAATCTACATCATGGCCTATAAAATTTTCAATTACTGAAAAAAGACATTGTTAAGTTACAGCAGTGTGAAAAAGAGACAGACTGGAACAGTATTTTTTATCAGTATAACTTTGAAACTGATGCAGGGATTCCCTCTTTAATTTTTTAACTCTGCAATGAAAACTGAAATTAAAAACAAAACAAAACACTGCTTCTGCTCATTGCTTCTTCTAATGTCTCCTAATTGCCTCACTGGCAGAGGGATAAGCAGGGGTTGCGTGCCCAACTTTCCCCCATTCTCCTCCCATGACACTCAGGGCCAGCAGGAGTGGGGGAGTGGGCAGAGCTTTGGTTCTGCATCCACCCAAAGCAGCAACCTGCACACGGGGTAGTAATCAGCATGGGCCAAGAAGGAAAAGAGTTAGTCATGCTCTGGCCCTGGGGTGCTCGTGGGACAGCACAGCTATGCACCTCCCCTTAAATAAGACAGGTTGCGTAGTCCTTAATTATTTTTGTCTGTAGTGACATAAGATCTGCTGTTTGTACAGAATTATAATTTTCAGTAAACATTATGAACAAAAGAAAAGTATTATTTTCTGAATCAGGCCGATACCTTATTATATTCTACATTGTATCTCTGAGAAAATCTGTATATAGCAATTTAATGATACTACAAAATAAGAAGTGCTAGTTTCTCCCCACCTGCATCATCTTCTTGAGCAGCAGAGGAATTTGTGTGTCTGCAGAAGAGGCAGTGGGCATGGCCATCTAAACAGAGATGACCTGAGATCTGTAGCACGGAAGCCTGCAGCTTTCAGGGTTTCTAGGTGGAAGCCAATCATCACAGAACTACTCCCATGATACCCTCCCCAAGCAGCCTCACTGCATCAGGTGGAACACTGCTATTTGCTTCTAGGTTGTGCCAGTGTCTTAATCACTCCCGCCCTTCTCTAGTCCAATGAAGGAAAATGGCAAACTTTAGAGGAGCTAATGACGACAGGGTCGGCATTAACACTCTTGAGATTTTCCAGAGGAAATTCCACTAGTTTTCCAAGGAATTATGCCACATAGAGCAGCTTTTCCCTTTTCTGACTTCATCTTCCCAAGAACACCTCCTGACAACCCCAAGTCCCAAATGCATGGTGTTTATGCACACGGGCATTTGTAGTCTTGAAAGAAAATGCTATATTCCTCCCCACTTTCCCCTCCTCCTCTTGTGCCTATACTTTCCAAGTTAAGAACTTAATCTTGCAAACACTTACATAGGTAAAGTTTTATTCATATGCATAAGTGTTCACAGCATCAGGCCCTTAGCTTGTATTAATGTGTTTTTCATCGTCTCTGCATCATTCAGAGGCTGGGATGATGACTCCTCTTTATGACTTAAAATGCTCTTTGAAGTGTGCTACTTATTGTCTTATTTGCATCAATTACGATTTGATTCTGCCAACTTTATGTATATCGAATAGATTCCTTTACTGTACAAGACTGGAACTGCCCAGGGTAAATGACTACTCAGCAAATACTTACATGTGTGCTAAGTTTATTTACGTGAGTATTTTCACTGAAGTCACATGCTTAAAGTTAAGCACATGCATAAGCGTTTGCAGGATCAAGGACTCAGTTTTGAGAGAATTAGAATGTTAGTATACAGGGCCTCATCCTGTATCCCCGATTCATCTGATTATCTCTACACACTTAAATAAAGATTTGCAGGATATAGCTGATAATAAGTACTTAGGACTTGTGTATTTGTTTGTAAGATCCCTGAGTTGCAAAGTTTATCCCTATTTTTATGGAACATACAGTATGCTTGCCTTGGTATATTTTAATTTTTTAAGAATGAAAATATTCAAGGAGATTTCTGCTAAATAAATGTCATTTTTTATAAGCACTTAAAACACATAAGACAAAGAGCAAGGCAGAGGTTAAGATGCATCTGAAATTAAGAAGTTATTCTGAAACTTTGGAACTGCTGTATATATCTCCAGTTGCATAGTGTAATGTCCAACACTTCCTTAATGGCTGTACATGTACTCTTAACTACAGAGAGACTTTAGAAGAATAATAGGAATCTAGCTTCTATGCTTTTAAGTAAAACCAGGTAAAAATCAACAGGGTAGTGCTTCTCATTATAAAATCTCATGCAATGGGCCACAGAGTAAGCACAGGTCTGATTTGAGTTCCAGCATAACATACTTAAGCATAATATACAAAATTCACAATCGATGGTTGGCAACCATGGCCATGTTGCTTCCATTGGATACAAGTCCATATCAAATTATACCTGTATTATTACCAATATAAAAATCTCACTTCTGGTAAAACACCTGTTTTCCAATAAACTATCGAGTACCTTAAATTTAAAACAAAATTACTCTCACAACTTTTCAGTTTATGCAATGGTTTGTAAGCATGTTTTTTTAAATAATATTAATGTTTTAAAATATTTGAATCTATAAAAAGACCTTCTCTCTACAGAGTTTCCAGATGAATATTACAACTACAGTCAGAATCAGCAGTTTATTTATTTCACCCCAAACTCCTCTCCTTTTGTGTCCCCAGTTCAATATTATGTTCAGAATCAACAGGTTACTGGGTTTGCCATAATTCTAAACATGAGTCAATGGGACTTCAAATTGACTTTAATGGAAGTTGAGGGTTCTCAGCTCCTTTCAGGATTGCACCCTATCTACTATCTACCAGGACTACTGAATTCACTGCTTACTGGAGTCTAACTCAAAGGCTCAAGGTTCAAGGCATGGCTAAAGTAACACAGGAGAATCACAGTGATCAAAAACACTAGTATCTAAACCTCTCTTTATCGTAAAATGCCAGCTTATTGCCTTCATGCAAGCCAAACTAGATTAGCTGAATATATTTGGTGTAACTCAAGAACGCAAGGATTTCTCTAAAAGCAGCAAAGAATCCTGTGGCACCTTATAGACTAACAGAGGTTTTGCAGCATGAGCTTTCGTGGGTGAATACCCACTTCTTCGGATGCAAGTAGTGGAAATCTCCAGGGGCAGGTATATATANGGTTACTGCCCTGGGAACTGCAGGGCACCAGTGGACATGGGACTGGCTGGAAGCAGGGCAGGGGCTGACTGGAGGTAGGGTCTGGCTGCAGGCAGGGCAAGGGGTGCGGGGCTGGCTGGAGACAGGGGTGTGTGGGGCGGGCTGGCTTCAGGCAGGGCCGCAGGGGGGTGCGGCAGGGGTTGGTAGGGCTGGAGACAGAGGAGTGCGGGACTGGCTGGCTTCAGGCAGAGGGGTGCGGCAGGGGTTGGCTGGAGACAGGGCAGGGGGTGAGGGCCTGGGTGCGGGCAGGGCAGGGGGTGCAGGGCTGGTGCAGGCAGGGCTGCAGGGGGGTGCAGCAGGGGATGGCTCCAGGCAGGACAGGAGGTGCGGGGCTGGCCGGAGACAGGGCAGGAGGTGCGGGGCTGGTGCGGGCAGGGCAGAGGGTGCGGGGCTGGCTGGAGAAAGGGGCTGGCTGCGGGCAGGGCAGAGGGTGTGGGGCTGGTGCGGGCAGGGGGTGCGGCAGAGGCAGCTGGAGCCCCGGCCCGTTAAATAGCCCCTGGCGCCCCCTGCTCCCCCAGGGCTCTGGGGGCTATTTAAAGGGCCCAGGGCTCCCCTGCTTCTACCGCCCCAGCCCTTTAAATAGCCGAGGGAGCCCTGGGGAAGCGGCGGGGCTCCCGCGGCTATATAAAGGACCGGGATGGCAGAGGCAGCTGGAGCCCCCCACTACCCCAGGGCTCTGGGGGCTATTTAAAGGGCCCGGGGCTCCCCTGCTTCTACCGACCCGGCACTTTAAATAGCCGAGGGAGCCCTGGGGAAGCGGTGGGGCTCCAGTGGCTATTTAAAGGGCCGGGGCGGTAGAAGCAACGGGAGCCCCGGACTTTTTAAATAGCCCCCATTACCCCACAGCCCTACCCCAGGGCTCCAGCAGTGGGGCTCTGGTGGCAAGTTAAAGGTGCTGGGGCTCCAGCCCCTGCTGGGAGCCCCAGGCACTTTAAATTACCCCCTGGGGAAGCCGGGCCACCCCGGTACGGCAAACCGTCTCTTGCCGGTACACCGTACCGGGGCTTGGGCGCGGGGCCCTCTTAGGCGCGGGGCCCAATTCAGGGGAATTGGTTGGATCGGCCTAAAGCCGGCCCTGGTTAACTGTACAGTACAATAATACATGAATGGGAAGGGTCTAGTTAAATAAAAGTTGTTGTTGATAAACAGTAATAGGAGTCAAGAAATTAATAGAGACACTAAAAGTTATTTTTTTTAAATTCCAACTGTTAATCACTAATAAAGTTTCTGATTCTACATTAGGATCCCCTAACATGGATCCCTGTGCCGGTGTGGAGACCCACTGAAATCAATGGATCTCTATATGGGTACAGAGTTCCACGCTAGCAGATCCTGTGGCAGTATCAGGGCCAAAGAGAATGAAATTTCACCATACAAAACAAAGGAGCATAGCATAGAGAGTATGTTATAAATGTACCACTGGGAGCCTGGGTTCTCCTCTGTGCTCTAACACTGAATATTAGGCCCTAATTGATGCAGAGGGCAGGCCTAGAGCACAGTAATTTTGGAGAGGGTGGCAGATGGGGAGTGTAACAGAAGTGAGGAAAACCAGATTGACCAACTGCTACCTGGCTCTCCCTTGCCTATTAGCTCACATCTAGTATGTCACATATTCCAGCCCACCTAGTGGAAGAGATGCTATGCACAGTAGAGGAGCAACATGCTGGGTGGTGAGTTTAATACAGATGATGGGGAGCAACTGCAGAGCAAACTGATGAGAGCTGGCTGTGTGGAATGAAAATGTTGCAGGATGTTAGAATGAGCTGCAAACCTTTGATTTCACAGATGGGGTTTAATAATATAAGGTCTAATCCTTCAAAGGCTGAGGATCAGGCAGAAAATCCTCAATGCTCCTGTGAGGTGGATAGTTAGGTATCATTAGCCTTATCTTACAGATGGGGAGATTAAAACCAAAGAGATGATGTGGCTTGCCCAGTACTACACAATACCAAGGCTGGCTCAAAATCTTGTGCTCCGCCCTTTTACACTCATATTAGCTACTGACTTTTTGTGCATGTTGGTTATAATGGATACATCTATGGCCAAGAGAATGGTTCAGACATGAATTTAAACTCACCAAAAAGTACTGCTTTCTAGCCTGACAAAACTGAACTTAAACTTCTGCAAGTTTGAATGCTGCATATTGCGATCTTGGTCCAGAAAAGCTCTATCTATGCTCTGAGATCCCATGAATGGAGCATAGGGAGGGAGTCAGTGGAGAAAGGGTCCAACTTGGTGGGAAAAACCAAAACTATTTTATTCAAGGGGTAATATTAAAACTTAGCTTCCAGTTCAGTGTAATAAATAAACAAATAACATCTAACTGTTTTAAGAAAAAAAAATATTCTGGATTCTGTCTGGCAGTTTTTTCTTTATTATGGTGGCACTGGCAGTAGCAGAAAATTTATGGGTCTGTCACATTTCTATCATAAACCCAATTTTTGAAAGGCTTATAACTCAATCATCTTAATTAGCCCTCAGCTTCAATTTTGCACACAAATTCTCAGTACACCCTTCACAATCCAGTAAAATTAAATTTCATAAATCAGTTTATACAATTTTCAGTTAGAATGTAGCAAAAGAGAGAAAATGCTTTTTTACACCCTGGAATGTTTTTATGTGTTCCTAGTAAATAACAGCTCACTTTTTAAAAGACAACATATTCAAAGTTTACAGGGCCCTGATCCAACTGCCATTGTAGTCAGTTCAGATATTCCCATTGATTTCAATGGTCACTGGATCAGCACCTTTATTTTAAAGTTATTACCAGGCACTTTTGTTATATGTCCAAAAATAAGCTAAAAGACCTGAATGTACCAAATACTAAAGTTAGCCTTTAATGACATCACAACTGCTATTTTTAATCAGCAGCTGTTACATATGTTGACAATTATACTAATTTAATATATAACTTGGGACTTCTGAATAACCAGTCTAATAAAAGCTCCTAGATAAAAGCCACTAGGAGTGAAATTTCTTGCCATATTCTTCAAGAATCTTACTTCACCATAGGTTTGCAATATGGATTCTCGAGTGAAATATCACATGCACTGGGGATTGGAACAGATGGGAACATCTGCCCCACTATGTAAAAAATATTGTTTGGGGGTAGTAAGATTTATACAGTAAGGGGTCCATTGGATGAATTACAATGCCATGATTAGCAATGTGCAACAAGCAGCCCTCTTACAAGATGATATAAAACAGCCTGTCAGTTTCTCATAACCAATGACACAATATTTGAATTGCTGCAATGTTACATGAAGAACACACTGAAATCAATATCTTACTATGTAAAGTCCTGGCAAACAAACTAATGCATCAAATTGCATTTACAAAAACATGCAAAATCCTAGCTTAAAATGGTATCATAATAGTTCTATTTACATACTACTGAGTGCAAAGGATCCACTGTTTTCAATTCTAATTAAAAGGGGTTCTGGGACTATTTTCCTAAATGTTTATTTTGTAAACATGTTTTTATTGTAATTATAAAAAGAAACTATTTTAAAATATTAAAAGGTTTTGATTTAAGGTAAATTCCAAGCTTCCTATAAAGCTATCCTTAACTCAGCCAGCTGTGGATCTCTGTAGCACATGCTGCACTCATCTCTCATGCAGAACACCCTGGTAGCCATTGACAGTGATGGGGATTCCACAGGTGGAACAAGTACAGATAATGTAACAGAGATGCAAACTGAAGATAAGGGATCTGAAGTATAGATCCAAGAGGAAAATTTTGCCCATGGTAAATGTTATGGTCATATGCTGTGTTTTTCAGAATTCAAGCAGGATGCAACAAAGGTGGATATGATTCCCTCCAATGTAAAACTGAGGGCTCTCATAAGACTATGAAACAGCTTTGCAGGCAAACATGCACCTTGCAAGGATTATTAATACGGACATGTTTTTCATATTATGCTCAAAAGCAAGGCATGACAGGAGTGAAATTAGAACATGAGGGATTTCAAAAGGGGACTTGGAATAGTAGATTACTTAAAAAACAGGCCAATAAGGAGAAGCAAATATAAACACAGACTGCAAATATAAACAAAATAATCCAAAGGCTGGCTAGTTTGAGCCATATGGGCTTGAATCACTGAAAAATCACAGCTGAAATCAACTGCTGAAGATCTAATCATGAGGATGTCCCTTCCTATGAATGGCTACATGGTTATTCCTTATTCTTTCCCTTAACAGAAGACCAAGAGGACAGTCAAAATTAAAAATGAATGAATATTAAAAGGAAATAATTTTAATCCAAATAATAATTATGTTTGGAACTCATCACATCAGGATATGACTGAGACAAAAGTATTAGCAATATTCAAAAAAAGAATAAGACATATATATGAAGATTACATTAGTAATTAAGTAACTAAAAAAGTATAAGGGCATAAACATTTCCTGGGGTCAACAGGAAATTTCTGCCAATGCAAAGTATTTAGGTGCATTATGTGTTTGTTTTATTTCATCCTTCTTCACCAGCATCTGGCAGTGGCTACTGTCAGAGACAGAATACTGAACTAAATGATACATTGGACTGCTCTGGCTTTGCATATATATTTAAATAAAATTCCTGTTTTGATAGCTTTTTAAAATATTGAATTAGTCTTTCTTATTCTAGGTTATGAATTTCCAAAATAAGGAGCAAAATTGGAAGGATGAGATGAAAGTTCTTGAACATAAATTCTCTTTCCTCTGTAGCTGTCCAGGATCCTAATTCACTTTACCAAAAACCAGATATTAAAGACCAGTCTTTCTGATTAATAGTTTTCCCCAATCCCAGAACTAAAATGCACCAATTTATCTTGATGCAAAACTGCATATTGTTACTATTGAATAGAGTCCTCTGATAGTTCTCAGAAATGTCTTTGAAAACTGGTATCATCATTATAATATTTTTTACCCTGAGTCATATCCCTCAGATAAAGTTTTTTATCTAATTTTGCACATTGTTCTTTGTGTCAAGCCACTTCCATGAAGTAAAATAAAATTTCCCTTGCCTATATCAGTAGCAAATTACATCCCAAGCTAATATTTTCAGTGTAATGCATAAGAAATGCAATAAAAGCAAAAATTAATGTCATGTACACTTATGGCACTACTGACTCCATGTTTTCATTTTGGAAGCTTTGCAGTATTTGGGGGCATGATGAAGAGCTCCACAATAGTATTTTTTTTATTTGAGTGTAGTGCCATAAATATTACTAATTATGATAAGGCACTATAAGAAAGCTAATCCATATTGAAAATATTAATAAACATGTGGAATAACATGCCACAAAGTTTTTAAAGCTAAAACTGGGGGTTACAGATAATATTGGGCCAACTTTAAAAAGTATGGAGGATTGGGTCAGTTCAGATAAATGTCTGGAAGTTTGAATGCCTTTCTAACCCTTGGGCCCAATACTGTCTATACTCAGGCAAAATGCCTGTCCTTTTGTTCTGACTTGGCCAAAAACTCTTACTGACTGGGGTCTTGCGTCTGTAACCTTGACTCCCATGAGTAATCTTTACTCAAGCAAGTAATTCAATTGAATCCAATGTTTCTAATTTTCCTCTCACTTACAAACTGGTGTAACTCAATTGACTTAAATGAAGCTACTCCTGATCTACACCAGCAAGGGATAGAGGAATCAAACCCAATGGGAATACTTATTTGACTAAAGATTTCTCACACAAATAAGGCTTTGTGGAATTTGGTACTTATATGGGAGTTTTGCCTCAATAAAGGCTAAGAAATGGGATTTTCAAAAGTGCCTAATGCCCAGATCTTCAAAGGTATTTAGGCACTTAACTCCCAATTGACCTATTCAAAGTCAATAGTTTTTTCTTAAAGTTCTTAAACCTCATAAGTACTATTGAAAATCCCATCCTAAGGACTGCAGGGTTGGTATCATTATCGCAATTATCCAGACCTCTCAAATCTGCAAAACAGGGATGGAAATTTTGAAAGAACTGTTACTATTGCTTTCCTATGGCCTAGAAATATCTCATTGTATTTTATAACTCTGGCCTGAGCCAGAATACAAAGGTGCAGAGGTATACAAAATGAAAAATAATGAAAAATAAATTTACTGAACTTTTTTCCTTCTCAGGAAAAAAAATGCAACTGAACAGGTTTGGTTACAGTTTCAGATAAAAGAGTAAGGCCAAAGGAGGTGAGAAGAGGGTGTACTATCTCTAGTCAAAAAAACATGAAAATGTAAAACAGAAGTAAAAATATCCATGTAGATCACTCCATTTCAAGTACCAATTCTGCATTCCTAGAGTACCCCATTGGGAAACTCATATGCACAAGAAATGCCAGATCTGACCCTTAATAAAGTTATTGGGTAATAGAATAAGTTATTGATATAATTGCCATGATAATAAAGAATGTAAAGATCAATAGCAGGGATTTCATGGCACAATGGTATCACCTTATCCCTCTCCATTTTCTGTGCCATCTAATTTCTCATAAGAAAAACAAGGTAATTACATAGTAGTTCAAATCTTTGAAAGTGGATACAAAGGCCTGGTCCACACTAGGGGGGGATGTCGAAGTAAGATACGCGACTTCAGCTACAAGAATAGCGTAGCTGAAGTCGAAGTATCTTACTTCGAAGTACCGCGACTTACCTCGCGTCCTCGCGGCGTGGGATCGATGGCCGCGGCTCCCACGTCGACTCCGCTACCTCCGCTCGCCCTACTGGAGTTCCGGAGTCGAAGGGAGCGCGTTCGGGGATCGATATATCGCGTCCAGACGAGACGCGATATATCGATCCCCGACATATCGATGGCTACCCGCCGATCTGGGCGGGTAGTGTGGACGTAGCCAAACAGCCACTATTTCCTTCCTCAAAAGCTGACAGGTTTGCTCAGAAGTGGTTAATTAACAAATAAAAATGATAAGCCCAGTCCTGTCCCACTTATGTAAATGAGAATTTCGCCCTTTATTTCAATGGAAGCAGGATTAGGTTCTATATAATTATTCAGTACTGAGCACATATGTATTATGCTAAAATTATATTTCTTCTGAGTATTGTATAAAGCTTCTTAGAGGTTACAAAACATAATGTGTAAAATACTAGCCCCTTTGAAGTCAATGGCAGAACTCCCATTGGCCTCAATGGGGCCACGATTTCACCCAAATGTTGGGTTCCAAAATGCTATTTACTACATACTTTCCTATTATATGTGTTAATCAGACATTTTGCAATATATATTGTTTTTTATTTGTTTCTAATATTAATAGAGTAATATGGTTTGCCTTTAAAAATACCTGCCATTATTTCATTTTACTTCCCTAACTTAAAGAAGAGATTTTTCACTTTCTGTTGATTCTACATGTAATTGTTTTATCTATATTAATATTTCAATAAACTGCTTTGAGGTGTTAAGAGCAATGTGTGCCCAAATAATTTGTTTTTATAGAGTATTCTCATGTATTAATCTTATAACAATCTGTAATTGCCATTGTTGCAGTAACCAAACTGTAATACTTGATCATTTTCTGCATGATTTATAACAGGACCTAACTTACAGAAACAAGGAAACCTCAATATTTCACACATGCCTAGTGGTATCTGGTACCAAATACAAAAAAAATATATGAACATTATTTGTATCAGTATAGAAGATGTTCTCATCCTACAGTGTCTTGAATTATGTGCTAGTGAAGGTACAAGTTTGTTACACTGTGAAACTATCCTTTATTGTTCTTTCATTGTAATGATATTTACAAATGTAAAAAGACTTGATTTTTTTTTCCCCCAAACAAATGGCAGAGCAGAGATAAACAGCTGACAAAGTAAACAGGATGCAGAATGACTGTATGTATAAGTATTGACACTAAGGACAAAAGGTGTTACATAATAAAGCTCACCCACAAATAACGCTTTCTTCTTTTCTATGGTAAGTGAAATTTGATAGAAATGATAAAGGCAAATTACTCAGCCATAAATGTCATGCAACTGCTCAATGACCACCTTCATTCGGGATACATAATGCATATTTTACCTTCTTTTTATGTTTTTAAGTTCAAATTTTGATATGAAGGTTTATGTCCTTTAATATATTCTATCATTTTTCATAATTCTCATTCACATACTCCTAAATTCTGTTCTAGATACACACACAAAAATTCTCTGTCATTTTACATAGCTGCAAAGTAGTTGCACATGAACTAGCAAAATTAAGAATAATGTATTGTTAAAAAGCTCTAGATATGTTTGCAAAATAAACATGTTCACATTGCTTCAAAATCCCCAATAATAATGGACACTGAAGATGAGTCTCATTTCCTCAGTGATTTATTTGTAGGCGAGAAACCATGGAACATCTCTTTTTCTTAGCTCTCTTACTGGTTATAAATATTCAATCATTTCCCAGATGTGGGGTAAATATTTTCCACTTCCCTTGTTACCCTCTGTCTACGTGACTGGCATTAGAATTGCTAAACATATTACAATTCTATGCCATTCCCCTTGGTGTGAAACTATAAGCCCCTTGTTTAACTTTTCTCATCAATTAAGGAATTTCACAAATAAATCACTGATTTTACTTCAAGCATGTAGTAGACGCTGATATCAATAAATATACCAGTATGGAGAATGAATAAATCCAGGCCTCCTCTACCCCCAACAAAAATTAAACCCAGATAATTTATCCACTATACCCACCAAAAATCAAATAAGGTCCCTACCCAAGTATAATTCTACATTACCCACTTCTTAAGAGTAAACTCAGATTGCCCTTTCCCTTTTCCCCCGCCATGAATACCCCATATTACTCCCTCTCACACCACAAATAACCCCAGGTCACCATCAACAGGAACAACCCTAGTTTACCATGAAGGAGAACCCCAGATTACACCCTGGCTCAAAAAGAATCCCAGATTACACTTTCCTCTCTCCCAACTTTGGAGAAAATAATCACACCATATTCTGTCACAGAAACACTTGGAGGATGGTCGAGGGAGGGTTGAGATATAACAGAGGGGTCAGGGATGAGGTCGTGAGGGGGAAAGTACAGATCAGAGAGAGAGAGATTCACTCTTACGGAGGAAACACCATGCAGTCTTTATCTGCCACCTTTCCCCTCCATTAAGGGAGTGGTTGGTAGGTCAAGGTAAAGTGAAGTCTTACCTTCACTGCAGTCCTTCCCCCGAAAGCCAGTTTGTGAGCAGTCGCAGACAGCCTGGTCATTGAGCACTGAGCAGATGCCACCGTTGAGGCAAACATCATCCCTGGCGCACAGGCGGCTCTGCTCATCATCCAGCCGCACCTCCTGACTCTCCACAGGTGAGGCCTGTGTATAGTTGACCCTGACATCAGTTATCCAGCCTTTGAAGGGCTCCCGGTCCTTCACCGAGGAAAGCGTCAGTTTCAGGGTTGCTGAGCGCAGCTCGGGTGGGAGCCCACCCAAGAAGAGGCCACTGAAGACAGTCATGTCACGCCGCTTGGACTTCACTTCCACCCACTTTGCCTCAGTCTGGTCAATGAGCAGTGTTGTGTTCTTAAAATGGCGGCGGATGACCACTGTGTGCCAGAGGTTGTCATTGACAGGTGTGTCAGTCAGCAGGGTGGCAGGCTCAGCACAGAAGATAGAGAAGCTGAGCTGAAGCCTCCCCCCTTGGGTCAAGATCAGCTCCAGGAAGTCACAGAACCCCTCATCGTCAAAATAGAGGACCAACCCACTGGAGCTGCGTGTCTTCATATTGAAGCTCATTTCACTCTCACAGCAGGCATTCCACTTGGGAAAGCGGGTCCATTGGCCCTCAGCCCCTGGGAACTCCAGGCCACTGCCAAGCTCAGCCCAGCAGCCCAGCAGCAGGGCCAGCCACAGCAGGAGACAGCCCCCACGCTTGAGGAGCACAGCCCCCATGCTTCGTGGGGTTGGGCGGGGGAGAGGGGGGCGTGGAGGGGGGAGAGGTGGGGGGGGGGCTGGAGCAGACAGGGTAAAATCTTTCCAGTCACCTCTCACACTAGACAGTTGACTAACTCTTATTTCCCCTTTACACTGTGGTTATTGTAAATACCTCCCTAGTATGAGAGGCCCAGGTTGTGAGTGCCCAAGATGCACGTGTGAGCTGGGATCCCCTACAAGGAATGACCCACGTGTTGGGTGGTCAATCTTGGCTGAACTGCAAGAGATCTTCAGCAAAAAAGAAGGCACCAATAGGCTTACTCACTTATCAACTTAGTTTCTCAAGAGGTGTCTAGGGATGTATGAGTCAGCAGAAATTTTACCAAAAACCCACATTACCAACTTTGGAGTGGGGGAAAAATGTCAAAAAACCCTTCTCCAAGTGGATCCACAAAGCCAGCAAGAATGCATCAGTATCCCGATGTGTGTGGACTTCTTTTTACATGTTATCCACCAACTGTATTTTCCCAAGGGTTTTTCCTCTCCTTTTTCAGGGAATAAATTACCAATTCCAGCGCTGCCTTCCTAGGACAGATCCTCCTGTTGTATCATGGACTGCCTGCCATGGTGTTATAGCAGCAGAAGCAGACCACAGGACTCATTGCTCATGGTTTCCTGTGCTGCCTCATTCCCAGTGGGGCTGGAATCCAGAAGCTGTCAAGCAGCTCAGTAGCTACTTGACATGCAAAGCATGACAGCTTCTCTTCTGTTCTCCTGTACAAGGCCAGAACTATGATCCAAGGTTTTTGTGGTTTTTTTAATCTGCAAAGAATTAAAACAAACCAATATCAAATTATATCCTACAAACATTTAAATCACATGACTAATAATTTATCTGAGTGTATGCTTATCTTGAACCATTGTTTAAAGTAGGGAAAAGAAACTGGTAAATACATTTGGAGGTACTGAGAATTTATATCTTGTTATAGTAAACCTAAACCTTATGCTAAAATAAGCTTTTTTGTGCTACTGACTGTATAAAGATTGCTACTTACTGTTTCAAACATTGAAACCTTTTAGTACCAGATTTCATTTTTGCGGGACTTGTTATGCTCAAAATGAAAGGGCTGTTAAAAGGCATTAATTATTCTTATTGATACCTGAGTTTCCCTTTAACTTAATTCATTTAATAGAATATCTCCATCTGTGACACTATAGAGCAATATTAATGCACGCCATGCCACCTAGCCTGGTTCTGACTATTTCCAGTATGTTTAAGAACATGTAAAGTGTATCAAACACCCTGCAGGGGTCAGCTGGTTTGAATTTATATGGCATTATTTTCACAGGGTGAGGCAGAATTACAATGGTTTCTTAGAAGGTGTTCTGAAAATTTCAAACTATATTTTTCTCTGCCATCTGACCTCTTTTGCTGCTAAAATTATCTGTTACGGCAGGGAAAAATCCAAATGGCATCAGCTATGCTGTTGACATTATGCACATCACAGTTTAGCTAATATCAAGTGTTTAATCCTTCTGGGCTAGGATATAGTATTTTGCATAGATGCCCAATTATTCCTATTTAAGAGGGACACCTCCCCCCATTTTTTTAAATAAACAATGTATTCGCCACAATCCAGGCTGTTCCTCCGAAGAACTCTCTCAAGCCAAAGCATTCCAGGAGCGTTAAAAGGAGTGCCCCCCATATTTCTCCGCTCCCCAACTCCTATTTATATGTTTCCCGGCAGATGCGTATTTGCTAATCGCTCCCTCAGCTTTAAGGGCTCTGCCAATGAGCACCCCTCCTCCCCCTCCTACCTCCATTCTAGCTGTTAGCCGGCAGCCGCCAGGCAGAGGGAATTTCGGCTCTACAGCCCGTGCTGAGCCTTCCCCATGGCTTTTGGGCGTGTGGCCCCGGAGCACAACGCTGACCCTTCCCCGGGGCGCTCACACCCCGCAGCCCCACGCGCCCGGCGTGTGCTGGGCCGCTAAGTGCCCCAACATTTTGTTTGCCTCTTCTCAACTTCAACGATGTTTGCTTGTTGTTCCCTAGGGGAACCAGCACCCAAGGGGAGCAGGGGGACTGGAAACTTCATGGACAGCAGCGGCAGCGACTAATCGCCAGTCACCTACTGCGAGCACCACGCAATGCAGAGCAGGCAGGCACCAGAGAGGCTGTCCCCGGCCTTTGTTATCCCCCTAGTCGGTGCCAGCCCTCGGCAATGCCGTTGGACGATCAGAGACACTGGGTAGCGCCTGCTGGAAACGTGTCACCCCAGGATGGCAACCCCAGGCAAGCCCCAGCAGAGCAGCCCCAGCCGCCTCCGCCCTGCTCATGCCTGCCCCAGCCCGGGCATGGAGCGTCCGGACACAGCAGCACAGGGTCCAATTAACGCCCTTTCCTCGTATCCAGCATTAATTTATTGTACCGCATTGAGCGGCGTCTCCGCACGTACCGGCCCCGGTGCTCAGGCTTCAGCACCCGAGGCAGCTCCGCCCTGCCCGGGCTCCTCCGCTCGCCCCGCCCGCCCCGCCCGGCTGACCGGCTCCTCCCCTCCCTGCAGCCTGGGACAGAGAAAAGATTTCCCTGCCCACCCCGCTGCTGCCTAAGCGGGACAGACCCCCGCAGCTCCCGCCGCTGCCCGGCTACAGTCACGGAGTCCCCTGCCTCCCTCCCTCTGTCCGCAGCCCCCAGCCCTCTCCCACTCGTGTTCGGAGGGGGGAGGCGTCTGTGGGTCTGTGTGTGTGCGTGACTGGAGGGTCTGTATGCGCGTGGGGGCAGTGTGTGTATGTGACTGTGGGTGGGGGGGGGGGAGAGAACAGTGCGCGTGACTGTGGGCCAGTCTGAGGGAGTTAGTGTGTGTGTGGGCGGGGGGGGTTAGTGTGTGTGACTGTGCCGTGGGTCTGTTGGGGGTGTCTGCGTTTGTGACTGTGGATCTGTGGAGTGTCAGTGTGTGTGTGACTGTGGGTCTGTGTGTGTGTGGGGGGGGGGGGCAATGTGTGAGGGTCAGTGTATGTGAGATTGTGGATCATCTGTATGTGGGGGGGGGGGAGAAGAAATGTGTGTGATTGGTATGTCTGTGCGTGTGTGGGAGAGAGACAGCAGCCGTGTGTTTTTGTGGGGTCAGTGTGTGTGTCTGTGTATGGGGGGCTGTGTGGGTAAGAGAGGGGATCACTTGGGGGTGTCAACTTACTATAGTGCTTGTATGATAGCGTCATTGTGTATGGGACATTGTGTGCGAGAGAGAAAATCGGGGTGATTTTGTGTGTCTGAATGAGACAGAGCAGTAGGAGGTTACTGTGTGTATGTGAAGGGAAAGGGACGAATGTGTGTGTTACTGTATCGGTTTCTCTTTTGCCTAGGACTCGAAAGGGGGGATGTATGAGCGGAGGAGCCTTGTGTGTGCATGTGACATTGTGATTGTAGGTCCTTGTGCGACTGATGGGGCACTGTTTGTCTAGATTGGTTTCATATATGTGTGTGAAAGAGACGGGTGGAGCTTTGTGGGGGTTATAACGTGTGTGGAAGTGGATTAACTGTGTATGGGGGAGTCATTTTGTGTTTTGGGGGGTCGTGGTGATGAGTTGTGTGTCTGCATAGGTATGGAGGGGAGGAGTGAAGAGTGGGAGAGATTGTGAGCATGTGACACCATGAGAGAGAGAGAGAGAGAGAGAGAGAGAGAGAGAGAGAGAGAGAGAGAGAGAGAGGTGTGCGTGGGGGGGGCGCAGGGGTTCACTATAGGGTAATTGTGTGTGTGTGTATGTGTAGCAGGAGGGAGCCAGAAGGGAGGGAGGGAGTAGAGTGAGTGCAGAGACGGGATGATTGTGTATGTCAGGTGGGCCCCCAGGAATAGGGGTTCAGGAAGGGGCACAGGTGCGTGATTTTGTGTATGTGGGGGAGCCACATGAATGTGGTTGATTATGTGTGGGAAGGCGTCCTGTGTGTGAGTGAGGACACCAAGTGAGGTGCACATCTAGAGGGAGTGTGAAAAAAGCAGTTATATGTATGTGTTGAGGGGGAGGAGGGATGTACAGCAGGAGTGGTTCAGTGTGTAGTGTGAACGTGTAGGGAAGGTGGAGATCAGGAGGAGGAGGACGGGGGAAATGACCAGCTGGTGTGTGTGCGTGTGTGTGTACATAGGGAAGGTGTGAGCCTGGAGTGAATGACAGAGCGATCCCTGCAGCTGTCAGCGGAGAGCCATAGACCCAGGGGATCCCACTTGAAGATCTTTTCTAGATGAAATTGATGACACTCTCTCTCTGCCTAGCTGTCTATGCTGCTTCTCTCGCTCTTTCATACATATACGCACATATCACAACAACAGGGGAGAGAGAGAGAGAGAAAGAAAGAGAGAAAGAGAAAAAAACCATAACTGCTTATTTATTATGACCGCTACATTTCATATACTATCGATAAACAGCACAGTCTGTCTGTCTAGTCATTTTGAAAGCAGGAGAGGCAGCTTTATTTAAAAAAGAGGGCAAATTATTTAGCGTACATGTTTTAAGTGGACCCTCGGGTACAAACCTCCCCCCATACAAAAACATAAGGTGAGAATACTGGACTCCGCTGCTCATCGGTTAAGTAAAATGCTTTCCTGCCTCCCCTTCATAACCATTTTATTCTTAAAAATATGTTTTAGTCACAGGTGCCCTAACTGAGCTTTTTGAAAGGAGAGACACCCATAGGTCAATCAGTCCTTAATAAATGGCAGGTCAGTAGGCATATACAACCCTTGGCGGAATCCTTATTGTATAAATATCCATAGTATTGTCTCCTGGTGCGGGGAAGACCTAGAGAGTTCACAAATTACAGGATGAAATAAAAGGATCTGAAAAACAACCTTGCTTCAGCCAAAGAGAGAAGCGCCCTAATTCAAAAGCAGTCTTAACAGTATCATTTATCTTTTCTTTCATTTCTACTAATTTCTAGAACCAAATTCTTTCCTAAGCGACTGGAATGATCGATTTTGCTACCGGTACAGTCTGCAATTATATTTATTTTAATATGTTTATGATATTATTTCTACCCCTCTAAGAACGCATGCCATCAGCAGGGATCTTAACAGGTTCAAAGATATATAAATGCAGCTGGGTGTCCTTTTTCTGGCTCCCAATGAAAAACGTCCCAAAATATCAATGCACTCCCTGCATAAGCCCGCTGTTTCTGTCAGCCCCCCCCCCCTCAAATATCTTCTTTTCCATTTCCGCTCTGACTTCACACATTTAATCAAAGCAGCAGACACAGAAAAATTGCCGAAGATTGATTTCATTTTTTGAGTCTCCAAACCACCAGTCTGTCTTGCAATTGATCATAAATCACCGCATCCAACCTTTAACTTACTACCTCAGTTCCACCATCTCATCTCCTTGCCATCTACCTATTCAAAACGCTGCACGCAAACCAACCAGCCCCTTGTGCATCCGACAGATCCAAGCTCTGTTAAATGGGGGCTTTCCTCCCCAACCTCTCTTTCCCCATATCCCACAAACCAGGAGCCAGCCATTTACCTGCATGGATTTTCTCTTTAGCTTGTAACAGAGCTCGAAGCATGTGTCGGTCAAAGAGAATTTCCTTAGCTCTTTGAATAAGGCAAGTGCAGTTGCCTTTTCAGCGGCGTCAGTCAGGCTTGAGCTTCTATCTCCAGGAGGGAGGGAGGGGAACAGAAAGGAGGGGACGGTCACATGACGCCTGGTGCTGCCTGTCTGCAAGAGGAGGGAGGAGCTGTGCTCTCTGCAGCACCGTGGACAGCAGCATCTCCCTACACAGACTCTAGACAGAGCCATCACATCAATCTGAGCAGAAGGACCTGCACCTTTTCAAACGGGCCAAATGCCTCCCAGGCGTAAACACAGTGGAATCAGGGGAGTTGCACCAAGGGGGCTGTAAATTCTTCAAGACTCAGTTTGTATGGATAGAAGCACTGAACCCTCATACCAACTTCACAGGCTTTCCACAAAAGGCACTGGCTAGCCCCGCCCGGTGCTGCAGGGCCTGTCACGCTCCTCCACAGCTCAGCCTCTGTCTGCAGGAGACAAAACTTCCATCCTGTCACCCCAGGTCAGCCTTTAGGGAGTCCCAGGACACTGCATTAATCCCCAGATCTTGCATTCAGGCACTACCCCACCTAGTATCTAGAACCCACAGCACTTTTAGTATCTTAGGTGTGGGTAACAAGGCCAGTGGCCTTTATCCTTTTCTCACATTATGTTTGGGTGGCTGCGGGTGAGTCTGACCTTTCCTTGGGTCTTTGGGGAAAGCCTGAGGCCCTTCCCCTATCTCCTTTCTCAGGGGGGCTAGCAGTGTAAGGCGTGCTTCCTCAAAGCCACAGGGAATCTTCTGTCAAATGAGCCCCTGGCCCCAATAGTTACCTCAGTCTGAGCCTGGTGGAGTGGCAGCACACTATACATAAAATTTCCCACAGCTCTGGAAACCCTGCCCAAAGTGGGGAGGGGCATGGATACTGTTTCCTGTAGCCAGGCCTGTGGAGAGAAATTTGGGACCCCAGTACATCATGTTTGCTGGGTCCCCACCCCACCCCCTCCCATTTCATTTTATTTACTCAGATGTTACTGATATTGGGAGGATGGGTTCCAGAGCTTGGGGCCCTGGTACCTCTTGTGCCCCCTCTTGTGTTGTTTCCTCTTGTGCCCCCTCTCATCAGCTCTGCTTGAAGAACTGTGTGTTTTCCTGTTACAGAGGAAGGAAAATGAGAGCTTGTTCCTTCAAAGCCTTCCAGCGACTTGGGGGGGGGGGGAGTCACCCTCACCTTGCCTGGTGTATCCCTAAAAGAAAGAAGATGGGCGAGCAGACAATGGAAGCAGCTTATTGGTTGCTCCATCTGCACTGTAGGGATAAGGCCACATCCTGTACTCCACTAATTAAATTAGGCCACCTGTACTTGAACTGTTGGGGGAGAGAGGGCAGGAAAAGACACCCCTTCCCCCAGAGCCCTTGAAGAGCAGTGGAGTGGCAATCTATCACACAGGGGAAGAAACTATTAACTCATCACTGCCTCCTACTGGATGACAGCTGTGTATGCCACTGTTACGTTTTGATGGCTGTAGTCTAAACAGGATGAAAGCCCTACTACTAACACAGCTAGCAGAGCTCCCCCTTTAGTTTGGATGTTAAAAGATCTGTGTTTTTTTAAGTCAAAGCTCCTGCATTCTACCCCAGATAATATATGTAGTGAAATGGTGTTCACTGTTTGTTGTCATGGATTTATTACAGCTGTTGGATGTAAATCCAAAGGGACAGGAGCATCAACTGGCTAGTTTTTATATGTATCACTGCCCTCTTATGGATGTAACCCTGTTAGAATGTTTGACTATGTTGCCCTCTAATGTTTGCAGTCTACAGAACATATATGCCCTTTTAAAGATTCTTCTTTGTTTCAAACTGTGTTTGGGATCTGAAGGTTCTGGTAGAGATGATATTGATTTTTCAGTTTGGTGGCTGAACCGACAAATTAAAATAAAATAAATACATAAATTTGGTAAATTTCAAACCAAAACTGATTGTTGTTGTTGTTTTTTCTTGCTGAAACAAAAAACAAAAATAAATTCATTTGAGTCCAACAAAATGTTTTGAACATTGTTTTGAAGTTAATTTTTTAAATAAAACATTGATTTGAAATGACATTTTGAAATGAAATTTTGATTCCAAAGTGTTGTTTCAAAATGAAATGTTGAAACAATTCATCTAAAAAATGTCAAAATATTTAGACATTTCTTATTTCTTCTTCCCTTTTTAATTTTATGTTTTGTCTGAATCTAGTCATCATATTTGTCTAGATTTAACCCAGCTCTTGTCCTAGGTTCTATTCCTGATGCCACATGTGCGTAGTTTGGGGTGAGTATAATGTTTATTATTTGTAGCCATGGATTTATTACACAGGGTCTTGAAGAATTAGGAATGAGTTGCTTGTGAGTGGTTTGTATGTGAGAACCTCTGCCTAGGGTCCGGAATCTTTTGCAAACATAGACTGAGATTTGTAATATCAAAAGAACCCGAAAGGCAGTTTGATATTGGGCCACCACTGAGTTCTTTGAAAACTATTTGTACAGTTCTACTGTCATCCTTCCAGGACACTAATAACTCAATTTGGATTAAACCCCCAAAACAAATAATGTCAGAAAAATATTACTTCATTCCCATTGTTAAATCCCACTGTTATCCATGTAATTTTTTAAGGCAGCCTTCCTCACAGATGACAGGTTTGAGGAGGTTACCAAGCAACATGTTAAGTAATGTGAATAAGAGCTTTGCTAGATATGTAACATATCTTCAACACTTACAGAATAATCAGACATTCCTTTTGTTCAGCCAGATGAGAATCACATCCAGTTATTTTCAAATTAAGGGAGTGGGAATTTCTCTATATGGTTCTAAAAACTTGACCTGTATGAACAGAGCAATGAACAAACTTCTCCTTTGCTAGGAAAAACATATAAAAAGTAGGTTGCAACAGGTCATTTGTACAGATGAATTACTATTTTATTGCTTTAAAATGTAACAGTCTTGTGGATATTTTGAAAATATCAAAATTGCATTTTTGTAACACTTAAGTTATTGTGTATTTCTTTTAGCACTGTTAAGCAAGTCAACATTTTCTAATTTAGACCCTATTTTTACCCTACTCAAGTCAATGGCATAACTTCTACTGAATTCAGAGAGACAGCATCCAGTGTTTAGTGGCAAAGCCAACACCCAGCTCACATAGAAATGCCAGGTACTGAAGAGATATGTGGGAAGAGGAGAGGAATTCTTCTATTACCAGGCTGAGGAATGGCAGCAGCTTCCAATGTAGCCTAAGCATGAGTACTGTTTCTTAAATCTGTTATAGGAAGCCAGGGAAGAGGTGGCTGGGGAAAGTTCTAGGCAGAAGCAATGCTTTGAGTCAGAGAAAGAGTAGATTATTGAAATACTATTTTCCTTTTTCTGATAAAGTTCTTTGTTCAGTTTTAGAATAAAGTGTGTCTTTCTGTGATTCTTTACCATAGTCACATGGCATAGCATAAGATGTTGACTCATTTTAAAACAGTATGAATAAGTGGAAAAAACAACTGCCAAAATTTATCGTTCCACAAATCTTTCAGTTCTGTAAAGCTATGGAATGACCTAAGTGGAAGGAGTGCTTCACCAGATTCCTAATCTCAATGAAATTTAACACAAAGCATTCATTTATGCAATGGGAAGGGATTTATGCAATGGGAAGGGATGATGAAAATATTTATAAATCTTTTCTCCTTACTCTGTGAAAGTTAATGAAGAGTGAATAATATTTGTGAAAAATCAGGAGAGCATTTCATTCTCAAAAGAAATGTGACACATTATCAAACACTCAGATTCAGAGATCTGGAAGTCTTTATAAAGGTAATATGCAGAGGATTGTGACTTTGGTGTCATTAGGAAGTACATATAAGATTGTTTAGTGGTTGAGATTTTAAACAAGGAACTGGTGGACAAATTTCAGTTAATACCAGAGCTGACTCTGGAACAGGCAGTGTACACGCCACGGCAATCAGACCTTTTGAAAATGCAACTCATCCAGCAAAGAAGTAGCAGAAGCTTAGTATAAAAGTAAAGCATTCTCATGTGCAATAAACAAGCACCTAATAATGCATCATAAGACCACTGGAAATATGGAAGTTATGAAAAGGGAAAAAAGGATATTTCAGGGCCTGAGGTGGCTGTGGTTTGTACTTAAGATGAGACCTACCTCTAAATTAAAACAGCCCTGGGTAGTGGTCAATAGCACAAGGGGGAAGATATATTTATTAGGTAAATTCAAAGCCTGCACTACCTACAAAGACACTAAATATTTGTTTGACATCTGTGTCAATACAACACAATTAGGCTTCATAAAAAGTATAGAAGAAGTTGGGATGGTGTTTAGTGATAACAGCTTGTTTACAGGACAATCAGTGCAGATTCTATTGAAAGAGTGAGCAGTACTCTTTGCACTTAGCACAGCTCAGAGTGAAGGAAGAACTGGACAGGAGACAGACGAATGGTATAATTGAGTGTACTACTGAACCAACAGAGGATATGAATTTATAGTGTCTGTTATGGGCATATCCATATCTGTATACACATACAGAGGATCAATGATGGATTCAACAGGAAATATATACTCTCCAAGTTAATTGGTGTAACAATATTCTCCTCACTACAGATCCAATCTAGGGCTCACTGAAATCAATAGGAGTCCTTCCATTGACTTCAGTGGGCACTGATCAGGCTGAGGTGCACATAGAGAATTCTGGTGAGCCCCACCTCACCCTGACAGTCCAAGCTGACAACTTTTATAGTGCCTTTCAGAAGATATTACTTTTGTCAGCTACTTTTAGGTCTCAAAAGTAGTCCAGAAATCTTCCAAAGGAAAATGAACAAGACTCTGCGAGTCCTGGAGGGAGTAGAAGTTTATATAGATGACTCTTTAATTTATGGGAAGTCTGAGGAAGAATAGAACATAAGGTTAAAAAGGTTTTAACCAGGGTGCAAATTGGAAAAAAAAACACTGGGTGATGATACTCACCCAGTCTACATCCACAGTATTGATCATGATCTGTTCTCACAGCATTTGCACGACTTCTTTCCAAGACATGCCTCTCTCCTTCCCATCTAGTGGTTACTCCCTCCTCTATTCCTTGGGGGTGTTGAAGGTGGGGAGGAGGAGGAGGAGGAGGAGAGGTGAAGAGGAAAAAAGAGGGAGGAGGAGAGAGAAAGCACATGTGGAGAGGAAAAGGAAAGTTAAGGGGAAGAAACAGAACAGGAGAGAGAATGGAGAGGAAAAGCAGAGAGTAGCCAAGGAGTGCCCCACCAACAACCATAAGGAGGCAGCATAGGCCATGGTGGGCAGGAAAGGGGAACACTGAAGGCCTTCTAGTCCAGGAGCAGCAGTGTTAGGAGGGGTCTGCAGGGCTAACGGTGGTGGCTTGCTAGGTAGTTGGTGCTCTCCTGCCCTCTGGGAGACTTGGTTGTGACTTTGCTCACAAGGCAATGTGATGCAGCAGCTGTCTGAGACAAGGGTTTTTATGCCCTATCTTGGAAGCTGCAGTTTTGAATGGTACATCACTGGCCTATCACAACTGAGGTTCAGGGATTGGTATGAGGCAAGACGGCATTTGGCTTGAAGGAGGTACTGACATAGTGTATGGGTGTATACTTGCCTAATTCAAACCCTGTCAAGACAGATTATGAAGGGAATTGAAGATGTTGGAATATACTTAAACATAGAAAAATATATACTGCAAACCCCTCCCACCTCCAACTAACCAGCTGCAGTATTGAGAGCATTGTAATTAATAAAGAAAGATGAGTGCAGAACATAGAATTGAGATACAAGCATGTATCAGAATAGATGTAATTCTTGAAATTGATCAATTTTGGAGTTAGCTCATATCTACAGTGTCCTGAAAAGGTGAAGCTTAAGACAGATTGTGCATCAGAAATAAAGCACAGGAGCATACTTCCGAGGACCTAAAGAATCTATTGACCACATTCCCAATACAAACATTTAAAGATGTTTCCAAGTTCACTGCCATTTCAGAAGATTCCAGCAGTTATGTTTTTGGTGGTGTGCTTCTCCAGGTACATGTAGATAATTAGAAGCCCATACTAAATTGCTATATGCATTTTTCAGAGTCCGTCACCAGGTCTACTATAAGAGAGAAAGCAGTTTTGGAAAACATATGTACATGTGTGAGTTTCACAAGCAATTTGCATGATTTTGATAATTTGAAGCTTGTGGCAGACCTCAACTATTCATACCATTAAAGACCTAGACATGGTGCCCTTTAGATTGAAGAGATTGCTCATGTGTGTCATGACATTTAAACCTCTTGCAGAATATGCACCAAAGAAGTCATTAGTGGTGACTGATGCCTTATTAAGTATCTCAGTCGACTGCTGACATTCTCCAGAGGCTTGGGATGATAGAGAAACACATGTAGGTATAATTCTGGGTGGCCTTCTATCCTCATTGCAGAAATTGGAAATTATTAAAATAGCCCTTATGCTGATACATAATTGCAAATGGTGTCCAGGTTTATGAAAGAGATAAGAGAGACCAGTTGGCCCAGTTACTTATCAGGGGTCCCACATCCAGCCTGTAATGTCAACTAAATGCAAGGGAATCTCTCTGAAGCTGAGGGCAGTTGTATTCTAGGCCCATTTTCAGGAGAACACATTGGAAAGGAAATATAAGGAACACTGGAGCCTCACAAACAATGGAAGTGTGCATATATGTTGGTGGGTTGTCCTAGCTTAGGGCAGGACTTAAAACACAAGGTGGAGCCATGTGAATCTTGAAGAATGACCAGAAAAACACAACTCAATGATCCTCTTATACTCACTGATTAAGCCAATAGGTCTTGGAGAATAATAGCGCTAGACCCTCGGTAAAGAAAATGGGAATGCCTATCTGGTAGCCATTTTTTCAAGATTTGTAAAAATTCTTCTAATTAGACCCATACATTATCAGGATATAGAAAAGTTAAAAGTCATCTTCTTTCAAGTACACATTACAGAAGACATAGTCACTGACAAAGGGGAACCATCTGACAGCTCTATATTCCAAACTTTTTAGAATACAGTGTGCTTTCAGGCCTACCACCTCCAGTTCCTACCATGCACAAGGGAACTGACTGATGGAGAGAGGAGTACACATTGCTAAGAGAACTGTATAAAAAAAGAACTCATATAAACTCTCCTGAGCTATGCAGAAAACATCTAACTAGTCAGCCTGTATTAAAGAATCAGGTGGCATCTTCAGCCGATTCCAAAGTGAATTGTCCTGTGGTCCTAGTACCAATGGTACTCTTACCACAATCTTAGTGAAGAAAGGTAATCCTGTTGAAAAGCCTATTGAATCCACACCTCTGGGATTTGATAATTCAAGGGAATCAACTGGATAAAGCCATCATGAAGGCCAGAAGATGATAAAATGTAGGGGAGTGGTAAATACAGTGACTTGCCTCAATCTATAATTTATTGTTATGTATTAATTTTTGTTAAAGACTTTTTATACAGTAGAAACGATGGGGAGATGATGTAAGGATGCACAGATTGCTTTTTTAAATCTGTAAGAAAGTAAAGCAGGAGAGGATCTACAAAGATCCAGAGAGAAAAAAGACAGAGTAGCTTTAGGATCATTACTCTTTTCCTAATTCTAATAAGATTCCCTGTTCAATGTTTGAAGAAAGTGATTCTTTATGTGGCTCTTTCCTATTGCCTCATGACACAAAATAAGTAGGGCACTTATGCAGCTGATATATGCAGTAGTGGATTCCTCATTTCCAGCCCACCCATGCGAGATCTGAGTTTAGGAAGCATGAGTAGGAGTATCATACAATTAAGTATCCTTTGCATAATTTAAGAACAATCTAGAGCAATCAGTCTAGGGTAGTTGATGCTTATTTTTCAGTTCAAATGCATTTTCCTTTTTATGTCTCTTAAAATGGTTGCCTTTATACTCCAATGGATTATTCTAGTCATTAGAGTAAGAAGGACAACTAAAAATATACTACATTCAACAAACAGCCACATCTTGGCAATAAGTTGACAATCTAATGGCTTGATTTACATAGGAACATAGGAATTTCCATACCAGATCAGAGCCAGGGCCCAACAGTTGCTGTCTCCAACAGTGACCAGCACCAGATGCTTCAGGGTGTAAGAAACCCAACAATACACAGATAAAGCTGCCTCCCCATTAAGGTCTTATCCTGTCATGAATAGTTGGAGACTGTCTTAAACCCTGAAGCCTAAGGTGTAATATGTCTTCCAAAACTCTGCTTTTAGCATTAGCTATTATAACTCTGGATATTCTTGTTTTCCATAGAAATGTCCAATCACTATTTGAATTTTGCTAAATTCTTGACCTCAACAACAAACCTAAAAAACAAGTAGTCCAACTGAAGTAACTTTTATGAGGACCAGTATGTATATATGTATTATTGTTATTGTGGTTATTATTAGGCTCATGGTAGTGACTAAGGGACTCAGTGAAGTCAGGGCTCCATTGTGCTAAGTTCTATGCAAACCCTTAGGGACAGATTCTGACACCGTTACTCACACTGAGTAGTACCTTACTCCACAAATACTCCCATGGAAATCATTATGGAGTAAGAGGTTGAGTAAAGGTTGAAGAACCTGGCCAATAGTAAATGATAGTTGCTGTTTCAAAGAGATTACAAACTAAAAACACTATGTAACAGGTAGGTGAATGTTGGGGTATGTAAGGTTTAAGTAAAGACCTGGGTAACTGTTAGCATGGTATTAGGGAGGAAGGCACGAGCAGGCACCGTCTCTTCTCTTGATAGATAAAGTGCTATCCCTCTCCCTTCCCTTCTCCTTGTTAAGGATTAATAAGCATTGCAGCTGCATAGGGAATGTGGATGTCTAAAGAATACCCTTTTTGTAAAGAAGTGTTATCTCCTCCTCCCTTCCTTTCCCAGATACATAAACGAGCTCGGGGTCATGGACCCTTCCTCCCTCCCCTGTGAACTGCTGATTAAGGGAACTTGTGGCTACAATTACTGCAAAGAAATATATCTTCAAGGTAAAAATGTCTGTACAATATGCTTAATGCTGTAAACAGTAAACGGGGCGGGTATAATTATATTCAGTATAGCATTCATATTATCAAATAAGGGTTTGGGGGATGTTGTAGTAAATGTGGGTATTTACATATTAACTTAGATAAAAGAGCGTGATGTGGTTAACTCAGTGCTTACTTGACAATTGGGTTGAGGGGAACAAGTACCGCAATAAAGAAGCCCGTTTACTCAATCCGCCTCTGGGTCAGCCTGCTCATTCTCTAACAGTGAGACTAACAGGCAGGGGGAGGGAGGAAGAAGTAACAGTAATAGGAGGATGTTTTGGTGTAGACTAGCTGCGTGAACACTTCATAGATGTTGTAAACAAATAAGCAGCAGCAATCAGCGAAATCATAGCTCATCACAGCTGCACGATTCTATATTTGGACCTTACACTGTGGGTGCTGAGCACCCTTAACTTCCACTGAAACTTAATGCAAGCTGAGGGTCCTAGCAAATGCTTATCCCTTTTAGGATCAAGCCCTTTGAGAGCTAAAAGAAAAACCCTGATTATAATAATTTGTTTTATAGTGTCACTTTACCCTTATGGAAAAATGAGTATACTTGGTATAATTCAAGCATTCTACAGATACTTAGCTATACTAAAAGTCTGCCAAGAATACTAAAAATATACTACTTTTCATAAGGGTATAATTTTCCAGTAATCAGAAGATATACCCTGATTCAAAAATTGCTGCAATTGTTAATGTTGGTGAGAATTACTAACACATCAAAATAGAGGAATATTTGTGGTTAGAAAGCATGTAGCGAGGTTCTTGAGAGCAGTGTTTAAACTGTAAAGGATGCACCTGCTCAAGAAGTACTCACTAAGGGAATACTGCAGTGTGCCAGATGGCTAATATTTTTACATTCCAGGGCAGCTTTGTTATCAAAATGTCTAACTTAAAAACCTTTCAGCAAGGGAGGGGGGATTTACCCTTTACTATAAGTGGAATGTTAATTTTTATTATTTTAAAATCTTCATTCATTTTACTTTTGTTTAGTCCATACAATCTGTCTTGAGGCCCTGGAGTGTTAGTGTTACCAGGTGCTTGCAATATAGTGTAGTAGTAGAGAGTATGAGAGGAGGAAAGTAGGGATATGAAAGAGGGGTTGGATTGGAAGAGAAATTGAAAGATACAAGGAGAAGAAGACAGAGAAAGAATTTTTATGCGGATAGTTGAAGTGATGATGGGAGGAAAGGAGGCAGTAGAAATTTGGGGAGAAGGGAATAAGGAAATGCAGATGGAGATGGGGTGAGGGAAGGGTGAGCAGAGTGAGTAAAAGTGAAGAGAAGAGTGATCAGAGAAGAGTGAAAAACAAATGTAAAGGCAAACAAAAACTAGGTTCCAGGAAGCAAATGTGGCTGGTATGATGAGACAATATGGTAGGGCAAAGACCAATAGAATTAATTAAGTAGTGTAAGAGATAAGTTTGTGCGGGACCTAGTGGATCTTATGAGAGAGAAGCCCATGTAGTAGGCACTAAATATGCTAATATGTTTGTCACACATAAACACACAATTGCATTCAAACGTTTTATCTTTATTTCACTTCTTTTTCTAAAGCCATTTGTAAACAACAGTAAACAGCAGAATGAGGGATACCCCAGCATACTTTCTGCCATATGCCTGCAGCCATGAGTTTATTTCTTACACATCCTCAAAAGCCTCCCTTTTCAGGTCAAAAGTTGGCATCCATTTGTGCACCTATTCCCTAGAAACAATGCACCAGTCATAACATAGGTTGCAATTGGGTTTTTAAAAATGCCCCTCCCTGCAAAAATAATTTCAGTGTTTGAGTCATATTGCTACATTTCACATTGTTTCTTTTGTTATATCCCTGGCATTGCTTAGTTCAATGAACACAATTGTTCTTTGATGTTGCTCTTTCTCTTTGATTCTTTCTAGCCATTTGAACCAGATCATCTGTTGTTAATGTTTATCAATTAATTATATTTGTGTGAAAATACTGTAGATACCTAAGCAATAGGGGAAAATGCAGAAAAGCTCCTTAGAATTCCCACAGTCATCACAGATTTTAGACAGAATGGCTCTGATTCTCTGTCCAATCAAGTTATTCTCAGTGTGGTAATGGGGGAGGGAGGGGCAAGGCTTTAAAACAACTTTGTGTTTCCCCTATACTTTGGATGGGTAGGGACCTTCCTGGACCCCAGTATAAGTGATGCTCTAACTTATCCTTGGCAAAAAGTGGACAGGGCCAAAGTGCAATGCTTCTAGAAATTCATGGCCAGTGGAACAGTCCCAAGGGTAAAGCTCTTGGCTGCCTCCAGTATGTACCTTCCCCCCTCCATAGCCAAATCACATCTGAGGACTGAGTCTATTGAGATAGAGATGGCAATGAGACATCCAAAAGGTGTCTGAGGGAGTCAGAGGCTGAAACAGGACAGAGGTATATTTGAGATTCTTCCAGGCCTGAGATGGTAAATGAAAGTATGGGAGCATATGAGATTTTCTAGGAAGAAAGAATAAAAAAATACAACAGGAGGAGACTGATGATAGAATGCTCAAGTACATTAATAAAGATGAAGAGACAGGAGGAGGAAGATCAACCAAAGATTATGTTGAAGTTGCAGTGAGTAGAGAAAGAAAAGAACCATGAAAAAACAGAGACATTAATTACATTGTAAGGAGATCAAGTGGAGGAAGAGGAAATGATCAGTGGGGTTAAAGGCAACACAGACTGAATAGAAAGTCTCCTTTGACTTTGTTATGTGGACATTATTACTTAGTGTCCTTAGTAGGTGTTTTCTGTCAAGTGGAGAGAGCAGAAGCTAAGTTGAAGAGGAGGGAGAGAGTTGGAGGAAAAAGGAAGTCAAGGCCTGTGTGGGAGTCACTCCAGAGTGCAACCCAACAAGGTTAAGGAGAGGAAACAAAAGAGGGAGGAGACAAGCTAGTCACCCATGTGAAGGCTGAAGTCATGTAGGAAAGGGGAGCTGGGATGAGTTGGGAAGGAGAGTTAGTCATCAAAATCAGGGAAGAAAGAGTGTGGGGAGGGATAATGATCTTATGGAGGGATAAAGGAAATAAAAGCCGAATAGCATTGAAGTTCAGAAGGAGGAGATGGAGTGTAAGAAGGAATTGGCATCAGCTGGAAAAGACAAGAGGGACATGGTTCTTATATCAGCACAGCAGCAGTGGATGAGTTCATGTGTCTGGCCTGTGGCTGTTGAATGAAGCAAGGGGAGGAGAGATAAGTATGGAGTGTAAACCTGATGTGGGACTGAAATGTTTATGGGGAGGGACAGAAAGCAGAGAATGAGGTAGAGATGAGATGAAGATCTTGGAGGGTTAAGAGAGGAGAAAGAATAGGTGATGCTGAAATAATAAAAAGCAACAACATAACAGAGGTCTTGAGTCCAGAACTGGGGGCTGGGGAGATGACATGTTGTTTAAACATGGAAGAGGAATAGTGGGAGTAAACAAGAACATGAAAGCCAAGAAGCAAAAAATAAGGGTGAGATTGTGACACCAGTTTCTAATCTTGAATCATGCCTTAATCCATGAGTAGTCTCTTTGAAGTCAATTGGACTACTCATGGTTATGGTGCTACTCAACACAGGTAAGGGTATCAGAATCTACCTATAAGTGAGGAAATCCTAGTGAGAAGGAGCCTGATCCTGCTCTCATTTATGTTGATTTTACATTGGTGAAACTTCAGTGTGTTCAGGCATTACTCCTGATTTATCGTGGTACATGTCAGAATGAGGTGCATTGTGTACAATGGCTATCGGGATAGCAATGGAGAATTAATATTAAATTAATATTTGCATTTCAGTTTGGATTCTGATATCCAACATCATAACATTTTTAGGTGTTCAGATTGGGGAAGTTAATTTTGGAATAATAATAATAAATAGTTTTAAGTATATTTAACATGAATGAAAGCCCATATTTGACAAATGATAACAAGATGGAATATATATTCAAGCTTTACAGACTGGATTACAGTGAATGAATTGTTACAGCGAATTGGAAACTAAGAATCACTCCTTAGTCTGCCTTTCAAAATAATATTTATTTTTAGTACTGTATTTATTAAATGATATTACAGAAGTGTCTTCCATGTGGAGGGATAACTAGTAAATGCCAAATTTAAATGCCCATTGTGTGAGAGTAGTAGCCCTGGGTCTTGCAATAAGAGGTTGGCATTGTTATGCTGGTTGCAGGAGAAAATAAATGTGGTATGCACCAATGCTTTGATCCTACACTTTAAGTAATGTGGGATTCCACTCCAGTTTCTTTCCTGGTTCTGAGAGCTCATATAGATTGTCAGGAGTTCAGTGAATTAATGCTACAGGCAGATAAACACATGGATTTTCCTGATGTTTGCAGATTGAAATTATTCAAATTAAATACAGTTTGCCCAAAGAGTAAATTAGTATTATGCACCTGTAGCAAATAGAATATAGATATTTCAGATAAAGTATGAACATTCAGCACAATTTTACCTCATTAGCACTCCGGAGGTAGAAGTGTCTTAATTCTTTACAGTTGCAAGCACAGTTGCTGGCATCCATGGCCATTTTATAATTCTCCATAAAACATTTAGTCAAAAATAAACAAATTACTATGAACAATGTTGAGAAGCCAATCCAATGGGTCATTCATTTGCAGTGTGAATTACTACATGGGAATCTAAAAATGCTTTGTCACTCTGACTGCTTGGGGTACCAAGGAAGAGCCCTTCCCAGAGTTGGACTGGCTGGATCTGTAGTACTGCAGCTTTGGAAGCAGTTGCTTCTTGTTACTAGCAGCCGGGGTTATAAAGAACCTGTTCAGAACATATGAAGCTGCATTTTGGAAGGGAGGACTAAGATGTGCTGGGAATAAAAAGGATGGTCAGAAAGGATATGATCCAGCTCCCATCGAAGTAAACGAAGGAAATGGAGCAGGCTCAAAGAAGCAAAAACTGAAAATTCCTTTCCTGGCTCTCATCCTTACACATGGTTCCTGTTAGGCATATGACCTCTTTGGGGATTGAGGGGCAAATGAGTGCTTAAAGTCCCATAAAGTGGTGCTTACCTTGATATCAGAAATAAAAGGTGGAGAGTGTTATAGTGTGTATCTGCACACTTAGTTTTTGTTTTTCCCCAAAATGCTAATTTTTTCTCATATTCTTGAATTAAAAAAGTTTAAGGAACTTGGAAGTGCTTTAGCTTTAGTTCTCTGCTCACTTACCTTGGCAACACATGTACTGCAAGATTCATTATCATATGTGAAGACTACTCTCTAAAGGGTGTTAGTTAATTTACCCTCAATAGCTGCTTCATTGTGGTATTCTATTAATTAGACCAGTGAAAATCTTCAAACCCTATTAATAATGTCTTTGTCTGCTCTGAATGCTCACTCTTACGTTCCTTTCCAGGCTTAATTTTGGCTTTCAATTTTTTATTTTAGTTGTGTGCATGTTTACCATTTTTAATAAGCCTCTTCAATATGTAGATTTTTCTTTGCCTGAAATATGTTCACCTGTTCATTTTGTTAAGTCTACAACAGCCATTGCAGAAGCTGGATGTGCTCTTGACTGGTAGTCTAAGACAGACATTCTTTCAATGTGAAAAATATATCATTTGAATATTTTGAAACTGGAACAGGGAGACAGTTGTATCCCCTTAGCAGAGAATATATTAGAGACTATTCACATTAGACACATTATTACATACATTTAGAACTATGTTAATAACTGTCACCCTTAATGATGAACTATCAGCTCAAGAAAGGTACGTCACTATCATTGTGGACAGCTAAGTGAAGACATCTGCTCAATGTGCAGATCTGGTCAAAAAAGCTAAGAAGATATTAGGATGCACAAGGAATGGGATGGAGAATAATATCAAAAATATTACGATGCTGTTAGTATCTGTTTGTAAATATTAACCCTTTTAGTCCTTTTTCTGTATATTTGATTCATTTACATATCCAATATCCTTTAGAATCTTATGATATTAACAAAGCGTATGTTGATTTCTAAGGCCCAGAACACTGGTCCTTGACTGAGGAATTCTGTGCATTAGACTGTATCTAATAATGTGTGGTGCCTTCATATCTATAAAACTCCAGATATTCTTGGAAACCATCCCCTTTAATATCTATCTATCTATCTATCTATCTATCTATCTATCTATCTATCGGGAAACCGATAAGAAATTATTGTTACAGCAGATGTTTCCTATTAGGGAATCAACAGGAAAGAATGATTATGGGGGGAGAAAGACTGACTGAAAGATATTATCCTGATGAATTGTTAGTCCTCTCAGCTGTAAATAATTATGTGTTCACACATAAATCAAGTAAACTGAGAATGTATAGAAATGACATCAAAACATATGTTTCTTTTGGCAAAAAAAGGTTTTCTTTGTTTAAAAATCCTATATAATGACACTGGTGTTGGAACTTAGTTGGGGAGTGAAATTGCTGCATCCCACCAGATACAGGGAAGAAGATACATAAAGCCAGCTCTTTAACATATCAAGGGGGCAATGTACACCTCTACCTCGATATAACGCTGTCCTTGGGAGCCAAAAAATCTTACCGCGTTATAGGTGAAACCGCATTATATTGGACTTGCTTTGATCCACCGGAGTGTGCAGCCCCGCCCCTCCCCCCCGGAGCACTGCTTTACCGCGTTATATCAAATTCGTGTTATATTGGGTGGTGTTATATCGAGGTAGTGGTGTATCTATTCTTTCTGTATTCTGTATAGTGCTGTATTAATCTTTTATTAATAATCTTTGATTATATCATTCCAATTAAGCCTGTTATTTTACAATTTTCAGTCATCGTTAACTCAGACATGCAACAATTCTATTATGTAAATGAATGATGTAGCCTCATACTACTGGTTACCGCACCGTAAAAAGGATATTGCAGTATTACAGAGGATTCAAAGATGGGTGATGAGAATGATTAGCAGCATGGAAAAGCTCTCATATGAAGGGAAATTGAAAAGATCAGGATAGTTTACCTTGGAAAGGAGACAAATAAGAGCTGGCATGATAAAAGTATTTAAAAGTATGTACTAGGAAAGGTACATCAGGTTTAACTATTTTTCTTTCTCATAGCACAAGCACAAGAGCATATTCAATGAAACTGAATGAATCCAATTCAAAACTGATAAAATGTATTTCCTTTTAACACAATTGTAATTAGACTGTGGAACTCATTGCCACAGGATGTCATTGAAGCGAAAAACCTAGCAAGATTCAAAGCAGAACTGGACATTTATATGGATAACAAGAATATCCAGAGTTACAATAGTTAATGGAAGAAATATTAAACCTTATTAAGGGATTAGGAGGATATCTAATGTGTGGAGTGGGGAGAAGGGCCAGATTATCCTACATCTTCCTACTGTGGTGGTGGTAGTGGGTCTTACATCTTCCTCTGAAGCATCTGGTTCTGGCCACCATTGGAGACAAGGTAGCTGATTACCTTGGTTCTGATCCAATCTGGCAATACCTGTAACATTGAGAATTATGTATGTGTTCTTTCCCTCCCAGAGGGATACATCCTTCTCTTCTGCATATCAAAACTCTGAAGATTATTAATCAGCCACCGGGGTCACTGGGGAGTGATGCAAAACATTCCTGCCACCACTGTGAATGGATGGTAAAGTGGCTCTGTGGAACTCCTAGCTAAAGATGGTACAAGTACATTCAATGAGCTACTTATTCAACAAATGTAGCCCCTTTTTTCTGTTTACAAACCATCTGTAAATAGACTTGGATTTTTAAAAAGTTATTTGTTATTTAAAGTTATTCAGCTGATTCATTATGTGAATGAATTTAAGCCTATTGCTTACATGCAAATTATTCAGTGGTATTAGTACTTTTATTATTCAAGCTGGTCACATGAACTCAGTTTTTGCAAATATTCTCATGAATAGACATATCGGCACCTGTATTCACAACTCCTTCCATGAATATGTTTGTGAACACCAAATTATGGGCATGAGTGTTAGCAAAAAAAGGAGTTATAAACATCATAAAAGGGAATTCAGGGGGTTTTTTTTAATTTAAATTAATATTTGCAAATTTTGTTTGCACTATTCACCCACTTCTATTTCTAGCAAGATATTTGAACTGGGAATACAAACCTAACAAGACTGAACTAATGCAGTAGATTTATCATTCACATCCTTCAGATAGTTGAGAAGAAGTAGAACCATGAGGCTATGAATAAGAGAATCCTTTATTTCATTAAGGGATACTGTACTGTAAGGGATAGTATAAGGATACAGCTATACATACTAAATGTTATACACACATACTTCCAACCAGTTCTCACTAGCTCTAATCCAGTTTTCTCTAACATATGTGTCACATTATGACCCATATTCTTCATAGAAATATGCTTATGATATGAATATCATATCTGAGATGTATTTTATGCAAGAGGGGTCATGTACGGTATCATTGGAAAGGTTATGATTTACTGAATGTATCATTTCTGTATCTGAAGTTAGGAATATTGACTAACAATTACAAAAGTGTTTGCATCTGGGAAATGCCCACCATACAGTAGGCAATCACCTGAATGGGCCATTAGGAAGAACAATAAGACTTTGAAGATACTAATCTCCCGCCTTACTGAGAAGCTTCCTGGGTTGCTGCTTTGACACTGAAAAATCATGTGATTGTGTCACCTGGTACTAGACCTCTGTCTTGTGCTTCCAGTGTTTTTCCATTAAAAGAGGAGGTGGGGGTCAGACTGGGAAACAAAAGATTCCCCCCATATGTAAATCCTATTTAAGGCTAGGGAGTGAATTAATCAAGGCTCTTCTCCAGTGCCTCCCTGTCCAAGAAGGAAGATTGCTGAAAACACCTGAAGAAACAAAGGAACTAAGCTGGGGGTAGGGGGCTGAGTACAGGCAAGACAGATCAGCCTGTAAAACGAATCACTGGAGATTTAAGCAGCAAGCAGTGCAGTTTACCTTCAAGAAACTCTGCAACATGCTTGAAACAACATTTTGGGTGAGAAATTATTATTTTCTCCTGTGGTATCGGGAACAGAATAGGCTCACTGCTCCTCCTGCATGTCGTAAGAGGCAACTAAAAGGGGGCTGTCTGGAGAGGGATGGCCTCCACCAGGTTAGAAATTTGCCAAGACACACCATATGATGAGCAAGTCAACCATGTCCATACTGGATTGGTCACAGCCCGGGTTAATAATGACCGTGCCAACTGTCTCCCACCAGGGTGGACGCGACAAGTATACTACTGGTGTAACCCCAACAAAGAGGATCTGTGGAACAGATAGCATCACCATAGCCACATGGAATGTAAGGACATTGAGACAAATAGGGAGGTTGAAAGAACTCTCATATGAAATGGAACAATACACCTGGCACCTCCTAGGAATCTCTTAGGTCAGAGGGAAGAACTTTGGAGAGGCACTAATGGAAGAAGGCCATGTACTCTATTACAGTGGAGAGGATAAACATGTCAATGGTGTTGGATTTCTTGTGCATAAGGATATCAAGAATTCAGTATTAGGATGCCACCCAACATCCAGCAGTCTTATTTTCATCCATCTAAAGGCAGTACCATTCAATATCACAGTGGTACAAGTCTACGCCCCTACAACAGACTATGACGATGGGCAAATTGAAGATTTTTATAATCAGCTCCATGACATCATTGATAAGGTACACAAGAAAGATATCCTGATTGTACAGGGAGATTGGAATGCTAAAGTCAGTACTGATGCACAGGCAGATTGGTGGGATTATTGTGGCCCTTTCTGTAATGCGGTAACCAATGAGAGAGGACTGAGACTTTTGGAGTTTGCCAGCTATAACAATCTGGTTCTTGCAAACACATTAGGAGTACATAAAGCATCAATAAGATCAATGTGGCATGCATCTGATGGTTTACATCACAATCAGATTGACTACATCATGGTGCAAAACTGATTTCGTTCTGGGATCAACAGAGCTAAAGGAAGGAGCTTCCCCAGTGCTGATGTTGGAAGTGATCATGACCTTGTGATGCTAAACTTTTGGCTGCGGCTAAGGAAAATTGTTAGGTCAAAGTTCACCAGAATAAGTTTGACTTAGAAAGATTTAGAGACCGAAGCATTGCAGATTCATTCCAAGCAATTATCAGTGGAAAATTTGCTCCGTTCCTTGCTCTAGAGGAAGATGGAGAAACAATAACCAACAATTTCAATGCTGTAATGACTGAGGCAGCTATGGACATTCTTGGAAACCACCGTAAGAAGATAAAACCTTGGGTCACAAATGAAATACTACAAATGTTTGACATTAGAAGAGAACTCAAGAGAGACAAAACTGCACTGAGGGAGCTGATAAATACAGAGTGATTGGCAGAAAGATCAAGAAAGGAATGGAGGTGGCCAAAGAGATATGGATCAAAAAACAATGCTCTAAAATTGAAGAGTGTATCAATAATAAAAATAGCAAACAAGCCTTCCAGATTGTAAAAGATCTGACGAAGGGAAGATGGACCAAAGCTAACACAATTCAAGACAAAAAAGGGAACAGTCTTACAGAAGACAAGGACATCATCAATAGGTGGATAAATTATCGCTTTTATCTATACAATCACCAGACAAATGGAGATCCTAGTGTCCTAGACAGCCCAGATTCAACAGAGGAGGATGTCTTTTCAATACTGCATGAAGAAGTGGAGACAGCCGTGAAATCACTCAAGAATGGAAAGGCTACAGGTATTGACAACATCCCAGCCGAACTGATGAAATTTGGAGGAGAAATAGTAATAGACGTACTCACCAAGATCTGCAACAAGATCTGGCAGACTGGCGAGTGGCCCTCCACTTGGACACAGTCACTAATCATCACTCTGCCAAAGAAACGCAACCTGCAATTGGGACTATAAGCTTAATTAGCCGTCCCAGAAAAGTGATGTTGAAAGTCATATTGAACAGATTGAAGCCACAAGCAGAGAATATCACTGAAGAACAGGCTGGCTTTCATGCTGGAAGAAGTACCACAGAACATATTTTTAATCTTCGTGTTCTATGTGAGAAGTACTTACAACACCAGCAGGACGTCTACCACATCTTTGTTGACTTCAAGAAGGCATTTGACAGAGTATGGTACGAAGCAATCTGGGCAACCATGAAGAAGTACAATGTTGGTTGTAAGCTTATTCTTACCATTAAACAACTGTATGCCAAAGCCAGCAGTGCAGTTCTTGTCAATGGCACAATAGGAGAGTGGTTTTGTACCACTGTTGGAGTCTGGCAAGGCTGCCTTCTTTTGCCCACACTGTTCAACATCTACTTGGAGCACATAATGGCTGATGTTCTTGGAAGATCACATATGCACAGTCAGCACTGTGGGGTGAAGAATCTCAAATCTTCAGTTTGCTGATGACATTGACAGCCTGGCAGGTAGTGAAGATGAACTTGCCAACCTTGTGAAATGATTGGATGAAACCTCCGCAAAATACGTTATGGAAATCAGTGCAGAGAAAACCAAGCTGATGATAAACAAACATGATGAGATCAGCTCATATATTACCGTCAGTGGACAAGAGATGGAGACAGTGAAACAGTTCAAGTATTTGGAGGCAATCATTACTGATGAAGGATCAAAGGCAGAAATTCTGGCAAGAACTGCGCAAGCACAAGCAACAGTGGCAAAGCTAAAGCCAATTTGGAGAAACAAGAACATCTCTCTGGAATCCAAACTGAAACTGCTGCATGCACTGGTCATCTCCATTTTTCTGTATGTGTGTGAGACATGGACCCTTATGGCAGAACTTGAATGGAAAATACAGGTAGTAGAGATGAGATACTTCTCTAAAATCCTCGGCATCTCCTATTTCGATCACGTCATTAATGAAGAGGTCTGCAACATTATCACCCGATGCACTGGGTCATATGAAGACCTCCTAATGGCCATGTAACAAGATCATCTAGCCTATCCATGATCATCCTCCAAGAGGCAGTACAGGGGAAGAGAAGAAGAGGTAGACAGACGAATAGATGGATTGACAACATAAAAGAGTGGATAGGAATGGACTTCGTGGAGACTCAAGCACTGACAGACAATTGGTTGATTGCTTATCAGTGATGGTGCCCCAACGATCCAGATTGGTCATTGATGGGACTTAAGATGGCTGAGGAGTCCAATTCATGCTCTACAGGTTTTTCCACATATGACACATATGGTTGCTTAGAGAGAGCACAACTGCTGGTCAGGATGCTGTACCCTTTACTTCTTCCTCTAAGCCTCTTGAGCCAAGCAATTCTCTTCAAAATGGACTGAGGCTTGATGTGTGATGCAACACCATTGCAGTCTGTTGCCAGCCAGCTCTTCCCAATTCGTGGGGTCAATGCCTCCCTTCTTAAGATATACTTTCAGGGTGTCCTTGTAGTGTTTCCTCTGTTTCCTCTGTCCCCTGCAGGTCCTCTTACCATTACTAAGTTGAGAAAAGAGGACTTGCTCTGGAAGACGAGTATCAGCCATCCACACAATGAGCAGCCAAGCAAAGTTGATGTTGCATAATCTTCAACTGGTGATGTTATCTGCAGAGAGAATGCTGGCATTGGTGTGAAGGTCTTCTCATCTGGTACAGAAAACCTTCCAAAGGCATCACTGTTGGTACCACTCCAGATGCTTAATATGGCTTCAGTATGTGACCCATGTCTCTCACCCATAAAGCAGAGTGGGGATGACTACTGCATTGTAGACCAGGATCTTAGTTTCCATCCACAGATATCTGTTAATAAAGACACAATAGAGCAACTTTTCAAAAGATATGCTGGCACAACGGATCCCATGTTCAATCTCCACATCAAGATTGGCTATTTGGAAGAAGTGGCTACCAAGGTAAGGGAAATGCTCAATGTTTTTCAGAGGTTCACCACTGCTGATAATTTGTGGGAGAAGGGGGACAACTTGTGCTGGGGCAGGCTGGTGGAGCACCTTGGTCTTCCTAATGTTGAGGGAAAGTCCCAGGTTATGATAGGTGCCTGAGAAGAGATCTAGGGTGGATTGCAAGTCAGTATTGGTGTGCACAAGGATAGCAAGTTGTCAGCATACTGAAGGTCAATAATAACAGTCCTGGTGATTTAGTTTTAGACTGAAGATGCCATAGATTGAAGAGCTGGCTGTCCATGAGATACTCAATCCCGATTCCAGAAGAAAGGTGGGCATAAATAAGAATCAAAATTATAGCAAGATAGATGGTGGCAGACTTCAGATTTGTGGTTAGATAGCGTCTCAAAATGTTCCTTCCAATGTTGCTTGAGGGCTACATTGTCCTTAAGAAGGTTGGAGGTGTCCTGGTATCACAGAGGGGTTGTGCCATTTCAGGTTGGCCAGTATATCTCTTTCATTGCTTGAAAAAAAGCTTCTTGTGTCATGTTGATCAGGGAAACTCTGGATCTCCATGGCTTTTGCTTGCCATCATTGATTCTTGATGTCAAACAGCTGCCTTTGAACTATAGTTTTAAGTCAATAAGTTTCTCATTTTTGCTGAGTATAGGGTTCATTTTGCCAAGTGCAAAATGCACTTCTCTTCTGATGAATAAGTACCAAGATTTCATCATTGTTCTCATTAAGCCAATCCCGATGGCATGAGTGAAATATCCAATTGATTCAGCACACACCTTGTGAATAATGGTCTGGAACTCCTCTCAGTGTGTTTGGATGTCATTCATGTCAGGTACGTCAGAGAGCCTCTCACTGAGGTGCTGCTAAAGAGTCTCGTGACTAGCATGATTTTGGAGTGCCTTGATGTTAAATCTCGTCTGCATTCCTTTTATTTGTTTATAGTGTTGTGGTGCAAGGTGCATGTTCATGATTGGCCTGACTAAATGATGGTCTGTCCAACAGTCATGGCTCATTTAATATGGGCATCGGTACAATCACGGGCTCTGACAATGATGTAGTCAATAAGGTGCCAGTGTTTAAGAACATAAGAACATAAGAAAAGCCGTACTGGGTCAGACCAAAGGTCCATCTAGCCCAGTATCTGTCTACCGACAGTGGCCAATGCCAGGTGCCCCAGAGGGAGTGAACCTAACAGGCAATGATCAAGTGATCTCTCTCCTGCCATCCATCTCCATCCTCTGACGAACAGAGGCTAGGGACACCATTCTTACCCATCCTGGCTAATAGCCATTTATGGACTTAGCCACCATGAATTTATCCAGTCCCCTTTTAAACATTGTTATAGTCCTAGCCTTCACAACCTCCTCAGGTAAGGAGTTCCACAAGTTGACTGTGCGCTGCGTGAAGAAGAACTTCCTTTTATTTGTTTTAAACCTGCTGCCTATTAATTTCATTTGGTGACCCCTAGTTCTTGTATTATGGGAATAAGTAAATAACTTTTCCTTATCCACTTTCTCAACATCACTCATGATTTTATATACCTCTATCATGTCCCCCCTTAGTCTTCTCTTTTCCAAGCCGAAGAGTCCNCAGTCACTTACCCCACAGATGCTGTATTAGCTCCTCCTTCACCTGGAGAACTCCCTTGCGAAACTCCCTGTTAGCAGCCCCTGTTCGCAAAGCTCCCTGGTCGCTTGTGCGCGGCTTTATAAAGCCCTGGCCTGAGTGAATGCCCCGCCCACTGATTAAGGCTCAGCCAATTACCAGAGGCTTCGACCTTTCAGACCTGCCTCCAACTGCCAGCCAGAGCACACGGTCCCTCAAACAACCAAACAAACAAACAGACTGACAAACACAAGCTCAGCACACAGCAAGTAACCCCCAATCACAAACAAACACACACTACAGACAGTCACTTACCCCACAGATGCTGTATTAGCTCCTCCTTCACCTGGAGAACTCCCTTGCGAAACTCCCTGTTAGCAGCCCCTGTTCGCAAAGCTCCCTGGTCGCTTGTGCGCGGCTTTATAAAGCCCTGGCCTGAGTGAATGCCCCGCCCACTGATTAAGGCTCAGCCAATTACCAGAGGCTTCGACCTTTCAGACCTGCCTCCAACTGCCAGCCAGAGCACACGGTCCCTCAAACAACCAAACAAACAAACAGACTGACAAACACAAGCTCAGCACACAGCAAGTAACCCCCAATCACAAACAAACACACACTACAGACAGTCACTTACCCCACAGATGCTGTATTAGCTCCTCCTTCACCTGGAGAACTCCCTTGCGAAACTCCCTGTTAGCAGCCCCTGTTCGCAAAGCTCCCTGGTCGCTTGTGCGCGGCTTTATAAAGCCCTGGCCTGAGTGAATGCCCCGCCCACTGATTAAGGCTCAGCCAATTACCAGAGGCTTCGACCTTTCAGACCTGCCTCCAACTGCCAGCCAGAGCACACGGTCCCTCAAACAACCAAACAAACAAACAGACTGACAAACACAAGCTCAGCACACAGCAAGTAACCCCCAATCACAAACAAACACACACTACAGACAGTCACTTACCCCACAGATGCTGTATTAGCTCCTCCTTCACCTGGAGAACTCCCTTGCGAAACTCCCTGTTAGCAGCCCCTGTTCGCAAAGCTCCCTGGTCGCTTGTGCGCGGCTTTATAAAGCCCTGGCCTGAGTGAATGCCCCGCCCACTGATTAAGGCTCAGCCAATTACCAGAGGCTTCGACCTTTCAGACCTGCCTCCAACTGCCAGCCAGAGCACACGGTCCCTCAAACAACCAAACAAACAAACAGACTGACAAACACAAGCTCAGCACACAGCAAGTAACCCCCAATCACAAACAAACACACACTACAGACAGTCACTTACCCCACAGATGCTGTATTAGCTCCTCCTTCACCTGGAGAACTCCCTTGCGAAACTCCCTGTTAGCAGCCCCTGTTCGCAAAGCTCCCTGGTCGCTTGTGCGCGGCTTTATAAAGCCCTGGCCTGAGTGAATGCCCCGCCCACTGATTAAGGCTCAGCCAATTACCAGAGGCTTCGACCTTTCAGACCTGCCTCCAACTGCCAGCCAGAGCACACGGTCCCTCAAACAACCAAACAAACAAACAGACTGACAAACACAAGCTCAGCACACAGCAAGTAACCCCCAATCACAAACAAACACACACTACAGACAGTCACTTACCCCACAGATGCTGTATTAGCTCCTCCTTCACCTGGAGAACTCCCTTGCGAAACTCCCTGTTAGCAGCCCCTGTTCGCAAAGCTCCCTGGTCGCTTGTGCGCGGCTTTATAAAGCCCTGGCCTGAGTGAATGCCCCGCCCACTGATTAAGGCTCAGCCAATTACCAGAGGCTTCGACCTTTCAGACCTGCCTCCAACTGCCAGCCAGAGCACACGGTCCCTCAAACAACCAAACAAACAAACAGACTGACAAACACAAGCTCAGCACACAGCAAGTAACCCCCAATCACAAACAAACACACACTACAGACAGTCACTTACCCCACAGATGCTGTATTAGCTCCTCCTTCACCTGGAGAACTCCCTTGCGAAACTCCCTGTTAGCAGCCCCTGTTCGCAAAGCTCCCTGGTCGCTTGTGCGCGGCTTTATAAAGCCCTGGCCTGAGTGAATGCCCCGCCCACTGATTAAGGCTCAGCCAATTACCAGAGGCTTCGACCTTTCAGACCTGCCTCCAACTGCCAGCCAGAGCACACGGTCCCTCAAACAACCAAACAAACAAACAGACTGACAAACACAAGCTCAGCACACAGCAAGTAACCCCCAATCACAAACAAACACACACTACAGACAGTCACTTACCCCACAGATGCTGTATTAGCTCCTCCTTCACCTGGAGAACTCCCTTGCGAAACTCCCTGTTAGCAGCCCCTGTTCGCAAAGCTCCCTGGTCGCTTGTGCGCGGCTTTATAAAGCCCTGGCCTGAGTGAATGCCCCGCCCACTGATTAAGGCTCAGCCAATTACCAGAGGCTTCGACCTTTCAGACCTGCCTCCAACTGCCAGCCAGAGCACACGGTCCCTCAAACAACCAAACAAACAAACAGACTGACAAACACAAGCTCAGCACACAGCAAGTAACCCCCAATCACAAACAAACACACACTACAGACAGTCACTTACCCCACAGATGCTGTATTAGCTCCTCCTTCACCTGGAGAACTCCCTTGCGAAACTCCCTGTTAGCAGCCCCTGTTCGCAAAGCTCCCTGGTCGCTTGTGCGCGGCTTTATAAAGCCCTGGCCTGAGTGAATGCCCCGCCCACTGATTAAGGCTCAGCCAATTACCAGAGGCTTCGACCTTTCAGACCTGCCTCCAACTGCCAGCCAGAGCACACGGTCCCTCAAACAACCAAACAAACAAACAGACTGACAAACACAAGCTCAGCACACAGCAAGTAACCCCCAATCACAAACAAACACACACTACAGACAGTCACTTACCCCACAGATGCTGTATTAGCTCCTCCTTCACCTGGAGAACTCCCTTGCGAAACTCCCTGTTAGCAGCCCCTGTTCGCAAAGCTCCCTGGTCGCTTGTGCGCGGCTTTATAAAGCCCTGGCCTGAGTGAATGCCCCGCCCACTGATTAAGGCTCAGCCAATTACCAGAGGCTTCGACCTTTCAGACCTGCCTCCAACTGCCAGCCAGAGCACACGGTCCCTCAAACAACCAAACAAACAAACAGACTGACAAACACAAGCTCAGCACACAGCAAGTAACCCCCAATCACAAACAAAAGGGAAGGAGTTACGGCCGGCGAGGGGCTCCCACTCCCTTCCCACTCCCCTTCACCTGGACAACTCCCTTGCGAAACTCCCTGTTAGCAGCCCCTGTTCGCTAAGCTCCCTAGTCGCTTGTGCGCGGCTTTATAAAGCCCTGGCCTGAGTGAATGCCCCGCTCACTGATTAAGGCTCAGCCAATTACCAGAGGCTTCGACCTTTCAGACCTGCCTCCAACTGCCAGCCAGAGCACACGGTCCCTCAAACAACCAAACAAACAAACAGACTGACAAACACAAGCTCAGCACACAGCAAGTAACATGGATGTTTCCAAGTGGTCTTATATTTGTCCCGCTGTCTAAAGATGGTATTTGTGATAAGCAAATCATGCTCCACACATTTGCTGAGGAGAAGAATGCTGTTAGAGTTCACTTTCCCCGCCCCTTCTTTCCCAGTGGTGCCTCTCCAGAGTTTGGAATGTTGTGCAATTCTTGCATTGAAGTCATCCAGGACGATAAGGTTGTCTTCCTTGGCTCCTTGGACCACTATTTTGTTGTGGTGGAGAGGCTTGTGTGTCCCAATGACTCTCAGAACTATTTCGTACGGAGTCTTGTACTCCTGGTAGGGTCACCCTTGGTGAACATTTCTGAGGTGAGGTTCCAGAGAAATTGTGGTCCAAACTTCTTAAGACCTCAACAGCAGAATAGGCATATTTGAGGACTTGTCAGTTCTCTGCAGTTGTGAAGGCGGATGAGGGCTGCTGCAGGACAGAGACCTCTGGTTTTGTTGGACTTCCCCTTACCTTCCAAATTTTGTGAGGTTGCCACCTGCTCACCACCTCCCCCACATTAAAAGATTTCATGCTTAGTCCTTTGCCAAAGATGTTAACATCTCACACTAATAAAGTCCTATGGTGATGGATGAGTGGTGGTGGGGACAGGAGCAGTGATCTCTGTGAGTGCCTAGACACAAATCTGCATGGAGATGGCGGCTGTGTGTTGATCATCTTGTGCTTGGACTTGTGAGACAGAAGAGCAATTTGGCAGCTGCAGCCATGACTGAGCAGTCCTTTTCAGGATCTCCTCTGCTCACCCTGAGTGAGGAAGGGCCTAGAAATGATGGCAATGTAATAAAACCTGTTTTTAAAGGCTAAAGAATTAGCATGTAATCAAAATCAAGGGTACAAAACTTTGCTATTAAAAAGAATGTTATCTGTGGCTCTATGTCTTACACATAAAGGGCTCTGCTCAGCAATGTGAGCTATGTGAGGGTGTATTTTCACTTCAGCATGTGTTTTGCCCCCCCCCCCCCCCCCATGGCTTGATGGCCATGTCCAGGTGGATCACTCTACCTACAGTCAGAACATACGAAGCAAAGAAATGAAATTCGTCACTTGGAATATTTGCACTCTCATGGATTCCCCAAGCAGTGACAGTCCTGAAAGAAGAAGTGCCTTAATAGCTAGAGAACTTGCAAGAAATGATATTGATATTGCTGCCCTAAATGAGACCTGCTGGGCAGATGAAGGCCACCTGAAAGAAGGTGGAGGTGGCTATATCTTTTTTTTTTAAAGGAAAGCCGTCTGAAGAAAGGTGTATTCATGGGGTTGGTTTTGCCATCAAGAACAAGATTGCTAGCCAGCTTTTAGAACTCCCTATGGGTATTAACAAATGTCTCATGATTCTTCATCTTAAGCTTAGTAACAACCAGTATGCCACGGTCATCAGTGTGTATGTTCCCACACTTGACATTGACGAAGACAAGAAGGAGGAGTTCTACTGTGCTCTTGATGCAGTTCTCACTGCCACAGCCAAGCCTATGTTAGGTGACCTTCCACCAAGATTCATATGCACAGATATTACAGACTGATTCTATTCCCAGTGGTGTCAGGGGGACTTTCATCATGAACTTCAACAGGACCATAGCGCATATTTTACATTTCTTAAATCCTTTTCTAGTGCACTTTTTAATGCCACATACAAAACACATGCTGAAGTGAAAATACACCCTCACACAGCTCACATTGGTGAGCAGAGCCCTTTATGTATAAGATATAAAGCCACAGATAACATTCTTTTTAATAGCAAAGTTTTGTACCCTTGATTTTGATTACATGCTAATTCTTTAGCCTTTAAAAACAGGTTTTATTACATTGCCATCATTAAAGCTCTGAAGAAGTTTAATGATACAAAACAATAATGGACAAACTCACTCCAAGACTTAAGCCCCATGGTATAAAATTATACGGTAGAGGGATTAAAATAAGAGTGTGACAAAGAAGTTCTCTTGAATAAATGCTGCCATCTTTGTTCCATTTCCTCAGTTTGATCAATGGTTGCATTACATAGTATTGTACTACATCATAATTGTGGTTTAAAGAAAGAACCTTATTTTTAGAAAAATCATTTTTTCGGTAGACATTCTATCAAAAATAGGTAGGGAAAAACTTTGAACTTGGGATTTTAGCTAAGACTTGGGATTTTAGCTAAGGACAATTGCTTAGTTGTTGCAGTTAATGGGAGTTCCTTTGTCATTTCTTGCACATTACTTAGAATAATTACACGTTGTCTGCTTCTGGAAACACTAATTAGGCTGTCATACATGAGAGGATAATATCTGGATCTGGGGTCTAACCACACTTTCCAGGTTTCTCACAAATAAACAAACAAACTCTACATATTGAAACATATAAATAGGATTGTTTGGGTGCCCAATATTGGGTGCCCAACAATCTCTGTGGTCTTTCAAGTCATGCAAACTGTGAAGGCTATAGATTCTGACTCTGCAGTAGAAAACATCTGCATGCAGTAGAAATCCAAAACCAGCAACCCTCTGCAAACATCCACCCACTGATTACCATATTTACCCAGAGCTATTCAATTGACAGTTTTAAGAGTTGCCCAAGAATGGACTTATTCTTGGGCCCTTTAATTTTCCTTATTTGGCCAATAGAGCAGCATAGCTTTGCTCTTTATTCAGATTTCAGAAAAAACAACAACAGGTAGTCCATAGGAAACCTTTTCCAATTTTCATTTTTTCCCCATGAAATACCAAGCTGCAGAGGGAGGGTGAGGAACCACTCTACTCATGCAGGTTAGCTCTTCCCCTTCCACTGTCCACAATGAATGAATCATTAGTAGTTTTAAATATAACTCCATCTTTGTATATCCACTGATTTTGTTCATGTCATAAAGTTGACTGGAGTATCTTCTTTGCACAGCTACCTGCAAGATTCAGCAGAAATTAGTCCAAATAACTTAATAAACCAAGAAAAATCTTTCAAACCAAACCAAAAAACGTAAGAAAAATATTTATGTTCACATCATACACTCAGAGAAATTAGATAAACAAATACTCTTGCTGGAAGGTTGCAACATAACACGACTTTCTTTCTCAGAATTCAGAACTACACAAAAGAACCTCAGACCAGAGAGAGATAAAAGAGGCTGCTCCCTAAGGTAACAAGGCACACTCCCCCAAGATCTAAAGGGGGCTGGGAAAAAAGGACTAGAGACAGGCTGGGATAGGAAGTCATCTAGGGAAGATGCAAAAGGTCTGGAGATGCAGCCCTTAACTACTACAGGGTTGCTGAGCTGGAACCTAAGGTAAAGGGAGGGACTGGGATCACCTACAGGCCTTTCAAAGAAGGTGGGGTGAAGACTCCAGACAAGGTCAATAAGAGCTATCAAGCCTAGAGTCAGGACAAAGACCTGGTATGAGGTTATGGGGATTTAACTGAATCAGACTCAGTCACATGAGTAAGATGACCATCAGCAGACCTGAATGGCTGCTCAGCAGGGCAACAGAGAGGAAAACTCTACAATGCCAAGCTCAGCCACAAGGCGCCAAGCCGGCTGGTGAGTCACTGTCACAGGTACATTCTCCTGTATGACCTGGAGAACTGTATGTCCTGCCTGTTTTATTTTTTTAAGACTTTTAAAGAAGAAGATCACAATGGAAATATGTCAGGGGACATCCTAGGATTATCCTAGAAATATAGACAGATGCACATGAAGTGCTTCTAGTTGTGTCTTAAGGCTGGCATCAGACATTGATGTTTTGTACAGTGTATTAAGGACTGTGTTGAAATTGCAAACTATCATTATAAGAGCTAGGGAAGGTTTTTGTAGAGAAATGTGCATTCAGAATCAGTCTAAAGAAAGTCACCATAGAATAAGGCGGGATGAGTTGTGCCTTTCTGTTTTAGGGAGAAGCCTGCTTTGTCTCTCTCTGTTTTGGGGTTCTTGTGTGTTATCATTTAGAATTCTAAGCAAAAAATATATCTTAAATCCTTCCAGCAAGAGTATTTATGTTTTTATTTAACTTATTTATTTGTGTCATGAAACATAACATTTTAATATCAGACGATTGTTTTAACACATGCAGTACATAAAAGACATCTATTAATTTGTTATATTTGAATGCACTTCTTGCCATAATGCAAAACTTGATCTCCTTCAGATTACCATATCCATAAAACAGAGATAAAACTGTATCAAGATTATCCTCTTTATAGACTTTACATATGAAAATTGTACACCAGGAAGCAATCCCCATTTAATCATCTTAATTGAACTGATTATTTTTTACTGTATGTAAGATGCTCCTGCTTTAGTGGTTGAATTGCAGTTATGAAGCTAGCAGTTACCTGAAGAAGGATTTGAATGGCACACAGCTTTTTTTTATTGTGCTAATCATACATAGAAGAACAGCCACACCAAATAGACACTTCTCCATTTGAACATTTTTACTCATTGTTGTGTGAGGAATACTTTCCAACAGATTGTAGTCAGTGCTAATAGTTAATTATAGCTAACAATTCTAAATCTTATAGGTATATATGGAGGGCTGAAGAAGTTTAGGTAAAACAAAACTAATTCAAATTGATGCCCTAAATTTGAACAAAACTTAGAAGTTTGAAAAAGCTTAACTGCCTTTTTCTTCTTTTATAACTCTATCCTGCAAATGTCCTGAGAACCTCTTGGTTGTCTGTTCCAAATAACTTCAATGGAAGTTGTGGGTGTTCAACATCTTGTTGGCTCAGGTCCTTAATTTATGCCTGGTTCTTGAAATGTACGTTTTTTTCCTTGACTGGAAGAGGAAGGGCATAATGTCTCAGGATAGGTTCATGCTGGCTAAAACCAAGAGGTACAAGAATTTCATAAGAGTATGGCATTACAATATTTCTAGCCTTCCTTCCAAACCAAAATGGCTGTAAAAATTTCAAATGAGCATTAGAACTGGATGCCTATCCAAACTGAGCCTCTTTTTCACTGGCATCTATTCAGAGACGTGGATTCACACTTTTCTATATGTACTTGGATAAACAAGAAATGTTCATTTTAAAAAGGAGTTCTGAATAAATGCTATGCAAAGTTTCTTCATTTTAAGTACACTCTTTCATTAACAATGAGTTAAAAATATTCCACAGAATGTCTAGGGGAAAAAAAGAAAAGGTAGAGGAAGTTGTTTCAAACAAAAGGCACGATTAGCTTTAAAGAAAAGTTTGACAGTATTCACAAAGAAAGAATTTAAACATTTATTTTTTTGAAAAAATAGATATCCAATTATATTTACTGAAGGCAGAAATAACATTTGCACCATTACTTTACCATTGTAGCATAACTTGTTATTGCATAAACCTTTTATTCTGCATGATATTCGGTGCATCATAATTAGGGACAAAAGGATATTGAATCCACAGTTCATATATTTTATGGACTGCAGAATGAATTCACATTCTAGATGTTCATACTTTTTATGACAGTACTATGGGCTTTCACATATGCATTTCAGTTTACCCCCAATTCCCTAAAATATATTTGATTGTTCTTGGAGAGTTGAGTGGTTTTGTTTTCTAACTTTTTAATTACCTTAATAGTTAAATGAAGACCAAGATAAATTAAAATTCAGCATTCATATTGTTATAAATGAATTGGTTTCTACAATTTTGTCTTCACGTGGTAATAAGCATTTCTGACATACTGCTCTTCAAGGTATAAAGCAGAGAAAATGGTATCTAAACAAATAATCCCTCCAGAAATATTACATTCCTCCAACCTCATTACACAAATTTGCACTGCAGTACTTTCTATCACCTCTACAGGAAGCAGCAGCAATCAAACACCAATAATTATTTTGGTGCCCACTACAGTTCCCTTCTTTTGCGACCTCCTATTCCCAGAACTTCTACCTATCACACAGAAAATATCAGGGAGCAGCACCTGAGGGGAAAATGTCCTAAAAACTGAGGAAAAGCTAAAGAAATGGCCGAAGAGAAAAAAAAATAATATGCTGAATGCCGAGCTGCCTGTAAGGAGATAGGCAGTGATTCTGAGTGAGGTGAATGGGCATGTCAGGCAAATCAAACCTACATCAGCAGCTCTCAGGCCTGCACAACCAGACCCAAAATGACATGGGTCAGCCCAACAATTCCTTCCCAGCTAGCAAAGGAGACTCAGACCTTTCGCCTCATAAAGTCAGCCCTCCTGCCCCAGAGTCTGCTAAACTGTTTTCCTATTATGCTGCCTGCATTCTATGTAAAACATAGGGTTTAATTGTGCCACTCATTCCCTCCTTCCCACATACCCTGCCAAAAAAAACAAAAAAAAAAAACTTCCCTTTTTTTGTGGAGTGAGTGCAAGAGAAACAAATTGCTTAAGATTATCTGTGAATTAGTGGGAGAAATGAAAATGACTTTCCCAGAGGAGGTCCAGAGAAAGAATTGTAACCCAGAGTCACAATCTTTCCCTGGTTCCCCCTTTCTCAACGGGAAAGTAATAGCCCATACCAGTAGCATTACTTTCCCACCTCATGCATGTTTAGCTGCACAGGCCAGTGCATGGTGGTAGGTGAGAGCTACACCTGCAACCACTCTACATCCACTCATGTTGGGGGCAGCAGCCACCCCACTGAGCATGCTCTGGTCTCATGCAGTGCTAATGCGGTGATGCTGCACAGCAGAGTAAAGAGCTTATACCTCCTTAAACCCCCACATGACTATGTGGGGCAAGTAGGTCAGGCTTGACAAATCCCTGGCTGAGATGATTTAGTTGGTGATTGGTCCTGCTTTGAGCAGGGGGTTGGACTAGATGACCTCCTAAGGTTCCTTCCAACCCTGATATTCTATGATTCTATGAAGTAACAGTTTTGTCCTTTATTTTAAAATATTTTAGGTGGCAATAGAAACAAGCTTCTAGCTGTTGCTCCATCACTTCATTTTATTTCCATAGCAGTGAATCTTGCTTTAATTGGATTTACTTTGAATTTCAGAGGCAGGGGAAAGCAAACAAACATGTCCAGAGGTGAGAACAGTGAGAATCAGGAGAGAGACAATCAATTGTGAAGAAGTTGAGGTTTTTTTATCATTCCCCTTCCACAGTTCCTGTTGACTTTTTAGTGGGTGGCACTTGAATAACTCAGAAAAGTTACATTCCACAACACTGAATTGAGTGCATGAACAACCCTACAATTTTCTACAGCAACTAGAAACCTTGTTTTAAGAACATAGTTTTTAGTTTTAGTAAACTCCTAATTAAATGGTATCTCTTAGCTCTCCTTTCTTCTCATTTAAAATTTGTTTGCTATTGAAACCGCTAATAGCAATTTGAGAGCATGCTATCAAATAGTATTACTTAATAGGTAGATGTTGTTTGTTGCAAAAATGTTTTCAGTTTCAAGATGTTCACAATTTTTGTGAACAATTTCAATCAGAAAGAAAATTTAATGTTTGCCTGCTTTGGAATGGATTGGTTTGTTATGCTATTTCATGGGTGCTGATAATTTCTCATTAATTGAAAAGCCCGCTCTTTTTTCAAAGTTACTAGGCATATGATCTCCAGTTACAGTTACTCACTTGTTAAAGAAGATACAGAATCTACATCATGACCCACAGCTGTTGAACTCTGGCATGCAAAGCTTGTAAGAACAACCACACTCCAACCCTCTATCTGGTAGTCTACTGGCAATACTTATCTGAGACCCATGAATCTCCCACCTGAGTCCAATTGGTGGAGTCTTAGAGTGGCTTACTGGCCATACGTAAGCCAGCAGAAGGAATAGGGAGCTATCTGAACAACTGAGTTCCACCTGTTCTGGACTGTGTGCCTCCTGCTTCCCTGGCATTCAGACCTGACTTGAGTAGCCTGATCTAGTGGCACCTGGCAGGATTCTAATCTACAACCATGTACACCCATGCAATTTGTCAATCTGTTCATGGGCTTATGAGTACCTTTTATAATCAATCTGCATTAAAACTAAGCTGTTTACATATCATACTGTTTTTTTCCCCATTGTTTAATAATTTCCCTAATGGGAATACATTTATTTAGATTATAATTTTTTTGTGGCAGAGAACATGTCAGATCAATGTTTGTAAAGTGCTGTGTAAATTTACATAACTATATAAATGTTTATTACGAATAACAATGAATACAGGTAAAAAGAGCAGGCTTGATTCAACCCCCATGCTCACACAGCAGGAGCAGCTACACCCTCCATCCCAAACAATTAGCTAATATTCTGTCCTTTCCAGGTGGTTTCACCAACAAGCTTAAAATTGCATATTGGGTCCATGGGTGCTCTTCTGGTAGACTGTAGAGAGAGCTTATCAGTGGGGTGTCAAGAATCTTACATTTGATGGCTCCATGCCTTGATCTTCCAAAACCTTCTTCCAGCTGGAATTTCTACTGCCACCTCCATCTCCTGTCACCTCACTCAAATCCCTCCTTAAAATTCTTCTTTGCTATGATGCCTAGAAGAATAAAACCTTGAGAATGGTCAGACAGCTGGTGGGCTGAAACCACTTCCTATCATGCTAGCTATTATTGTCTCATTTCCTTGATCTTCCCTGTCTGTCTGCATCTAGCAGTTGTCTCTTGTTGGATCCTTTAATTGTAAGCTCTGTGGGTAGGGACCCTCTTTTTGTTATGTTTGTGTTGTGCCACCCAGTTACCTCCTTTAATGCCAAATTCCTTACTGGTTTTGATAGATAGGCCTGGGTTCATCTGAATTATGCCTCCAGCTCAGCAGAGTGTAACTTCCTTATTTTCTTCCCATCTGAATTTATTTGTCGGTGGATCATCAGGGTAGTTTGGAAGGAAAATTCTAACCACAGAATAACTTGCTAGATTGTTGGAGACTCCCAAGAAATAACAAACACACAATATATTCAACAGAGTAATTATATTAAACAGGAAGTAAATGTTGTGACGGGTTGGTTCACAGAAACCCCCTTGGGAGCTGCCAGCTGATGTGCAAAGGCTACCTCTGGTTCTATTCTCCCCTGCCAGCTACTGGTGGTTCCAGCACTCAAAGTCTTGCTGACAGCCAGACACACCTATCTGCTCCAGACACAGACCAGAGTCTGAACCACCTGTCCCAAAGCTGCAGGTTTACCTGAGAACAGCTCACAGAAGTCTGCTTGCCTTTAACACTCAGATGCCCAATTCCCAATGGGGTCTAAACCCAGATAAATCCGTTTTACCCTGTATAAGCTTTATACAGAGTAAACTCATAAATTGTTCGCCCTCTATAACACTGATAGAGAGATATGCACAGCTGTTTGCTCCCCCAGGTATTAATACATACTCTGAGTTAATTAATAAGTAGAAAGTGATTTTATTAAATACAGATAGTAGGATTTAAGTGATTTCAAGTAGTAACAGACAGAACAAAATAAGTTACCAAGCAAAATAAAATAAAATACGCAAATCTATGTCTAATCAAACACTGAATACAGATAATCTCACCCTCAGAGATGCTTCAGTAAGTTTCTTCTCAGACTGGACACCTTCCAGGCCTGGGCACAATTCTTTCCCCTGGTACAGCTCTTGTTCCAGCTCAGGTGATAGCTAGGGGATTTTTCATGATGGCTTCTCCCCCCTCTGTTCTCTTCCACCCCTTTATATATCTTTTGCATAAGGCGGGAATCCTTTGTCCCTCTGGGTTCCCCCACCCCTCACTGGAAAAGCACCAGGTTAAAGATGGATTCCAGTTCAGGTGACATGATCACATGTCACTGCAAGGCTGCATTATTCACTTGCCAGCACACACATATACAGGAAGACTCACAGGTAAATACAGCCATCTGCAGACAATGGCTCTGGTTAATGGGAGTCATCAAGATTCCAAACCACCATCAATGGCCCACACTTTGCATAATTACAATAGGCCCTCAGAGTTATATTTTATATTTCTAGTTTTAGATACAAGAGTGGTACATTTATACAAATAGGATGATCACTCTCAGTAGATTATAAGCTTTGTGATGATACCTTTTGCATGAAGCATATTTCAGTTACATTAAACTCACTTATGTTTTTATAAAACTATTCCAATTACATTATATTCACTTATCATGTTTTTACAAAATCATATAGACTGCACAACGTCACAAATGTAACAGGGTAAAACACTACTCTCAGAGTCACCAGTGTCCATGTCAATAATACCCATCAATTTCCCTAGTCACATGCCCTGATACCACAAGAATAAAATTTAGTGGCCTGTTGGTACGGACACTTCACAGTGGCCTTTGATGACCTATGATGATATCTTCTGTAGCAGCAATAAGCAACTTGGCTGACTTGATTCAGTACAGTCCAAAAAACCTCATATGGGATAAAATAGTAAGTCCCTCCACAGGTTTACTAGGCAGTAGGTAATAAAATATCCAAATCCCTACCCCTTGGCTTGAGGACACAGTTCAGGGAATAGGGGGTCTCCCAAACAATTTCCCTGACTAGCTAACTAAAAGATGGTGGATTGACAACTCCACGATTTATCCTCAGTTTCAGGGATGAATCTGGACTCCTCAGCAACTGCCAAGGTGCTGACAATCACAGCTGACAGGGATCCTCTTCATACAGGAATCAGGCTGCTTTTGTTCCCAAGATTTCCCCTCACCATAAAGGGATGCAGGGATCATGTGCAGCTCATAATAACTGTCCTAAAAATCCTACCTCCATATCTCCTTCCCAACAGCTCAAATACAATTACAGGAGGCAGGCAACCCTGAACTAGTAGCAAGAGCAGTACTTGCCACATATTCTTTCAGCTCATACCCATATTTGCACTGCAGCCCTTGCCAAGCAGTGCTTCAGATATTACAGTAGATACCTCAGCATAGGTTGTTGGAGCTCATTGCTCTGTGCTCATGACCACTTTCTTTATCCTGTTTTGCAGGAATTGATAAATTGTTTCCCCCCCCCCACACACACAAGTTAGAAGCCTTTATAAAGCACAGTGAGTTTTCTTTAAGGCAACCTCATTAGCAATATTCTTTCCCTAACTTGAAACCAGCCAACTCAACTCTGTTCCCAGAGGCTATTTTGAGCCAAGGTCTACCACCAGATATGCTGCAGCTATTTAGGGATGTACCAGGAATTTGAGTCAGACAGGTGTTTAAATAATCTCTATCACTGTTATTCTAATATGTCTGAATTCTGCTGCTGGGCTTCTGGATGGCAAATGTGAAGGGGTTTAGGAGTGAAGAGAGGGGAGAAAACACATGGAGGTGTGGGAAATATGGTGGAACACATTCCTTGTTTGCTTCTGTCACAGTGTGAGCTGGAATTTAAGGGGCCCAAGTCACAGCTCTAATCTAGGTGCTTGTATACCCCTCATCAAAATAGTATCTCAGCACCTCAAAGTAAATGGGTTTTATCCTCACAATATCTAGGTAAGAAAATATTGCCTCCGTCTTCCAGATGTGCACTGAGGCAGGGTAGATTAAGCAAGTTGCCAAATGTCACAGAGACTGTCTCTGGCTGATTCAGAGACTGAATTCAGCTTTCCTAATTCTCAGTCCAATCAACTCAACCAGTGCCTGAGTTCATTCCCACCTCCATCATGTGATTATGGGTTGGGAGCAAGACCTATTGGGAAGAAGGAAGCAGGATGAATGAAAGGGAAGTGTGTCTGATTAATAAGAAAGAGAGATGGAAAGAGCTGCAGTGTGCTGGAAGGTTCTCAATGACCAGGGTTTTGTGGAAGGACTGGTGGAGGTTTCCTGCTGGGAGTGAGTCAGACAGTTCTCCATGGACCAACGGGTCCACTTGTTGAGAGGGTGCTGGTAATGGAGCCTTCATGTATCTCAGCTAAAGGAGCATGAAAGCTTAAGAGGAGGCAGTGAAAGAAATGAACTTGTGAAGAGTGAAGCAATAGCGGTTTGTGAATAAAGGGAACACCTATTTCACATTTGTTGCCCGATTCTTTGGTGGTTATTGATTATTATTGAATTACAATTAACTCTAGTTTAACGAGCTGGAAGATTGTAGGGTTCTAGTCCCAGAACCAGGCAGAACAAAATCAAGGTTATCAAGTCCAATATCTTGTTGGGAACCCCTGTGTGCACAACAAGGACACTCACACTGAGGGCAAAGCAAAGCCTTAACACCTTTTATTAATACCATTAGTAAAGACACAAAAGCTCCTGACCACTTAAAAAGAAAGCAAAAATACAGAGTTAAGGTGATATCTTGTGCCATTCCTCACATATATATTCATATTCTCACACCCTTCGTTGGGGATCTGGTGGTGAGACATAAAGAACCTGGTCAGTCCCTGACTTGCCAAACAAGTCCAGATCCAGATTGACCAGCGATGACCTTTACATGGTGGTCTGGCCTATTATAGGGCCTACGGGCTGCCATGAATACTCATTCGAATGCCCAGCCTCCCTTATTTAACTTCCTCACACTAATAATATTGGGGTGCCTTTTATTCCCACATATGTCAATTTGTTGCCAGGGCAAGTTTGTAGTTAAGCATCTGCCAACAGTCTATCCTAAAACATGCAAGCCTAGTCTCAGTTCAGTATTTCTGTGGTTGCCTGGTAGCATTTTAGACACTGCCTCCCCTCTCCTACCGCTTAAGCCAGTAGTCCCCAACCTTTTTCTTCTGGCGGGCGCCAAAAAAACCCCAAACCGAGCGCTGCCGGCGGGCGCCAAGCGCTGCCGGCGGAGAAAAAAAAAACAAACAAAAAAACCCCCGAGGGCTACGCGGGCGCATTTACACCCCCCGGCGGGCGTAATGGCGCCCGCGGGCACCGCGTTGGGGACCCCTGGCTTAAGCTCACTATTCCCAGTTCCCCAAAACTCAGGGTAACTGTTGACCACTTATCTATGTCAAAGTTCACAGGCCTCAAAGCCTGATGCTAACTTATGACTTATGCTAGCTGCTTAAGCTAATGTCTTACAGGATACAGGCCTTGCATTACTGCTAAGTAAATAAGTAAAATAAAATGCTAAAGCTTGTTCTGTAGGCTATACACTGTAGTGCCTTTAGTTGAAGGAGGGTCTGGGATCCCCTAGACTCCAGCTGCACCACTTGGAGGGGGCAGGTTGATACACCTNGGTCCCCAACCTTTTTCTTCTGGCGGGCGCCAAAAAAAAACCAAACCAAGCGCTGCCGGCGGGCGCCAAAAAACAAAAACAAACAAAAAAAAACCCAGCGCTGCCGGCGGAGCAAAACCAAAAAAAACCCATCCCGAGCGCTGCCGGCGGGCGCCAAGCGCTGCCGGCGGAGCAAAACAAAACAAAACAAAAAAACCCCGAGGGCTACGCGGGCGCATTTACACCCCCCGGCGGGCGCAATGGCGCCCGCGGGCACCGCGTTGGGGACCCCTGGCTTAAGCTCACTATTCCCAGTTACCCAAAACTCAGGGTAACTGTTGACCACTTATCTATGTCAAAGTTCACAGGCCTCAAAGCCTGATGCTAACTTATGACTTATGCTAGCTGCTTAAGCTAATGTCTTACAGGATACAGGCCTTGCATTACTGCTAAGTAAATAAGTAAAATAAAATGCTAAAGTTTGTTCTGTAGGCTATACACTGTAGTGCCTTTAGTGAGGGTCTGGGATCCCCTAGACTCCAGCTGCACCACTTGGAGGGGGCAGGTTGATACACCTGTGATTAAGGGGCAAAGGACATGACAAGCCCCTGTCAGGAGAGGAAAGAGTCCAAACACTGGAGAGAAGGCTGTGTTCCAGGGAAGGCAAAAGCTCTCATGGAGCTCCTGCTCTGAGGGGAGAAAATTTGTGTTATTTACTTTTGGATTTTTGATTACTCTAGAATTGGAGGATTTCTGCTTTGGCTGGAGACCCAAAGTATTCAGGGTCAGATTTTCAAAGGTTGTTAAACACCTAACGATGCAGATAGGCACCTAGTGGGATTTTCAAAAGTGCCTAGGCACCTAGGCCTGGATGTTCAAAAGGAGTTAGGTGCCTAAGTCCCAGTTTCAGGATCACTGTGATGCACAAGACTCTCTCTGCACCCTGTAAGTGCCTAAACTGACTTGACTTCATAGTATAAGTTCCCTAGGCACCTATGTTTCTGCCTCTGGAGATGTGCACTGTTGCTTCCCCCTTGGCTTCTGGACATCTACCTCTTGACTAAGCCCAAGAGCAACTCACAAACCAGGGGAACATAGGTGTTCATCCTCCTTAATCACATGTGGGGCCCAATCTGATAGATGTGCTCAGAGGCTGCTCACTGGATTAGGTCCCAGTCAAAATGCAGCTGCTGGTGGTGGTACACCCACTTTAGCCCCATTGTAGAGCACTTGCATGGGAAGTGAGAAACCCAGGTTCAATTCCCTCTCCCCCCTCCAAAAAAAGTTGAGAAGGGAGACTCCCTGTTCAAATCCTGCTTCAGGACAGTTCTCTAACCACTGGGCTATGGGATATCCTGATGTGGGACTCCCTCAGTCTCTCCTGTTTAAACTGTTCCATGGCAGATAAATAATGAAAAAGCGATTAGACCAGGAGGACTGGACCAGGGGTCTCCAACCTCCCAAGTGGGTGCCCTAACTATTGAACTAGAGTGTCATTTCCATTCCTTCAGCTTAGTAAAGGGGATATGATAGAGGTCTATAAAATCATGGATGGTGTGGAGAAAGTGAATAAGGAAGTGTTATTTATCCCTTCACATAACACAAAAATGAGAGGTCATCCAATGAAATTAATAGGCAGCAGGTTTTAAACAAACATAAGGAAGTACCTCTTCACACAATGCACAGTCAACCTGTGGAACTCATTGGCAGGGGATGTTGTAAAGGTCAAAAGTATAACTGGATTAAAAAAATAATTAGGTAAGTTCCTGGAGGATAGCTCCATCATTGGATATTAGCCAAGATGATCAGTGATGCAACCCCATGCTGCAGGTGTCCCTAAACCTCTGACTGCCAGAGGTTGGGATGGATCACTTGAAATTGCTGTGTTCCGCTCTTTCCCTCTGAAGCATCAGGCCACTGTCAGAAACAGGATATTGGTCTAGGTGGATCATTGGTCTGACCCAGAGTGGGCATTCTTATGTAAAATTTTGGCTCCAAAAATCCTTAAATGGAATTAAAGGATGCTCACAGGAAGCACATAACATCTCATCAAACCAGGCCCTATGATAGTACGACTTATTTTATCCAAAACGTATATAGCTAAAATTCTTTCTTATTCAAATTTCTTATTCCTGTCCTTGGCATATAGCATTTTCCCTGATCACTCCCTTGTTTATCCGAATGCTTCTGTTTCTGAAATATTTCAAATAAATGTGCTTGTGATTTATATAATAAAAGAAATGTTGAACATACTATTTGATTTTGGACACTTCAGAACTCAACTTAAGGAAAAGCAACCAATTTATGGAACATTCAGTGTAGTTATATTCACCTACTCCTGTATCTGTGGCTTAGAGAGAGCATACTGCTTTTGTTTGCAACCAGTATAATATAATATCAGTGTAGTTTATGTACTTTTCCCCCTGGTACCATGATTATCTTGAACATAAAAGAACATTTGATTATGACTTGTATTACTTATGGCTCATTCATTCAACCATCCAGATTTGTAATACATCTTTGTCTATCTTCAGTGTTTATATCATTAAACTGTAATAGATGGATCAGCTCCTAGAGCTGTACAATAGTCATCCAACCAATAAAGAAAAGAGTATGAAAAATAAAACAATACTGACAATGATAATATCTATCAAGTAGATATGTTATTATGGGCTTGGTCCAGATTACCTTACTCTCACAAGTCATCCCACTGGTTTCCTTGGAATGACTCATGATTCAAGCAAGCAAGATTTGGCCCTCTGTGATGTATCCAAAGAAAAGAGCTGAATATTTATACATATATAAATAAATAAAACAGATCAGAGGAAGATAGATGGTTGTCATTGTTTGGCCTACAAACTGGGTGTTGAGTATTCAATAATACTGGAATTGAGTATTAATAGGTTTAGCCACTAGGGCTGAAAGGATTACCCTAATCTGAGCACAGCTAAGAACCACAATTAGAAGAAAATTTAATGATATAGAGTTTTTGCTTCTGGTACATACTGAAAGAAGCATGGCTGGTCTAACCCCTGACTAGCATAAGTGTAATTTGTAAATCTCACCATGTCTATGCTTATGCTAAATTGTAAGGGTAAGTGTGAAAACTGCACAGTTCCTATTGTATACACAAGATTTTAAAATGTGTCTATATTAAAATATATTTACAGTAGAACCCTCAGAGTTACCAATGGGAATGGAGCTTGTTCGGAACTCTGAAATGTTTGTAACTCTGAACAAAACATTATGGTTGTTCTTTCAAAAGTTTACAATTGAACATTGACTTTAATACAGCTTTGAAACTTTACTATGCAGAAGAAAAATGCTGCTTTTAACCATCTTAATTTAAATGAAACAAGCACAGAAACAGTTTCCTTACTTTGTCAAATTGATTTTTAAAAACTTTTCCTTTATTTTTTTAGTAGTTTACATTTCACACAGTACTATACTGTATTTGCTTTTTTTTGGTCTCTGCTGCTGCCTGATTGCATACTTCTGGTTCCAAATGAGGTATGTGGTTGACCTGTCAGTTCGTAAATTTGGTGTTTGTAACTCTGAGGTTCTACTGTATATGTATATATATATATATATATATATATATAGCCAGATTTGTAAAACTGCATGTGCAAAAATCTGTGTGTATAACTTGTGCATTCTGTGTGGAATTTCATTATTCAGTGTATGACACTTTACAAATCTTACCATGTTATAATAAATCAGATGTTCACAGGGCCAGAACCTCAATTTATGTAAATCCATGTAGCTATGCTGAAGTCAGTATGAATGAGATTCTGAATCTATCTAAACTGCTGGAGGTCTCCCCACACCCAATACTCTGTCTTCGTCCTTTCCCTGTACCAATTCTTTCCCCCTGGCAGGAACAGTATAGTTTAAGGAAGGCTAGGCAGTCATCCCTACCATCCATAGGAATCTTCTTGAGGGATCCTCTGCAGCTCTCCAGCAGCAGTATTGGTGAGAAAGGATCTGTATAATTTCCTTTACAGCAGCCCTTTCTTGAGGAGATGGTTCCCTGCTTCCCCAGTGGCAGCACATTTGATTAGGAGACTCTGCTGCTCTCTGCACAGTAGCAGAAGGCATCAGTATTGGGTCCATCCAGTGTTGTCCCTTTTGAATTCCATGCCTACGGGACTTCTCTATTAGAGAGGGCACAGATGGTACAGAACAGCTGGGAAGCTCTAGACTGTACATTGTGCACTGTGGGGCATCACTAATGGGGAAGCCTTTGACAGGAGCAGCAGCCTGCTACCTAAATGAAAAATGTAAAGAGTCAGTTGTAAGTTAAAGATTAATCAAACTCCTCTCACCTTTACAAGAGGCTTAGGTGCAATTCAGTCGAAGGGATGGGTAAAATTTTGATTAAAGTGTATGTGTTATTTAAACCAAACTAGTTCATTCTCCCTCTATAAAATATAAAATATGTGTTATAAGCGACATAGTTTTGTTTGTGGTATTGTCTGTGTAATTAACACAGTATATATACCATCTCTACAGCAGCTATGCACTCATGGATAGCTATTATACTGGATTCACAGTACATTATATTGAAATATATAAAGAGCTATGATTTTTTACATTGCATTTTACCTGAAATGTTCCAGTTTATAACAGATTTCAGATGCAACTAAAATGTAAATTCCCTTTTTCACCTAGTCATGAGTAGCTGTTAAGAGACAGATATGCTACAAAAAATATTATTTTAGTTATACTTTGTGTTGTGAGACTACAGAGCCTATTGCAGTCATGAGAAGATAAAATGCCTTGACAGCAATAGCTCAGACATCACATAATTCCATTAGGAACATTTAGAATGCCATGGCACCATCTGGATATCTTTGTTAAAGAGTTATTTTTTACAGATTAATATACCTCATCATATATTTATTCATGGGTGAGGGGTTGGATGGTGAAAACAATGCAATAGTAGCATCCTGCTCTTTCCTGTATCTGAAATCAAGCATTTACGCTGCCATGTTAATCAGTTTTTGAAAAATTCTTGAACTTCTTGTATGGAATTCAGAATTTAAAAACACACTATACAGACATCTAAGAAAGACATTTTTCTTTTTCTGATGAACAATTTAGACCAAGTTTGAAAAAACAGAGAGTCAGGTTTAACTAGGCAAAGCACAGCAACAAAGTTCTGTATTCAAACAGAAAAGACTCTTCATGGCAAATGATATTAATGACACAGAGACTTTGTACTCAGTTAAAGGAATCTAAATGACTTCACTGAGTACTGGGCCCAAAACCTTAACTGTTTGTTTACATTTTAATTGCAAGATAAGCAGCAGGATGCTAGTGAATGGCACAGAACCAAACTGTCCAAAAAACTTCATTAAAAAAAAAGAAAAAAAGAGATAGTTACTGATCCTCACTGTGATGGTGCATAGTGCTCTGTTTAATAGGTTGCGCTTAGAAGCCAATCTCTTTATCTTTTCTAATATGGTTTGTACAATATTCTAACAGTACTGCACAGAAAAGCCTTTAGAATAATTGGCATAAAGAGTGAAATACTTTAACTTTATAATAAACATGGAGTGTTATAATTTTGTAACACTGCATGAGAAGAGGAGTATTCACAAACCCGTGAAGAAATAACAGGGTTTGCATGCACATCTCTTTAGAAATTTGTTTCATACAGGGAGATTGGATTAAGTCATTTATTACTATACTATAGTTACAGGCTACCTTTTAAACCACAGTCATTCAAGTTACAAATACTCATTGAGCCTATTATTTCCAATGGGATTAAAAAAACCACACCATACACAATAACAACCTGCCACTGCCTTAGTTTTAAATTTGGCTTATTACAGACCTATGATCTTTTTGCCTAAAACTCTGAAATGTCAACAACTGGAGCAGCTAACATCTGGGAACTCTTTACTTCCACTACAAAAATCAATATGGTGCTCAGAAGAGAGCATTCAAAAAAACATGACACACTTTTTGTAGATTAATATAATAAATACTAAACTGGGCAAGAGGGTTAATTTTACTTAAAGATACTTCTATGATAAAATAAATTAGATTAGAAAAGTAAAGTGCATGGTGAAGTACAGTGAATTTTGCATGTTTTAATATTTTCCTATTGTACAATGTTAACACTTTTTATTCACTGAATTATTAGGAACCATAATTAATAATTTAGGGGGAGGATCTTGCCTTTAATACATTTATATGTCTCCCTCTGACACTAATTGGATTTAAAGCATGCCATATAATCTGACGTGTTTCGGGTGAATCTTGTATCTGTCTCTATAGGATTCAAAAGGTTTGTGTAGAATGAAGTTTTACAGTATATGTTATGCATCTATTAATACTCTTCCCAAAACACACATAATGATCTCCATGGCCTTGTCTACACTAGCCTTACTTCTCCAAAATTTCCCAACATTGCTACCTCTGATTCAGCTCCATGGATAATAGCAAAAGTGGCAATACTAGTGTAGGCCACCAGCATTTTAATCACCATATTGAGCAGACCAGCCTTGATAGGGATAGGCAGCACAGTACTTAAAATGCTGGTGACCAAAGAGACTCTTTAGATGCCACTAACATTGTCACTGATGCTACTTACCATCAATGGAAAGAGTAGAGCAGACTTCCACAACTATGCCTACCATAATATCCACTGCCCTGATGTAAAAAAGAAGTGGACTAAATGATCTAATAGGGTTTTTTTCTGTCTGATATTTCAACGGATTAACTCTATCAGTCATTATTTAGTTCTTCTATTTCCATCAGAGATTTCCATGGGTATGGACAGATGGCTGATATGTGCATCATAGCCACAGCTTTGCACTGGGGACAGTACAAAGAGGCATCACTCCAGTAGGTGCTCCAAAAGACACTGTGCCAGTAGCAGTAATCTCATGAAGTATTTGGGTGACACCCACCATCTTGGTGGGCACACTGAAGCTTGAATGAGGGACCCCCCAGGGCTAAGAGCATCAGCTGCTACATTCTGAGCTACAGAGCCAAGCCTTTGAACCTGGAGATGGCCAGAGACCATATCTTCTGCAGTTTGGCATGGAGGGGCACCTGTAACACACACTTCCCACTACATTGGTGGCAGGCCCCTGCATAGGGAGTGCAAGTGGGAGACAGGCTGCTTATGACATTCCTCCTTTTTGCATGCGTGCAGGTGCCAACCACAATCTGAGAAAGGACTACAGGATTTGGCTCTATGATTTTAAGATTCACAGTATTGTCCAATTCCCAGAGATCTGATAAAGGTGCTCTTGCACAAGTGTCCATATAAAATATGGACTCCAAATATACACTCCTATCCATATAAAATTATTTTTGCTAGGAAATATGAAGGGTGTACAAGAAAAAGGAATCACCAGCAGATAGTAATTTGCACAATCACAGTATATGCTTACTGTATGTGCTTGTTTACTACGCTGCAAGTCACATAAAACTATATAATCACCAAAGTGGCTGCCATACCACATGGCAGCTACAGCAGTCCAAATGCCTGTTTAATCATTTTAGTTCTGCAGGAACCATATGTCCTATAAATAGACACTTTATGGGTCCATTGAGTGCACTATATGAACAGCCACTGCTCTGAAAATAAAAGACAAGCCTATAAAAGACATTGTCCTGGGGAATAGCATGAAAAGGATTAAAGAAACAGACATAGTGCTGCAGCATCCATTTTGATAATATTGTGGTCGTCGAAGCAATTTTTATAGTATCTTTTGTTGTCAGATTTCTGCAGGGTTCAAAGGTGTTTCCTTACTTCTTCCCCTTCAAGTTAATGACATGCTATTTATAGCACCTTAATCTGGTAACTTTTTTGGTGAGATGCAATTCTTAATTCCTCTACCAGCTCCAGCAATAGCCTCTTAGCAAGACTTTGACTGTATAGGTTGCACCCAGGTGACAAATTAGTTACGAAAATGCTCATGTGTTTATTCTGTCTTTCGCTAGTACACATAATGAAAAATGGTAGTTAGATCACAAACTAAAAGGAACAGAAAAATCTAGGCAATTTTAATGTTTGAAAGGTAGCCTCAACATTAATGAAGTTTTAACATTTGTATTAAACATATGATCAACTTTCATTTTGTGCAAGTTTATAGTTTTCAGAAATGCCTTATACCTTCTTATGGAACAGCAAAAAGTTGTAATTGTTCTTTCAGAGTGGTAGCCGTGTTAGTCTGTATCAGCAAAAACAATGAGGAGTCCTTGTGGCACCTTAGAGACTAACAAATTTATTTGGGCATCAGCTTTCGTGGGCTAGAACCCACTTCATCAGATGCATTGAGTGGAAAATACAGGAGCAGGTATAAATACATGAAAAGATGTGAATTGCCTTACCAAGTGTGAGGTTAGTCTAATGAGACAATTCAATTGACAGCAGGATACCCAGGGAGGAAAAATAACTTTTGAAGTGGTAGTGAGAGTGGCCTATTTCAGACAGTTGACAAGAAGGTGAAATTAGTATTGGGGAAATTAGGTTTATGTTTTGTAATGACCCAACCAGTCCCAGGTTTTAATCAGGCCTAATCTGATGGTGTCCAGTTTGCAAATTAATTCCAGTTCTGCAGTTTCACGTTGGAGTCTGTTTTTGAAGTTTTTTGTTGAAGAATTGCCACTTTTAGGTCTGTTATTGAGTGACCTGGGAGATTGAAGTGTTCTCCTACTGGTTTTTGAATGTTATGATTCCTGATGTCAGATTTGTGTCCATTTATTCTTTTGCGTAGAGACTGTCCGGTTTGGCCAATGTACATGGCAGAGGGGCACATGATGGAATATATCACATTGGTAGGTGTGCAGGTGAACGAGCCCCTGATGATATGGCTGATGTGGTTAGGTGGTTGTGTGGTGTGTAGTTGCTGGTGAGTATTTGCTTCAGGTTGGGGGGCTGTCTGTAAGCGAGGACTGGCCTGTCCCCCAAGGTCTGTGAGAGTGAGGGATCGTCCTTCAGGATAGGTTGTAGATCCTTGATGATGCACTGGAGAGGTTTTAGTTGGGGGCTGTAGGTGACGGCTAGTGGGGGCTAGTGCTGATCTACACCAGATTATGGCTCAATAATGTGTATATCACAGGTACCTAGAATACCCAATTTAGAATGGGTATACTGTCAAATTATTGACTGGATACTTATACCTTTACCCTGGGACTACTCATGGAATAAGGTAGTACTCAAAACAAATAGAATCTGCTCCTATATTTGTAGCTACTTTGTTTATGAATGATATTCTTTTAATTTATATTCAAAGCACAAATCTATTGCACTGCATGCTTTTATAATGATTAAAAATATACATCACAAATAAAATCAATATCAATAATTTAACAGATTGATATGGAGTCTTTTGGTACAATTTACTATACAGCAGTATTGCCATTTTCAGTGGCCCTAACGTATGACCATGTTGAATAAAATATATAATGTCATCATATAAAGTCTATTTATCCCTTGATGCGCACTTGAACTGTATCACCCATTAATATTAATAGGAGTTAAGTCTGAGTGTTAACTGGAGAATATATCCCATAAAGATAGGAAAATATTGATTTGTCAGTAATAGGTTGCCAGGCGTACAGTTTTCGACTGGAATGCCCAGTTGAAAAGGGATCCTGGTGGCTCCGGTCAGCACCGCTAACCGGACTCTCATAGGTTTCACCCCCACTCTGAACTTTAGGGTACAAATGTGGGGACCTGCATGGGAACTCATAAGCTTAATTACCAGCTTAGATCAGTATGCTGCCACCGCCCAAATATTGGAGTCATTTGGGAAACTCTGTCTTCTCCCCCAAAAGCCTTTCCCTCCCAAGTACTATAACCCTTCCCTGGGTAGTTTTGAGAGACTCCTCCACCAATTCCCTGGTGAACACTGACCCAAAACCCTTGGATCTTAAAACAAGGAGAAATTAACCACCCCCCCTCCTTTCCCCCACCAATTCCTGGTGAGCCCAGATCCAACCCCTTTGGATCTTAAAACAAGGAAAAAATCAATCAGGTCTCTAAAAAGAAGGCTTTTAATTAAAGAAAAGAAAGGTAAAAGAAAAACCTCTGGGAGATAGCATACAAGCTGATCTCACAGACAACCAAATTTAAAACACAAAGGATGTTCCCCTGGGCAAAACCCTTAGTACATCAAAAAATAGCCAATTTGATTATACCTATAATGCCCAAGACAAGTTACAAACAGAAAATAAACATAAGCTAATTCCTTCACTAAATACTCACTACCCTGTCTGATTCCTGATTCCTTTTCCTCTCCGGCCAGAACTGAAACTGACTCAAGACAAAGGGAACTTCCCTCCTTCCTTTTGAAACATCTTGTCCCCCCATTGGTTCCTTTGGTCAGGTGTCAGCTAGGCTAGGTGAACTTCTTAACCCTTAACTATCTGTTTATGACACGGGCCATTAAAAGTCCGTTCGGCAGTGCTGCGGGGCTAAGGCAGGCTCCCTGCCTGCCCTGGCTCCGCGCAGCTCCCGGAAACAGCCTGCATGTCCCTGAGGCCCCAAGTGCAGGGGCGATCAGGGAAGATCCATGTGCTGCCCAATGGGAGCTGTGGGGGCAGTGCCTGCGGGCGTGGGCAGCATGCAGAGCCACCTGGCCGCCCCTGCACATAAGAGCTGGACATGCCGGCCACTTTCAGGAGCTGCACGGAGCCAGGGCAGGGGGGGAGCCTGCCTTAGCCCTGCAGCACTGCTGACCAGGAGCTGCCTGGCTGGAGCCCAAACCTGCATCACAAACCCCTGCCCCAGGTTGGACCCCCCCCCGCACCCTAACTCCCTCCCAGAGCCTGCACCCCAACCCCCTGCCCTAGCCCTGAGCCCCCTCACGGAGCCCGCACCCTGCACCCCCTCCTGCAACCCAACCCCCTACCCCATCCCGGAGCCCCCTCCTGCACACCAACCCCCTCAGCCCCAGCCCCACCCCAGAGACCACACCCCAGTCAAAGCCTGCACCCCCCCCGCACCCCAACTCTCGGCCAGAGCCCTAAGCCCAGTCCCGCACTCCAAACCCCTCATCCCTGGCCCCACCCCAGAGCCTGCATCCCCAGCTGGAGCCCTCACCCTCTCCCGCACTCCAACCCTGTGCCCCAACCCGGAGCCCCCTCCCAAACCTGAACTCCTCATTTCTGGCCCCACCCCAGAGCCCACACCCCCAGCTGGAGCCCTCAACTTCCTGCCCCAGCCCAGTGAAAGTGAGTGGGGGGGAGAGTGAGTGACGGAGGGAGGGGAGATGGAGTGAGTGGGGGCTGGGCCTCGGAGAAGGGGCAGGGCAGGGGCGGGGCCTCAGGGAAGGGGCGGGGCCAGGGTGTTCAGTTTTCTAAAATTAGAAAGTTGGCAACCCTAGTCAGTAAAGCAGATGTATACTGGGGTGATCAAACTAGTTCAGTTCAACTAAAAACAGCTTCCCTTACTCCATTTCCTTATCCCAACCCATAAGCTATACCTGAATTTTTTATCCCTTCTGCTTCACATAACCCTAACATGCAATGAAGTGTTTACTGAATATGTGAGGATGAGAATGATTTTCAGTCATACCAATCCCCAGTCTGTAGTGTAGCTACTGCTGCAGTCTCTTTCAGGACTCTTTTATCCAGGCCAGGAGTTTCAAGGCCCTCTATAGAGATTCTGTGGAGAAAAGCTGTGTTTAGTCAGTTTGGGAGCCAGGGAGAACCACAGGGTCCATCTATGGTCCAAATAAACTGATTTTACTTTAAAAAAATCCCCTTTTTGTTCACTAAATTTAGTCCTATCTCTTCTTCCCCATAGGACACTAGACTTCAGAGTCAGGAGAGGGATTCTTTTCCATTGTTCTTGCTGCTATATACTCCTTTGAACTGTAACAGCCTGCACAGAGACTGGGGGACACTTGCATTAGACTGCCATAAGTAGTCCTCCATTGGCTGCCCTGCAGACCTTGGCATAGAGATCATGCCAGGGTAGGGCCGTACATTCACTGCTATGGCCATGTTGGCATGTGCCACAAAGAAAGAACTGGGGAGACTGCCAAAATTTAGAGCAGCCCTCACATCTACCAAAGTTATGATGTAGGCCATTTTGACACCCAAAGCAGCAGGGATTGGGAGGGTCCAAGGATGGTTTAAAATCATCTTTGTCTTGCCTTTCTCAGGGCTACATTGTCTGTGTTGCACCTCTAGTTTACTGGCTTATTCCAGAACTGGGACTCCTAAGAAACAGTTCCCTTCCCAGTAATCCAATCAGGTCTCACTTAGGGAAGTTGGTGAGGCAGCCTGTTATGCTGCAGCAAGATCCAATGCTTAGAGTTTCTCTTTGCAACAGCTAAGATTTCATGAGTTAAATATCTCCCCCATTAACCTACTCACCCACCTCTTATCCAGCTGACATTTCCTTTTCACACCAATGTTTAATTAAAACCTTAACTAGCCTACAACAGAATACACTTGACTAAAATCTTTATGGTGACCACATTTAATTTAATTTATGACTTCTCATAATCTTTGTATATTTTGTTTTATTTCATTTAGAACAAACATGCCAAAGCTAGACCTACTTAGGGTCAGACCATGGACTACCTGTGCACACGAGCCTGCCCTGAAACCCCCACCATAGCCACCACAATCACAGACCTTGTTGTTCCCAGAGAGGGGACTGTCAGCTCTAGACATCCTCAGGGTATGTCTATTTTGAAATGGACAGCTCATGTAGTCATACCCATGCTAACTCTGCTTGAGCTATTGTGCTAAAAATAGCAGCGTATGCGCACTTTGGAAGCTCCAGGAGCTCCAGATGCCTCCCAGGGCCCCTGTTAGGACAGTGCAACTCCATGCTACCTCCAACATGAGGGTATCCCTTAAACAGTGCTCACATACCTAAGTGAAGTACAGGGGAAGACAGAGAAGAAGAAAGCACTAGCATGACACCATGGAATGTGGTCTATGCAAATTTCTTATATGTATTTACAAAATGTTTGCGTACCTAAAAACACAACACTCTTACCCAAGATAACCACCACTGCCCCAAACAACCCGATTAAACCCTACAGTAAATCTATTTTCTCATGCAAACATGTATTTAAGCCAGAAACAGATTTCAGTTTCAAACTTCCAAAAAGTTATTAAGAACTATGAGTGAGAGCTCGGGGAAATATAGAAAGAGTGGGCCATATTTCCATACCTGCATAATGAGGTTTTTATCCTGTAGAATTGCTTGCTCATCATTCCAATGTTTGTGTGGGGATTGTCCCATCACAGTTTGGGCAGTTGGTTTGTTCCAGACCTGCCAAACGTCAGGCATCCAGCATGAGACTAACGTCTGGAGGTCCACCCCTGCTCATGCATTTTCCCAATCCAGGTGATATCATGCATTCAGCTTGGCTTTGGGAAGCAGAAGGACTTGGGATGCAGTTGATCCTTCCCCACCCCGCATGTGGCCCCTGCTGAGCCTAGTCAGGCAGCCTACCTGCTCTTTCCCTCCTCTCTGGGAACTATTCCTGCCAGTTTCCAGCTAGGAAGAAATCCAGGAGATAGGGAAGCAGGTGGAAGCAGCATCAGCATCTGTGTCAGCATCCCAGCAGGGGAAGGAGCCAGAGTATACATTGGAGCCAGTCTGATAGGGAGAGAACAGAATGGGGAATGGATCTAATAAAGGGATAGGATGGAGGATAGGAGAGAGGGGGCAGAATTTGGCTGGCTGAATGCAGGAGGCTAATGGGAAGCATGGACAGTGTGGGAGGTGCCTGCAACCCTTCCTCTCCCCCAAGCACCCCCTTCCCCTGTCTGAGTTTGTTCAGTGTCAGTTCAGCTCCCAGATCTCAAACTCACCATTACACACGGTATCAGTTGGCAGACTTAGTGCAGGTGCCAAGAACTGCATGAGTCATGGAGAATGACCTCTCTGTCACCCTTATAAGAGGTCCTCCCAGATCAGGGTTGAGACATGCTGTCAGGACAGCATGAGTGGAAAGTTTTCACAGCTGCAGCCGCATAGAGACATGGGGGACTTCATTCACCAGAGCTGCCTCTCACCAGCAGTAAGTAGACATGATTTTTGAAAGCTGAAGTTTAGTTTATATAGTATATGTACGGTGCCTTGCAGACTTGGCAGCTAAGTTAGTCCCCTAAACCAGCAGCACTCAAGAAAACCACACAGGCCTTTTCCTCTTCACTAACACTCAGCTGCCCCTCCCCCCACCCTAGCGCCTTCAGGAGCTGAGCTGCCACTGCTGATTACTGCCATGGCAGTTAAGTGACAGCCATGGAGGAGAATCAGCTGGTGTTCATGCTATTTCAAGCCCCCCACACTTCCACGCCCTGTCACTGTGAATATACCACCATCCTCCCTGTCACCCAGACCTGCAACCTAGGGAGCATCTTTGACTCCTGGCTGCATTTGCCCCTTTTCTAATTTATGACATTTCCAAATCTAACCCTTTCTGTCTTTCCACATCATTAAAATGCTCTTTGAGACCCACATTCAGATCTCCTGCCTTGACTACAGTAATGTCCCGTTCTCTGGTCTTCCCAACAATCAATACCTCTTCTCTCCAGGACTTACAAAGCACAACTGGTAAGATCATCTCCTTTCCCTGTCAGTCTGACAACATCACTCCCCAATGCTAAACACGCCCCCACCCCCAATGGGCTTCCTGTTTTATATAGCATCTCACCTTTAAAGCTTTACTCATCTACTCATGTTTGGTATTTCCTAGCCTCAACCCTCCTTTGCTTTGACTCTGAAGCCACTCCTGAACATCCTTTTCGCCATTTCTCCTATCCCTGTATTTGGGCTTTCACCCATACTACCTCTTATGCATGGAACAAGTTTTCTGAATTAGTCTATTGTCCACTCCTCTTTATAATTAAGAGCCACTTTTACCATGTTGCCTGCAATAAATTAGCCAACCAGTTATATAGTTATGTCAGAAACAAACAAGCAAATCCCTCAGATCTTTTAAATGATCTACTCGACAAACTGTTAGTCTATGTGATGACATGAAAATGGGTACTGTTACCCTCATCCTTTCTCTTGCTTCCCTCCTGTTTATCACACTCCCTTGACACATCCTAGATTAGACTGTAAACTTTTCAGGGCAGGGGATATGCTGGACTACATGCTTGTACATGACTAGTTTAATAGAGTCCCTATTTTAATTAGAGCCTTTGGCTGCTACCACAATGCAAATAGTAAAGATTTGGTATCTGGTAAAATGTTTGTCTAAGTGTGTAATATCTGATTTTTCCAAATATAACATCCTTAACACATAAAACCTGCCCAGAAAAAAAAAATCACTACAGTGCTGCTTGAGGACATTCTGAAAAAATAGACTTCATACTGCTCACATTGGTCAAGTTTAATGAAATTAAATCAGCTCACAATGTTTTTTGACTCCAAACAAATTGAGTCATTTACTTCAGCAATGTCAATAGGCTGTCACTATTATATACAATTTAATTAGTACATTGAAGGTAAAATTCAAGAGCACCCCTTGCACAGCGGCTCTTATCAAAACAAATTATCTGATTTAATTTGAAGGATTTGAAATGAAAGCATCAGACCAGAGGTGTGTGGAAGAAAGTGAGTTGGAATGTTCAGAAGACTGTGGTTTACATTAAAATGAATATTTTTCTTATTACAATAAAGATTTTAACACAATAAGGCATATTTCCCCCCCTGTTGCTAGAATGTAATTTCACAACAAGCCAGTATCAATGCAAGAAGGTAACATTTTCTTTTTCGGTGAGTATGTTCATAATAAGCTAGTGAGTATTTTTATAATGTAGCCAGTGGCAGTAAATGCTCCCCTATAAATTCTATCTTGCAAATACTTTGCTAGTGTACTGCTAGTATAAATATAAAATTAGGTGTTTATACCAACAATGCAGTGAACAAACTTGCTTCTCAAATATATCCTCTCCATCTTTCTGTCAAGTTCACCAAAGCACAGTGTCCTACTTGGTTCCAAAACCTGTCTGTCAATAGCAGCAGAGCCTGTCCAAAAGTGAGGGTGTGTGTCAGGGTCCTCCGCCCTTCCTCTTCCACCAGAGGCCCCACCCCTGGCCAAGCCAGAACGTAAGCCAGAGTGGGCTGGGAGCCACGGACCCTCCACCTGCCTGGGGGTGGGGGATTCGAGAGTAGCCCCAGACCCATGTTCCTACCCAGCAGGCCCCCCGCCCAGAGCAGGTGGATGGCTCATGGTGTGGCTCCCCACAGCTGCCCACACGGCTCTTACCATGGCCGGGCTGCGGCGTGTGGCAGCTGTGGGGAGCCATGGATCCTCCTGCCCTGGGTGGGGGGCAGGTGCCCACGGGGCGGGGACATAGACCGGGGGCTGCTCTCGACCCCTCCACCCCAGGCAGGTGGAGGGTCTGCAGCGACCCACAGCTTCCTGGGCTCCCCCTGCCAGCCTGGCCAGGAGGGGTTGGGGTGGGGCTTCGTGGGAGGAGAGGAGAAGCGGGAGCGGGGCCCCTGCTGAAAAGTTGATGGGTCAGGCCCATACACTTTCAAAAAGTGGGAGGGCCATGGCTCCCTGACCCTCCCCCCCATTCCGGTGCCAATGCTGTCAGTCAATATGACAAACTGCTGCAGTTTAGTTCACCGCCTCTACCATCCTGGCTACCCTTTTAAAGATCATCATCTTGCAAGATGCTGAGCACCTCCTTACATAAACTAAGTCCCCTCAGGTCCCATTAGAATGCTTCAGGGAGACGTTCACCACTTTTTGGGATTGGGACCCTGATAATCTACAAAATGATTTTTAGAGATTTTCAGAAGAGGTTAGTTTGGCAAATTTATTTTGTGTTATGAAAATTTTGCACTGTCAGTGTAGAGCAGCTATGATCATTCCCACATATAACTGCAAGCGACTCAACAATACTTCATGATGAGTGGTTTTAAAAGAGGCTGACTGTGTCCATCCTGATTTTAGCTCTTTCTCCTTCACTAAGTAGGGAACATCAACCAAAGCAACAAGTTCAGTTTTTGTACCATATCCAGATATGATAACGGATTGGCAATGGTCAAGGATATCCAAGGCATCCTAATACTATGCAAGTTGTCTAATCACAACTTTGTCAGTAATTTTGCTCCAAAGGGAAAGAGTTGAAATAGGTTGATAATTGGTCATATTGTTAACATTAAGCAGTGGTTTCGTGAGTGCATGCTGTATACAGACTTCTTTCAGATCACATGGATCCTGCCCTCCTTAAAGGGGACAATGATAATCTCAACTAATGAATAACCCAAGACTTCTCCACTGGTCTTCACCAACCAGAAGAGGTCATGGGTCTAAATTAGAAGGCGTAGTGCAAAGTCCACCCAACAATTCCAGTACCTGAATGACAAGCCAAAAAATGAAGCATAGAAGGCTTAGTTTTTGTGCCTTCAAAATACTGCTGTGCAGCCACAGACACACAGAGAGATCAGTTTGAATCCAAACAATTATCTATTCCAAATGACAAGAGATTTCCTCACAGTAGGAGGTACTCAAATTGTCAACGATGCTAAAATAGCCAGGATTAACCAGTCTGTCAGTGACTCAAAACAAATCTGCTGATTGAGATTCTGTGGATGTTACTGAGGAGACAAAGAAGAGTTTGAATAGCCATGGCATATGATTTTAAAAAGTCTATGACACAACTGATCAGATTTATCCCAATACTCAAATTGTCTTTCCTCCTGCTTATCTTGTCACAGGCCATCTGTAAACCATGGATATCTATGAGAAAGGGGCTCTGTCAGAGGATAACTAGGGGCTACTATATCATTAATTGAAGACAAAAAAATTGTTCTAAAGTCCTTTGTTAAATCACTGTTAGAGTGGCCCTTCTGACTGATTGCTGTCATTGACTACCAACTTTTTCTTGCAATGGCACCATTCTGTCTCTCCTTTCCTACTCTATTTTTATTAAACTGTTTATTCCTTAAAATTTTAGAGGATGAAAAAGCATGCAGAAGTTTGGGGTTTGTTGGAGCAAATCCCCTTGGGTGGGTTCATCTCCACATACCTCCATCTAATTTTAGATGCTTATTCCTGGACATTGCAAACACATCTTTCAGTGGTTTCCTCTGTCTTCTCTATCTTGTAACTGTTGCTTTCAGGAGTGTACTGCAAATGCACTTTTTAGCCCATAGGACTATTCTGGCCTGGGTTTATATATTACATTTTGTAAGCTTTGTAGGCCAAGGACTAAAGACATCTCTCTCCTTGGAGGCCATGCCTGGTTATTTCTGACTATCTTCAGGGGCCTACCTGCTACAAGCATTTCTAAAATGCTTTCTTCTGGGACAGTGTTGAATTACAACATTATGAAGCTTTGATTATTATTTGTTTCTTTCTAAAGTCTTAATTATCAGGCATTTTCATTTGTAAAGCTCTTGATGGCAGGAACTATCTTCATTTTGAGTCCTCTCCAGCATTAAGCACTGTGTCAACACTTAAGATATTGGACTGCTCTATCAAGACTGAGCCTGTTTATGGAAAATTGGGATGACCGGCTACCCTACCTTCAATCCTCTCAGCTGGCCTATTATGATTGTTATTACCACTTCCACATTGCCGGAGACAGAAATATTCAGCTAATCCAACTTTTATTTTTTCTACTTATGCTTATTATATTGAGTCATATATGAGTTATTATTTTATATATTATATTTTATACATTATATTATATATTATATTGAGTCATATATTAGTTATATTGAGCCTCTCCAGTACACCCTCTTGTGTCCCCTCATGGTGCTGTAGCTGCATTACTCTCACTTAGGTCCTCCCCAATCAATTATTGGTTCAAACATGTACCTACTTCTTAGGGTCTGATTTGTTGAGTTTTTCTGTAAAGTATAAATTAATTTGTTAATGGCCCCAGGTCACCCCACTCAGGGTTCATATATGAGTCATGGTCAGTCTCACCTGCTCATGAGATTCCCCCTGCCCCCTTCCTATTTCAACTGGTCACTCCCTCAAACAAGAAGTCCCTAGCTCTCCTCTAGTAGCTGGGTGTCTTTCAGCCTTCAGTAGGGCCTTAGTCATCTTCTTCCTCAGCTGGCCCCACTTAGTCCTCAAAGCATTTGGGAGCCTCTTCCTGCTGGCATAATTTATGCTGGGCCCCTTCTCTCAGCTCATTTCTAATTGGTTGGGTAAGAGGGGAGGGGAACCTTGCCCTGACCTCTCTGCAGGGCTGCTGGCCCTTAAAGATACAGTAGCTGAATTTCCTCCTGAACACTTCTTACTCTTGGGACCCCTTCCTCTCTCCTAATACCTCCCAGTTCCTTTTACCTACAATTGGACCTTTCAGTTCTTAAAGAACCATACCAGATGGTGGGTTGGACTGACCATTATTAGGAAATATTGCCCTTAAGGGTTAGATTTCCTGTCACATACTGATAAATAGTATCTTGAACAGTTGGCAAATCACACTAGTAATATTCCATTTAAATAATATTTTACATTTGTTTCACTATATTAACTCACAGTATTCTTTAGTTAGCATTAAAAAGCTGTGTTAGTATTTTTGTCTCTATTTTATACTTTCCCCTGTGAATTCTTAACGTACTTACTCTTTACTCAGATCTATCTATGTTATCAGTCCCCCATTACTGTAGCATTTGAGAAGTTAGTTTGGTGGTTCAGTTAGGTTCAATTAGTTCAGAGAATACTCCTCCTGAATACTTTGGAAGTTAGAACTCACTTCTAGGGTCCTCTGACAGAAGAGGACCCTAGAAGAGCCCTCTGACAGAACTATAGTTCAGGACACTCAGCATATTAGAGAAAGGAGAAGCTATATACTTAGATTCTTATTTCTCATGTGAGGAATTAAATTAATGACTTCTGTGGTTCTGAAAGTATCAAAGCCTATGGTGTAAGAACAGCATTCTTACAGGAATTTACAAAATGAAATATTGTTGCTTAGGGAGGTAGAAAAAGTTCATCAGAATAAATGGTTAAAATAGATTAATTTTATAATATTAGGCTATAGGTACACCTGCAAATACACTTGTGGCAAAAGAAAGACTGTCCATTACAAAAACGTTCAGCTGAAGTTACAACTTTTAGCTGAAGAAGCCTCCATCTTCTCATCCATTTCAGAAATAGCTGATAAAATCTCTCTTTCAATCCCAGTGCCCGATGTTTTGCTCCATTAGTAAAAAAAATTCTGATGAGCGTAGTTTAAAACTTTGTATTTGCTGATTTATAAATTAAAAATCAATGTAAACTAGTAATCACAGAAGAGTTAAGTATAAATCAAAGAAATTCTCCAAAAATACAACCAATGGGCATAAAAATACCACCATAAGGCATTCTTGCCTTCCTGAGGAGAAGGAAGAGGAACTAAGGTATGAGTAGTTTACTGAACGATACATCAATTATATATTTTTTATAATGAAACCTAGCCAGATAATTATCCATTGGCCCATCTGTGCTTTTCAAAAAAAATATAAAATTAAGAACAGTGTAATTTTAATAAAACTGGAAACACTGATTAATCATAATTTCCTAAGTTCACCTTCTATGCTACCATCGAAATCATGTCCAATATCATGAATAAAAAGCCCAACCAGCTTCTAATATGTAGGAATGCCAGTTAACCACTTTGTGGGTTCCTTACTATGATCCACAGAATTAAAATTCTCATTTTATACTGTGTACATTTTAAAATATATTTCACATCTTTGGAAGCAGAAATGATATTCCCCTTTTCTGTTATATAATACTGTTCACTAATGCAATGCCCTTCATTTAAGGATTTCAAAGCATATTGCAAACATTAAGACTCCTAAGACCCCTGTGATGTTGGCATAGTAAGTACCGTATATACTCATTCACTAGCCCGTTCGTTTATAAGCTGACCCCCCAAGATGGTTAGGTAAAAATAGCAAAAACTGTATGACTCTTTCATAAGCGACCTGTAGCAGGGTGAAGACTCACCGGCATGGCGCCTCCCGCTGGTCATCCTGGGAATTAGCTCTCTAGCTCCAGAGCACCCTCTGTTGGCCGATGTCTCGCCTGCCTTAGGCCCCGTGTCCCTCCTGAACCCCGGTGCACTTTTCCTCAGGGTTCTGCCCCTGCAGTACCCCCACTCTCTGGGTCTCCCCTCCCAGGGGAAGCCCCAACCCTCTCACCCACCTTGCCTCAGTGGCTACTGCCAGTCATCATCTAGCCCCCCGCTCACTGGGGCAAACTGCAGTCTGTCATGGCCACTCATCATTGGCAAGGCAGTTGGACCAGCTGCCTCTGCCTAACCCCCGGCTGCACCTCTGCAACCCCAGTACCTGTTCTGGGTCTTCAGCCTGCAGCCTGCAGCCTGGGGGTTTCTCAGGCTGGAGCTCCCCAGCTCCTCTGGCCTTCCCCAAGCCCTGCTTCACTCCTTCTCAGCTCCCAGGCAGCCCAGTCCACCTTTCTTCAGCGAGAGAGAGACTCTGACTGAGCCTCTGGCTCACAGCCTTTTATAGGGCCAGCTGTGGCCTGATTGGGGCGTAGCCCCAGCTGTGGCTGCTTCCCCAATAAGCCTACCCTATTGGCTCCCTGGAGCAGCCCTTTCCCATGGCTGTTTTAACCCCTTTGGGGCCGGAGCAGGGTAACTGCCCCGTTACACAACCCTATATTTCAGGGTTTGGCAAACTTTGGCTCCTGGCCTGTTAGGGTAAGCCGCTAGTGGGCCTGGACGTTTTGTTTACCTGGAGCATTCACAGGCACGGAGCCCCTCGGCTCCCAGTGTCCGTGGTTTGCTGCTCCGATTGGCTGGGAACGGCGAACCACGGCCACAGGGAGCTGAGGGGCTCCATGCCTGCAGACACTCCAGGTAAACAAAACGACAATGTATTAGATATTCAATTCAATGATTCCATAGAGTTTAAAATCATCAAATTTTGGTGTAGACCCGTTTATAAGCCGACCTCCGCTCTTTGATGCATCACTTTTTAACCAAAAATATTCGGCTTATGAATGAGTATATATGGTATTATTTCTATTGTACAGAGAACTAATCTAAGACAGAGGTCTTCTGTGATTTACCCTAAGACGCAGATCAAATCAGTGGATGTAATGCAATCAGAGAACCCAGGTATTCTGACACAAACCTCTATTAGAATCATAGAATATTAGGGTTGGAAGAGACCTCAGGAGGGCATCTAGTCCAATCCCCTGCTCAAAGCAGGATCAACACCAACTAAATCATCCCTTAGACCACACTCTCTCCCACTTTCAAGCTAGCTGGAAAGAGCAAAGTAAAAGATTGGTCCTAGTATTGCACTTTTCACTTTACTCGGTCAAATGCTTTACTTTGTGATGGGTAGTTTAGCTCAGGACCAAGAGGGATATACATACTTTGGCACCTTTATAGACTACTTGCTAAAGCTTTCTTGCAGCCTGGAGAATTTCATCTGTGTTTTGAAAGCTTGAGATAGATTGTAATGAAGAATATTTGGAGATGTGTTGATGCATGTCCTCTGGAATGGGGGTTGAAGCATGAAGGGACATATGAATCTTTAGTGCATCTGGCACGTAAATATCTTGTGACGCCGGCTACAATATGCCATGCAAACGCCTGTTCTCACTTTCAGGTGACATTGTAAACAAGAAGCAGACAGCATTATCTCCTGCAAATGTAAACAAACTTGTTTGTCTGAGTGATTGGCTGAACAAGAAGTAGGAGTGAGTGGACTTGTAGGCTCTAAAGTTTTATATTGTTTTATTTTTGAATGCAGTTATTTTTTGTACATAATTCTACATTTGTAAGTTCAACTTTCATGTTAAAGAGATTGCACTACAGTACTTGTATTAGGTGAATTGAAAAATACTATTTCTTTTGTTTCTTTTTTACAGTGCAAATATTTGTAATCAAATATATATATTTATATATATATAGTGAGCACTGTACACTTTGTATTCTGTGTGGTAATTGAAATCAATATATTTGAAAATATTGTTTAACAGCAAGATCAATCAAGAACAAATTTTTTAATCGCACGATTAATCATGATTACTTTTTTTAATTGCTTGACAGCCCTACTAAATAGGTATTATGCTTTGGCCAGATATTTGATGATCTTGACTTCATTTCTGTCTTTCTTTGTTTGAATCAATTTAATGCACTCAACATTTTTATTTTTTATTTAGTGCCAGCATTTTGTGCTTTACAAAACACAGATGTAGAGAGGCTCCTGCCCCAAGGAGTTTACAATTTAAACATCATATTGTGACTACATGCCCATACAGAAGACAAAGGGGGAGTAAGAACAGGGGCAGGAATACACAATTCTCTGAGCCACAATTCCTTCTCTGAGATGTTCCTAAGGGGATATAACATTTTCCCTTATTTCGGTCTGTGTCTGTGTCCTTATAACATAATCTTGTCCTACAAGAGAGAAACTTTTTTTTTTTAAAGTAAGCTTGATTTTAAGACTGTATTTACATCCACTTAGTACTGAAAACTCATTCTGGACCAAACTCACCTGTTATCCCAATATAAATGCAGTGCAGTTCCACTGACAGCAAACAGAGCATGATTGCTGCAATAGTAGAATTTGGCCCTCTGAATATAAAGCAGTTTGTATAGAGGCAGGTAGAACGTTGCCTCCTTTGCCAGTATTTTATAAGATTGTAAAGGAGTTTGTGCACCGCATTTGCTGTTGTGACTTCAGCCAAGCTATCCCACAAGCACAGTACCCATTAGTGGCTCCTCTGCTATCTGAGAATAATGAACAGGCGGGGAGCCATGAACGAGACTCAGAAGAGGAAACTGCATCTTCCTGTTCAGTACCTGACTGCCTTACAGCAAACAATAAGATGATTTTATATCATCACTTTTGGGGAGGGGAAAAAAACAGTATGGTGTCATTTTTTCTGCTCTGATTCATATTGCACTGCATGGGTAACAGCCTTGCTGTTATGTAATAGTTCGCCTACATTATAACACATAGCTTCCCATCCTGCCTGATTTTTCTGATCATTCTTGTAATTAAGTCTGTGCTTATCCTTTCTGGCAGCTCACCATCTGCAAAACAGGAAATACTGGCTTTGCTGTGATTTCACACTTCTCTTGATAAGCTAGGTTTATGTCCGGGAATATTTACAAGAATCATGTATCACAAGGTGTCTGTGTCTGCACTTTCTTCAATACTGAGACAAATGGGCAGGAAGGCAGTAACAAATGGGCACAATCTGGAACACCAAACAATGTTGTCCAAATCAGTTAATTTTTCTTAGACTTTAAAATATTCTATTCTATTCTATTCTATTCTATTCTATTCTATAGTTTTTATACTGCACTCATTACCATAGTATCTGAGCCCCTTCCAGAAGTGCATTAAACAAAGTGGCTACTCATCTGTCACATGCTGTTTGTTCTCTCATCCTCTCCCCAGACAAATAAGTCTGTGCGGTGGAGTGTATTGTTTTGGTAGTGTATGTCTTTTAAAATATATATATATATAAATATACCTGTTGCTGTGTGTTTATATTAGAGAAAGCAAGGTCAAAGAAGTGTGCCTTACACTTGGAGCAGAAAGTGGTGAGGTTTGTGCTAGTCCTTAGTTCCTGTGTGAGCTAATTCCCCAGTTTCAAATTGCCCCTGGAGAGGTTCTGTCTCCTGCACACACAAGTTTTATTCTTGTTGTTGAGAATTCCTTTGTGTCAGAGGAGCATAACTGTCAACCAAGGTCTTTGTCCTGGAACTTTATACGGTCTCTTAGATATTCTGGGCCTAGACCATGCAATATTTTGAAGATAAGGACGGAGGCATTGAACAAGTTTTGAAATTATATGGGAAGCTAGTGTATGGGAAGCAGAGGACAGGCCTGATATGTTCATGGTAGCCTGTGTTGTTGAGGAGACATGCTGTATCATTCTGAACTAGTTGGAGTTTCCTAAGTGCTGAAGGCTTCATGCCATTTATATTGCATTGCTGTCACATAGTCAACAAGTGATGAAGGCATGAATAACTAAGGTCAAGTCTTCAACTGCTAGACTGGGACAGGGTTTCCTAGCCAAGCGGAAATGGTAGAATGTGCTACGCATGGATGATGTTTTTTGAGAGCTCAGCATTAACGAGGAATCCAAGACCACTCCTGGACTATGAACTGAATTGACCAATTGTGTATATTCAGCCAATGGAGGCTTCACCATAGCGCCAAACACTTTAAAATGCTTTCTTCTGTATACCAGCATCACCTCTGTTTTGCTTGGGTTCAGTTTCAGCCAGCTGTTCTTCATCCATGAGCTGATCTCATCCAAACACTGGGCCATATTGGTAGTATAGGTGTGTCTGTATGTGGTGAAGGATAGGTAGATATGTGTATCATCAGCATAGTGCTGGTACTTGCTTCCATGTTGACTGACCTATTCCCTAGTGGTTACATGTATATGTTGAAAACGACCGGAGAGAGAACTGATCTTTGTGGAACTCCACAAATGAGGGGTCTAGTGGTGGAGGTACAGTTTCCCGTCACTACTTGTTGGGTGCATCCCTCCAGGAAGGACTCAATCAACCCATTTTAGTGCATTACCCTGGATCCCTGCCACCTCTCTCAGGTGAGACAGCAGCTTGTTGCAACCCTGAATGTTTGATGCAGGCTGTAGACATTCAGGGTTAATGAAGCAGTTCACACTTCAGAAAACTCCTTGAGGGCTGGGGTGGTAGCTTCAGTGATGGCTGATAGGAAGTTTCTCTTGGCCTGTAATGCAACCTCAGCATAGGCTTTGAGGAATTTGCTGTGTTTCATCTTGTCTGATTCAGTCTTTGTTACCACCATCAGTACTCGAGCCTCCACCTCTCTCTCTTCATCCAGTGCAGGGTGTCAGTAAACCAAGGAGCTCTGTGTGGGTGATGGCAAGGGAGGGGCCATTTAGGGGCCAGCATGTCAATGGCTGAGGCCATTGTAGAATGGAAATGATTTACCAGGCCCTCAGCTCCTCGTCCTGCAGGTGGGAAGCTGTTGTCCTTTATCAGGCTTTGAAATTAGTTGAAATTAGCACCACATTTATGAATGACAGAGGGTACAAAGGCAGCTCCCCTCCTTTTGCTGGTGTTGCTCTGCAAACAGTTTTGCTTTGTCCCCAGGCAGGAAGCATACCCCACTCTCAGCTTCCTCTCAGAGTCACTTCCAGAGACAGGTGTCCTTCTTAGCATCTGGGAGGAACCACATCCTTTAGGTGTAAGAATGTAAGAAACACTCACTCATTATGTGTTGCCATATATATTAAAATGTAAACACCTGGACTGAGATTGAGATGGAAATAGGAGACAAACTTGTTGAAAGTCTCTGGGTAAGGATAAAAGGGGTAAAAAACAAGGTTGATGTCATGGTAGGGGTCTACTGCAGACCACCTAACCAAGAAGAAGAGGTGGATGAAGCTTTTTTTAAACAACTAACAAAATCATCCAAAGCACAGGACTTGGTGGTGATGGTGGACTTCAACTACACAGACATCTGTTGGGAAAATAACACAGCAGGGCACAGATTATCCAACAAGTTATTGGAATGTATTGGAGACTGTTTTTTATTTCTGAAGGTGGAGAAAGCTACTAGGGGAGAGGCTGTTCTAGATTTGATTTTGACAAATAAGGAGGAACTGGCTGAGAATTTGAAAGTGGAAGGCAGCTTGGGTGAAAGTGATCATGAAATGATAGAGTGCATGATTCTAAGGAATGGTAGGAGGGAGAACAGCAAAATAAAGACAATGGATTTCAAGAAGGCAGACTTTAGCAAACTCAGGAAGTTGGTAGGTAAGATCCCATGGGAAATAAATCTAAGGGGAAAAACAATTAAAGGCAGTTGGCAGTTTTTCAAAGAGACATTATTAAGGGCACAAGAGCAAACTATCTCAGTGCACAGGAAAGATAAAAGTATGGCAAGAGCCCACCATAGCTTAACCAGAAGATTTTCAAAGATCTAAAAATAAAAAAAAAGAGTCCTACAAAAAGTGGAAACTAGGTCAAATTACAAAGGATAAATATGAACAAATAGCAAAAGTATGTAGGGACAAAATTAGAAAAGCCAAAGCACAAAATGAGATCAAACACTCTAGAGACATAAAGGGTAACAAGAAAACATTCTACAAATACATTAGAAGCAAGAGGAAGACCAAGGACAGGGTAAGCCTGTTACTTAATGAAGGGGGGGAAATAATAACAAAAAATGTGGAAATGGCAGAAGTGCTTAATGACTTCTTTGTTTCAGTTTTCACTAAGAAGGTAGGTGGTGATTCGTCATCTAACATAGTGAATGTCCATGAAAATGAGGTAGGATCAGAGGCTAAAACAGGAAAAGAACAAGTTAAAAATTACTTAGTCAAGTTATATGTCTTCAGGTCACCAGGGCCTGATGAAATGCATCCTAGAATACTCAAGGAGCTGACTGAGGAGATGTCTGAGACATTAGCGATTATCTTTGAAAAGTCATGGAAGACGGGAGAGATTCCAGAGGACTGGAAAACGGCAAATATAGTGCCAATCTATAAAAAGGGAAATAAGGACAACCCAGGGAATTACAAACCAGTCAGCTTAACTTCTGTACCTGGAAAGATAATGGACCAAATAATAAAGCAATCAATTTGCAAACATCTAGAAGATAATATGGTGATAAGTAACAGTCAGCATGGATTTGTCAAGAACAAATCATGTCAAACCAACCGGATAGCTTTCTTTGACAGGGTAACAAACCTTGTGGATGGGAGGCGGGGGGGAAGCGGTAGATGTGGTATATCTTGACTTTAGTAAAGCTTTTGATACTGTCTCACATGACCTTCTCATAAACAAACTAGGGAAATGCAACCTAGATGGAGCTACTATAAGGTGGGTGCAAAACTGGTTGGAAAACCATTCCCAGCAGTAGTTATCAGTGGTTCACAGTCATACTGGAAGGGCATAACGAGTGGGGTCCTTCAGGGATCAGTTCTGGGTTCTGTTCTGTTCAATATCTTCATCAATGATTTAGATAATGGTATAGAGAGTACACTTATAAAGTTTGCGGACAATACCAAGCTAGGAGGGGTTGCAAGTGCTTTGGAGGATAGGATTATTATTCAAAATGATCTGGACAAACTGGATAAATGGTCTGAAGGAAATAGGATGAAATTCAATAAGGACAAATGCAAAGTACTCCAGTTAGGAAGGAACAATAAGTTGCACACATACAAAATGGGAAATAACTACCTAGGAAGGAGTACTGTGGAAAGGGATCTGGGGGTCATAGTGGACCATAAGCTAAATATTAGTCAACAGTGTAACACTGTTGCAAAAAAGCAAACATCATTTTGAGATGTATTAGCAGGAGTGTTGTAAGCAAGATATGAGAAATAATTTTTCCACTCTACTCCACACTGATTAGGCCTCAACTGGAGTATTATGTCCAGTTCTGGGTGCCACATTTCTGGAAAGATGTGGACAAATTGGAGAAAGTCCAGAGAAGAGCAACAAAAATGATTAAAGGTCTAGAAAATATGACCTATGAGGGAAGATTGAAAAAAATGGGTTTGTTTAGTCTGGAAAAGAGAAGACTGAGAGGGGACATGATAACAGTTTTCAAGTACATAAAAGTCTGTTACAAGGAGGGAGAAAAATTGTTCTTCTTAATCTCTGAGGATAGAACAAGAAGCAATTGGCTTAAATTGCAGCAAGGGAGGTTTAAGCTGGACATTAGGAAAAACTTCCTACCTGTCAGGGTGGTTAAGCACTGGAATAAATTGCCTAGGGAGGTTGTAGAATCTTCATCATTGGAGATTTTAAAGAGCAGGTTAGACAAACACCTGTCAGGGATGGTTTAGATAATACTTAGTCCTGCCATGAGTGCAGGGGACTGGACTAGATGACCTCTCAAGGTCCCTTCCAGTCCTATGATTCTATGATTATAATAATCTCTAGTATGACCTGCATTACACAGGCCATGGAATCTCACTTAATAATTTCTACATCAAACCCATGATGACTGTTTGAGTGATAGCATATATTTTACTTACCTTTTTATCTTTAAGGCTATAAGGTTCACACGCACTCCTGTACACCTCTCTCACACAGGGGGCTGACCGATGGACCTAACCCTTCCTGCCCGGTGCTCTCCACCTTCCATGCCTGGCTTGGCCCCTGGGATGAACCCGCCTCTCTTGGTACCTGGTGCTGCATCTTCCTGAGGCAACATGTGTGTGTGTGTGTGGGGGGGGAAAGCAGGGTCACATGCCCCCCCTTCCCAGATTTCTGCCACAGAGTTCACACCAGAATGTGGCCAGCAGCAGCCTTTCACAGTGTGTGGGAGGGAAGAGATGGGAGCTGCTTCCAGCGACGGGGGGGAGGGGGGAAATGACCTGGCCCCTGTCTTCGTAGAGCTCATCTCTTCTTCCCCTTCCCTTCCCCCCCATCCCCCTTGTGGCTGGAAGCAGCTTGTCCCTTCCTTCCCGCACAGTATCGAAAGGCAGCTAACACCTCCAGGCTGCTGCTGGCCATTGACATAACCCAGCCGTCTCTGGCTACAGTGCGGCAGGAAGGGGTTAAGCCCTAAGGATACATTGTGCACCAGGGCCCAGGGAACCTGACTGTAGAGGCTTCAGATAACCTAGCCAGAGAGGTGGCTCAGCAGGGGAGGATGCCTAGGGGACGGAGCAGCTCTGCACTCCCTGGGGGCAGGACCCAGGGCGGGTTGGGGTGAAGAGAGTGCTAAGTCCCTGCCCCGGGGGCTGCTGTGGAGCCTGCAGGGTTGGGGCGCGAACAGGCTGGAAATCGCTCCCCCTCCCCGCCACTCTAGAGTTTATCTGAGGGGCGGAGAGGCTTCCCCATGCCAGCGCTGTGTGGAGCTTTGGCACTTTCAGGGCTCAGCTCCTCCTGGCCAGTGCCCCAGGCCGCAGGGTCTTGGGCTTTCCTGGGTCGCCGGCCCAGCCAGAGGCAGTGGGAGAAGGAAGGGGCCTGCCAGCCAGGCTGCTGGTGAGCTGAGCATTCCAACCAGCACTGGGAGTGGGATGTGCCCCACCAGGGGGGATGCAGAGGAGCGAAGGGGCAAATCTGTGAGAGAACAGCGAGAGGGGGAGCACGTAAAGGGCCGATGGGTGGGCAGCAGAGGCGACGTGTAACTGGCCGCCGCCTGGCGCCTGCCCGCACACACCAGCCACTGCAGCTTGCAGTGTACAGCCAGCACTGGCTGGAAACGGGACGGGGGCTGGGCCCCGTGCCTAGAGCCGGCACGCAGCAAGGGCTGTGCTGACAGACCAGCAGTGGGAGCGGCCTGCCCCATGCACTGCATCTTCGCCCTGCCACCAGCCTTGCACACACACCCCTATCGTCGGCCACTAGACCCCCTCCACTCCATTAACTGCTTGTGGGCGTACGGCTGGCGAGCAGGGATCCAGACGGCAGCAGGAACCGCCAGTTCTGATGGGGAGGGACGGGACAGAAAATACAGGACAATTTGCCCATTTTTAAGAAAAGTCAGGACATCTGCAGGGGGCTTAAATACAGGACTGTCCCTTTAAAAACGGGACATCTGGTCACCCTAGTCAGCATATGTGTCTAATATGGGCCAAAACCTATAGTCATTTTGGTAAAACTTCCGTTCACTTCAATGGTAGTTTTCCCTGACTATGAACTGCTGAAATACACCCTATTAACCTGTTGGTATTTATTTAAGTTAGTGAGAACCAATGATAGAGACAAAAGACTAAATTCAACCTTGATATAAGCAAGCACAATTCCCATTGACTTCAGAGGGAGTTACACCTCCTTAAATTAGAGCTGAATTTGGTCTTTGGAATGCATGTAAGTGAATTTCATAGTTCATCAAAGGTGCCTTATATCATTATCTTTAATTATGCAAGTTATTCCACTAGAAATTTTCAGAACTGTTAAACAGGCTTTTTTGTGGTACAAGACTCTATAGCTGGGAGAAGGGGCATTAATAAGTTCAAACCAAGCACACCCTGCAAGATTGAGGCAGCTGCCAATTCCATCCTGCGAGCAATTTTTATTGTCGGCATCATTCACATCATGGATAAGTGCTGGTGCATTTAAGCTAGGAACCATCTTAGGTCTGTGTCACCTATTTTCCAGAAAGCTAGGCTTTATCAGCAAAAGAAGTCACACTACCATCATTCTGGAAGAAACATAGCCCTGTCTCTTATAGCCTTTCAGAAAATGACAGGTGACCCCTATGGCATCATTCAGACAAACTTCTCACTCTGCTTGCAGCAATTATTGGAGACTTCCACATGCTCCCAAATGAAATGGGACCATTGACTACATGCATATGATTTCTATAATCTCTTAAAACAAAAAGCTTTCCTCAAACAGATATGATTATCACAACATGAATGTGTAACGGTATGAAATCAGTACATTTGCCTTTCACTGGACACTCTACTTCTCTCTCTCTCTCTCTCTCTCTCTCTCTGTGCATGTTTAAATATAAACCTCCCTGCTCATTTAGCTCAGCTGATCATCATGCCCTTTTCCCTGAGGGAGCAGGAGGGTTTCTCATTAACATAAGCATTTTGTTGTTTTTGATTAAAGCAATCACTCTAATTTTGTGAGTATTGCAAGTGTAGCACATTGCATCAATTTATGTCTCTATTTTTGTCTTGTTGGAGATAGTGGATGCCCTAATCCATTTGGTTAATTTCCTTTTGTGATTCCTTTTCACCCTGAAGAAGAATACATCATTCTTAGACACCAAAACAGTGAATAAAATAGCTTTTTTCTGTATGAAGAGGAGATGACTGCAGTCACTATGGGTGAGAGAACCAGGAGAAGTTTAGGGTCAGATTTAAAAATCTGTTAAAAAATTCTGGTGACCATTACTTTGAAAAGCATTAGAACCCCCATGCTTTGGAGCAGAGACTTGAGTTTAGCAGAAGGGTGGACTTCTTATCAAGAACGAGCTATTTACCGTTTCTGCAAAAAATCTGCCCAAATGTGGCCAAGTTATAAGCCTTGCAAAAATCTCAGTTTACAGATATTAAACAGAGACTTGTTAGAGCCCCTGGGGCCCAGGCAGCTTGGAGGAGGAAGCTACATGATTTGAATGCAGATGGGAGAAGAGCTGAATTGGAGGTAGGGCAGGGAGATGAGCCTGGAAAGAGAGAAATGGGACTGTAGAGGCTGGGGTTGTGGTAGAGGGAAACTAGGACTGGGAGTTTGTATGTGGGGAAGACTAGAAGTTGGGGGGAGCAGAGGAGACTAGAATTGCCTGGGCAAGGAGACTGGGACAGAGAGCTAGGGAGGGAAATGGGGGTGGATACAGGGGGTTGGGAGAAACTGAGATTGGATGAGTAGCTGGGGGAAATTGAGACTGGATAGGCAAGGAGACTGGGACTTGGAACCAGTGGGACTTGGAAGGCGGGGGAGATGAGACAGCTTTATTGAGGAGCCAGGTTGGTCAAAGAGGCTGGGTCAAGGATCCAGGGATAGGATGGAGGGGGACTAGCTTGGATGGGGAGTTGCAGAGGGTGATTGGAACTAGGAACCAGTGGTGATGGGGAATGTGGGTGGAGAGGAGGCAACTAGAAAGTCAGGGGGTCAGACAGACAGATTGGATGTGGAGACAGGAGAGGGGAACTGTGAATGGGTGAGCAAGGAGAATGGGACTGGGAGTGGAGGGGAAGACTGGGACTGGGGGAGGATACTGGGACTGGGATGGAGAGTCCAGAGGGGTGAGAATAGAACTTGCTGGGAAAGGAGACTGGGACTGGGATGAGAAGCCTGCGGAGTGGATAGGCTAGGTAAGGAGAATGAGACCAAGGGTATGTTCCACCTCCTTATGTACACATACTTTCAATAGCTTTCATCAAGCTAGCACGAGCATAAATAGCAGTGTAGCTGCAGTAGCATGAGTAAAGGCAGTGGAGGCAAGGCTCAGCTCTGCTGAGTACAAAACCACATGAAACTAGTGCGTATGTTCTCAGTGGGGCTAAACCGTGCCTCCGCTGCTCCTACCCATGCTACAGTGGCTACACCACAATTTATATTTGTGCTAACTTGATGAGAGCTAGCATGAGTATGTTTACAAAGGCAGGGTATTCCCATCCCTAGCTCATAATGCAGACATAACCTAAAATGAGGAGCCAGGGATGGGGAAGGGACAGGACAGGGATGAGGAGGTCAAGTTTGGAGGAAATATTCAGAAGATTCTGTACCACTAGAGAACACTTCCCTCCAGAGTTTGGAATGGAACCCAAGCTTCACCATTCCTATGCTGTCAGCAAATGTCTGTGAAATCCACTGGCAAATTTCATCCCCGTTTACTGCTGCTCCACAGAGAGGAATACAACTGAATGCTGCTATCAGTTACTTTGTTAGTTCACGTAGCAGAGGTCTGTGTGTTGAGTAAATGTACCAGCCCTGCTGATGACCCATCTGGACATGAATATGATGCCACATGATGGAATTTCTGATTCTTCAGTTTGCTTTTATTAAACCTCTAGGAAATTACTCATCAAAAAACAAAACAAATACCCTATGTTAAAAGAATATTATTAAAGTTGTAAAATCAAGCACTCAAAAGTTAGGAAATACTAGAATTAAGGTTGCCTATATGAACAACTGAACACCCCCCCCCCCACACACACACACACACCCTTTTATTTTTTGCCAAAAAATGCAGATTTTGGATGCCTGGTACAAGAAATGGATCACAATGGCTAACGGTATTTTGGGCTGTATAAGTAGGGGCATTGCCAGCAGATTGAGGGACGTAATCATTCCTATTCGGCATTGGTGAGGCCTCATCTGGAGTACTGTGTCCAGTTTTGGGCCCCACACTACAAGAAGGATGTGGAAAAATTGGAAAGAGTCCAGCGGAGGGCAACAAAAATGATTAGGGGGCTGGAGAACATGACTTATGAGGACAGTCTGAGGGAACTGGGATTATTTAGTCTGCAGAAGAGAAGAATGAGGGGGGATTTGATAGCTGCTTTCAACTACCTGAAAGGGGGTTCCAAAGAGAATGGATCTAGACTGTTCTCAGATGACAGAACAAGGAGTAATGGTCTCATGTTCCAGTGTGGGAGGTTTAGGTCGGATATTAGGGAAAAAAAATTCATTAGGAGGGTGCTGAAGCACTGGAATGGGTTACCTAGGGAGGTGGTGGAATCTCCTACCTTGGAGGTTTTTAAGGTCAGGCTTGACAAAGCCCTGGCTGGGATGATTTAGTTGGGGATTGGTCCTGCTTTGAGCAGGGGGTTGGACTAGATGACCTCCTGAGGTCCCTTCCAACCCTGATATTCTATGATTCTATGATTCTATGGTCAAAGAAACTCATCCTGCCCAGCAAGTCTTCCTGTGGACACTTAAGCCAGAATAAAGGTAATGGCTACTCCAATGAGTTATCAAAGCATGCAAGGGCATGTGACAAGTTCATGTGACCCTGGACTCCATCTTGTGCCTGTAATTTTCCACAAACTAAGACTGAGAGTGTTCCCTCCACATGGGAAAAATAAAGGACCCTGGAAGTAGGGGCAGCAGACCCTTCACAGAAGTGGGGGGCCGGGGGCCCCTGCCACTCTGAGGCCTCACCCCTCCTCTTGCCCCAAGGCCCCACCCTTCCCCTTCCTCTGAGGCCCCTCCTCTTCCTCCCAAAGCCCCACCCCATCCCATTTTACCACCGCCTCCTCCCCCAGAGGACCCGCCCCCAGCCAATCTGGAAGCCGGAGCAGGGGGGCCCGAAAGCAGCCCCTGCCCATGTTCCTGCCCCCGGAACACCTCACCCAGGGTAAGTGGAGGGTTTGCACCACAGCTCCCCACAGCTGCCTGTGCAGCTCTTACCCTGACCTGGCTGTGGCCAGGGTGCAGAGCCTAGGAGATGCAGCCCGGTCATGGTCTTCTTCTTCGGCTATCTTACAATGCAAGGATGATGTCTGCCAAGGGGGTTCAACTGGTGGGTTTTAAAGTGGCTGAGGATCCCAATTCATGCCCTGCAGATTTTCCCACAGAAGTGACAGGTGTAATTTTGAGGAGACATAGTTGTTGGCTGGACTGTTGTGCCCTTTCTTTCCTCCTTTGTCGCATCTCTTTCTCATGAGCATGTCTATTCCCCTCAAAGTGAGCTGTGGCTTGGTGTATGGTGTGGTGCCACTGTGTTCTGTTCCGTGGCGAGTCCTCCCAGTTTGTTGGGTTGATGCCTCCCTTTTTAAGGTGTACTTTCAGTATGTCTTTGAAGTGCTTCTGCTGCCCTCCGCGAGCCCTTCTTCCCTGACTTAACTGAGAGAAGAGTACTTGCTTTGGGAGGCAAGTGTCAGGCATACGTACACAGTGGACAGCCCAGCAGAGCTGGTGTTTCATGACCTGTGCTTCTATACTGCTGATGTTGGCTGCAGAGAAAACATTGATGTTACTGCATTGATCTTCCCAGCTGATCCTGAGAATCCTCCTGAGGCAGTGCTGCTGGAACCATTCCAGCCACTTGAGATGTCGTCTGTAGGTTACCCAGGTCTCACATCCATAGACAAGGGTGGGGATGACAACTGCCTTGTAAACCAAGATCTTGGTGCCTGTTTGCAGATCCTTATAATTGAAGACTCATTTGAGAAGTCTTCCAACGGTGTGCTGGCACAGTGGATCCTGTATTCAATTTCTGTGTCAATGCTGGCTGTTTGGGAGAGGTGGATGCCAAGGTATGGAAAATGGTCCACATTTTCCAGGGGTTCTCCATGGATGATGATTTGTGGAGTATGGAGAGTAGTTTGTGCAGGTGAGGGCTGGTAGAATATCTTGGTTTTCCCGATGTTGATAGCCATATGCAAAAAAAAATTAGTGTGTTTTGCAGGTTGGCCTCTGTGTGTGCGAGAATGATACAATCATCTGCATACTGAAGGTCAATGATGCCAGTTCTTGTGATCTTAGATTTTGTTTGGAGACGTCGGAGATTGAGGAGTTAGCCATCCATATGATACTCAATCCCGATTCCGTGTTGCTCTCTGCACTTTTCCTGGATCTTTTGTGCCACAAAGATCATGTCAGTTGTGCCTCGGAATGGCCTGAAGCCACACTGCGATTTGGGGAGGAGTTCCTTGGCAAGGGGGAGGAGGCAGTTTAGTAGGATATGGACAATAATCTTCCCTGCGATGGAGAGGAGGGCAATACTTTTTTAGTTCCCGCACAATGATTTGTCCCCTTTCTTGAATACTGTAACAATGTTGGCATTCTTGAAGTCAGGTGGAATTTCTTTGCAGGTCTAGATTTTGTCGAGGAGTTGGCAAAGTTTGTGCTGGAGCATTGTTCCATCAGCTTTAAAAACCTCAGCTGGGATGCAATCTAGGACTGGTGACTTGTGGTTTTTTTGTCTGGGTGATAGCACGTTGGACTTCCTCAGAAGACAGGGGATCAGCAAGGTGTTCCATTGCTCAGCATTGTGGAATAGACTTGTTGATGTCTTCTGAGACCATGGATTCATGGTTTAGTAGGCTCTCAAAGTGCTCCTTCCAGCATTGTTTAATGGCTGCATTGTCCTTGAGGAGGATGGAGCCATCCTGGAAACATAAGGGGGTTGGACCTTTGGAGCTTGGCCCATATATAGCTTTTGTTGTTTGAAAGGAACTTCTCATGTCATCCTGGTCTATAAAACCCTGGATTTCAGAGGCCTTCTCTTGCCACTACTTCATTTTGACGTCACATAGCCTCCTTTGGACTTCAGATTTGAGCAGGTGATAAGACTCCTGTTTTCGCTGGTTCTACAAATAATTTTGCCAGTTACAGAATGCATTTATTTTCTGTTGAATTAATGCCAGGATTTCCTCGTTGTTTTCATCAAAACAGTCTTGGTGCCGATGATTGAAATATCCTATGGTTTCAGCACATGCAGTGAATGGTATTTTAAAGTTGAATGGTATTTTTAAGTTGATCCCAGTGCTTTTGAATGTCAATGATGTTATCCGGCAAGTTAGAGAGTTTCTCAGACAGGTGCTGTTGGAAAGTCTCGCAGCTGGCTTGGTCTTGAAGTACTTTGATGTTGTACGCTTTCGATTAGTCTTTGGGTGTTTGCAGTGTGGTGGAGTGAGCTGCAAGTACATGACTGATCTTACTAATCGATAGTCTGTCTAACAGTGATCTGTATCTCTCATGGCTCATGTTATACGGACGTTGGCATAATCTCAGGCTCTGACTATAACATAGTCAAGGAGGTGCCCGTGTTTGGACCAAGGATGTTTCCAGGTTGTCTTAAAATTGTTACTCTGCTTAAAGATGGTATTTGTGATAAGCAGGTCATGCTCCACACATTTGCTGAGGAGGAGAATACCATTTGGGTTTACATTTCCCACCCCTTCTTTGCCTATTATGCTGCTCCAGAGTTGAGAATCTCCCAGGAGGATGAGTTTGTCTGCCTTCGATGTGACTATGAGGACTGTATCGAGAGTGCTGTAAAACTGCTCCTTGTTGTCTTCCTCATTATCAAACATTGGGGCATATGCACTGATGACCGTGGCATATTGGTTGTTGATGAGCTTGAGCTGAACAGTCATGAGATGCTTGCTGATCCCCACGGGAAGCTCCAAAAAGCTGACTGGCAATCTTATTTTCGATGGCAAAGCCAATCCCGTGAATCTCTGTTCAGGTGGCTTTCCTTTCCAAAAGAAGATGTAGCCACCTCCATCCTATTTTAATTGGCCTTCATCGGCCCAGCGGGTCTCACTAAGAGCTGCAATGTCAATGTTGAGTCTTGCCTATTCTCTGGAAATTATGGCAGTTCTTCTTTCTGGGCATTCACTATGCTGAGAGTCCATAAGGGTATGGACATTCCAGGTGGCAAAATTCATTGTCTTGTATCTCTTGTTTCGGTCACAGAGTTGAGTGATCCCACTGGATGTGGCCATCCAGTTGGAAGAGTGTGAGACAGCCTGTTTGGGGCACTTTTTCTACCCCCTCCCCATTTGGGGTGCGGAAAGAGGATCCTAAAAAAGGCCTTCTCAGTCACAGCCGCTGCTGCCGAAATGCACTTCTGTCTCATCCAAGCACAAGATGACCATCACACGGCTGCTGCCTGTGTGCAGATTTGTGACTAAAGACTCTCAGAGATCACTGCTCCTGTCTTCACCGCCACTCATCGGTCACCACAGGGCTTTGTGCAGATGTGAGCCCTTTGGCAGAGGCCAGCACTTGAAATCTTTTAACATGGGGAAACCGGTCCACAGGCAGTAACCACATGAGACTTGACAGGAGGAAAGCCCTGACCCTGTGGCAAGGAGGTCCAAGACAACCAGGGGCTTCCCTCCTGTTGCAGCCCTCATCCGCCTTCACAGCCACAGAGTATTAGAAGGTCCTCTATATGTGCCTGATCCACCGTTGGGGTCATGTGAAGTCTGGACCACAGTTAGTGAGGAGCCTCACCTCAGACCTGCTCACCAAGGGGGACCCTACCAGGAGTATGAAAGCTCCGGATGATGTAGCTCTGAGGGTCTTTAGCCCACGCAAGTCTCTCCACCACAACAAGGTTGCGGTCCATCAGAGTGGCAGCTGTTGGGAGCCGCAGTGTGGATCCTCTTCCTGCCCTGGGCAGGGGGCCCAGGAACTCAGACAAGGGCTGGGGGCTGCTAGGGTCTCCCCACACCAGAGGCGGGTGGAGGGTGTGCCACGGCTTTCCACAGCTGCCCATGCAGCTCTTAACGTGGCCAGGCTTCAGCTCCGAGGCCCTGCCCCTTGGCCAGAGACGGCTTGGGGTAAGAGTCATGCGAGCAGCTGAAAGGAACTGGGGCGGACCCTCCACTTCCAGCTTCCATGGGTGGTGAAATGAGTGCTGAAATGCCTGGGGAGACTGCAATTTGGACTTCTAGTTAACCAGTGTGGTGAGACAGACGTTTACTTTTGTTACCGATTCAGGATATCTTATGATAGAATAACCACCAGTGTGGCGTGTGTTTGCCCAAATTTCTCAGCACTTTGTCCTGAATCTGGTATTTTCAGCTGTGATCCTCTGAGGCACAGTGACATGGGTGCAAATCAAAACTGCAGGGTTGAATAGCCCCAAAATTTTGGGTATTGGAAATCTGGATCTGAATTTTGAAGTCTAATCCAATAATTTAGGCCCATATCTTGGCTCACTCTTCCTATAAAACTTTTAAACCATCCTTCAAAATTGTACTAAAAAGATACAATTCATATTAAAGTCTATAGGATGGCTTAAAATACTTTATCGTAGACATGATTTTCTATTCAATAGTATATGTTTCTATATAGTATCCCACTTAATTCCTATGAAACCCCATTGGATTTAGCCCTGTTTAGGATGACTGTACGTCCGGGTTTTCCCAGACATTGCCTATTTTTTGAGCTGCCTTTCTCTGTCTGGGCAGATTTTTCAAATAACAGGAAATGTCTGGGGGTTTCGGAGAGCAGACAAGCTGCAGCTCAGAAAGAGCCCCATTGGCCTGCTTCCTGATTGGTCCCTCCCTCCACCCGCAGTTGATTGGTTCATTCCCCTGCAAGCTACAGATGCTGGATCCCGACCACCCAGGCCCCGGCTTCCAGCCCTGGGGAGGGAGTCCCATAGGGAGGTGCTGACTGACGGCTGGCACTGTGTCCTGGGATTGCGCCAGCCACCCTGCCACCATGACAGGGAGCGACATGTCCAGTGAGTATCCCTGTCACAGGTACCCCCTCCAACAACCCCAACTGTACCCTCCATCCAGCTCCTCCTCCCCAGTTTCCCCCACCCTCCAGCAGTGTCCTCTTTTTGGGAACCTGAAATATGGTAACCCTAGCCCTATTACATTCTGTAGGCTTTTCCCATAAGAATATGTGTTCCATGTGATAATATTCTCATGCTGGAACACATCACTGGATTTCTATATTCAGCAAGGAACAAGAAGAGGAGAATTTAATGGCTCAGTGGATTGGGAATGGGAGGGACTCTTCCATGTTCGTAGGCTCTGAAAGAGATTGCCATCTGTAGGTTGTGTGGTGGCTCATATAAAGGTGTTGGCTGACTTACTCCATTTCCTAGAGGACAAGTGTACACATCAAATGAGCCACCATTGCAACTGGAATTTACTGGCGGTCTCAGCTGATTGGCCAAGGAATGATTTGATACAAAGACTGAGCTACCCTCATATGCTGAGACATAATTCCATAGGGTCAGGGCTCACTCAGGCATATTGGCAGGGTGTTTGGGGAGAAAAACTTGGGCTGCTGCTCTGGACATACCTACTCTGTGGCTGGAGAGAAGACTTTGGTCTCAGGGCTGTCAATGTGGTACCTTTCATAAGCATTTAAATTCACTATAAATTTAAAGTTTAAAAATAAGAAACAGGAAGAACCCAGACAATTTGGAATCAATAATGTTATAGGTTTAGCTACAGGATTTTCAGTGTATGAGCATGGTCCTGCAGCTGTTACTCAAATGAGAAGCTCCCTTGGAATCAATGGTACTAGTAACCTGAGCAAAGGCTGCAGGTTGGGACATTGGCTCTTAGCATAAGAGCCAGGTCAGGAAATGTCCAGAGTGTCCAAATGTCCAAATGTCCTTGCCTGATGGGCAGCCCCTTGGGTACTGTAGCCAGACAATGTATGTTACAGCACCCCAAAGTTGTTCTGAACTATGCTGGCACTGACCTAGAACCAGCCCCAGAATCAGAGAGCTGAAGCTGGATATGGAATCATAGAAATGTAGGGCTGGAAGGGACCTTAAGAGATCATCTAATTCATTCCATCATGTTGAGGCAGGAAAATGGGCACAGCGAAGAATCTAGGTCTTTACGTCTGCACAGTAAAGGCTGGTGAAAGATTAAATAGCTGACTAGAGAGACAAAGTGGGTGAAGTAATATCTTTTATTAGCTGATCCTTCTCACAGCAGCAACAAATACTGAGCTGATCATAATGATTTATAAATTACTGAAATTATGTCATTAATTGTCACTCCCCTTTCCTTGCCTCCTCTTGCATCCTGTTCTCCTCTCTTTCACAGATGGGATATTTATACTCTCCCTCCCTGAACAACCCATTGCTCGGGAACTGCACAGACTACACTGTCCTTTGGGAGGGGCTGAAATTTATTCCCACTGAATGTTGGTGGGTGAGGGAGCAAAAGCTCTTCCATTTCCCCACCCATCTTTGACCCCTTTGGGGCTCTGTGTATCCCTGAAGGAACAGAGGGAGTAGTTGCAACAGCCTTTGTATGGGTTGTGTGAGGGGGAAAGGATGTTTCTTGACTGCTCTACACCAGTGGTTCTCAACCAGGAGTATGTGTACTCCTGGGGGTATGCAGAGGTCTTCCAGGTGGTACATCAATATTTACCTAGTTTTACAACAGGCTACATAAAAAGAACTAGCAAAGTTATTACAAACTAAAATTTCATACACTTACTTGTTTATACTGCTCTCTATACTATACACTGAAATGGAAGTACAATATTTATATTCCAATTGATTTATTTTATAATTATGTGGTAAAAATGAGAAAGTAAGCAATTGTTCAGTACTAGTGTGCTGTGACACTTTTGTATTTCTATATTTGATTTTGTAAGCAAGTAGTTTTCAAGTGAGGTGAAACTTGGAGGGTTGCAAGACAAATCAGACTCCTGAAAGGGGTACAGTAGTCTGAAAAGGTTGAGAGCCACTACTCTACACAACCTGCTTTGAGCCCACATAAGCTTGTGTCACAATCTGGCCCCACTGTGTCAGTTTGCATTAGTTCTTTAAAGCCAAAAAGCCTTCCCACACTAAACACAGAGCATACTCCTTATGTAGCACTGTCTGTAAATTTGATCCTGTAAAGTGTTGAGTGCCCTCAACTCCCTAGGGGAGAATACTGCCGCTCATAGAATGTGTTCAGTCCACTACAGGAATGGGCCATTAGAGACTAGATGCATGTGCCTTGCCCTAAATCTCTGGTGCCAGAGAGAATGCACCCTGCCTACACTCCTGGGCTGGTCAAGATCATTAATGATATTTTACTGGCATTAATAGACTGACTAATTTCTTCATCAGATAATTATACATGAATAATTATAGGTCATTCCTTGTAAAGTATATGCATTTGCATAAAGTGAATTAATCAACAGTCATTTCTAGTCTGAAAATAGTGAAGCAGATGGCTAAAGCAAGAGTACGAGTGACTGTCTCTTGCCTCAGCAGTCCTGATATATACTGTATTTGCTCAAGAAAACTAGTTTATATGGCTATGATTTATCTGAGCTTCAGATATATTTTTCCAAACTGCACAAAAAAATCAAGGAGTTCCATACATTTGTTCAGAGGAAAGAAAAGGGATTATTGCCGCAAGAAAACAAAAATTGTAACCCATCTTTAACCATTTCAGGAGACTAATGTGTAGCTTGCTTCCTCCCACTGCTACCTCCAGAAAGACATTTCAGGGGGCAGTCTGAGTTAGTTTAAGATGTTAGTATTGCAAAGGCACAAGTATGTGGTGATCTCTCACTCTAACCCTCTGGGCCTTATTCTGATCTCACTTACAGTTGTGTGGCTTTTACACCTGTGTGACTTGTGACTCCATTCATTTGAGCGGAGGTCCTCCTGACAGACAGTGGTGTTAATCTCTTAGATCAATGACTCCTTAAATCATATCTAATTTAGGACCTATTCCTACTGAAGTCAATGGGCAAGATTCATTGTTGTTCTGTCACCCCATTGCACTGGTAACATAAAGGGCCCCCTGGTGAATAACACAAGAGCAGGAGAATTTTCTTTCAGTAACAGAACCAGCCAGGCAAGTGCGTTTTCTGTGGGAGCTTTCAGTGCACAGGGCATGTCAGGAGCATTCTGGGATGGGCCAGAGTCTGGCTGGAAGAGGCTTGGCCAAGGCACCCCTAAGCCCCAGCAAGTCTCTGCCTCTGGAAGCCGCACAGAGCTTTAGCAACTGGTGACACAAAAGGGTTGCCCTTTCCTGTGCCCTGAAATAGGGATACACAAGCCTGTCTCTCCTGGGTTCCTGTGCTGGCCTAGCTTTAGCACAGGGTTGAATTCCCCCCAATGCCTTCAATAGGATTGGGAGCAGTGCCTTCAATTTTGAACAGCATCTTTTATATTTTATATGTCTCTGAAGCACTGTGCACAGTTAAGGCACTATAAATACAATAATTTATAGTGATATGTACCCTTGCAAAGATAGTGAGACTGATTCTCCACTGCTCGCACCTTGTGCTGCCATGTTCACATGTGCAAAGTAAATGCATACTGGCTGCAAAAGGCTACCAGAGCAGAATGGCAGCATTAGATACCCATTTTGCAGAGGTGTAAATGACTACCCAAGGCTCAAGGCAGTCGACTATTGGGCCTGCTTGTTATGAATATTGGTGAAGTTCATTATAAGTGACCAACTTCATTATAACATTTTGATTCTTAAGGTAAGAACAGGCTATTAGAGGGTGAAAGACAACTTGATATCTGAGTCTATCCTGGTGTTGATTATCATCACTGCCACCTGTCATGATGCCTGCCGACATTAGAGAATTACAAAAATGCAAAGTCCATGGTAGCTGTGATGTACAATAGCACAGCAACACTGGTAGGAGAAGACAGCTTCTCATCTCTTCCCTAAAGAGTGATTGTTTCATCAGGCACAATGAAACTAAGAAATTTTGAGCTACAGTATAAACAATGGTTATGATTCCCAACCCAGCTGGTGTTGTCAGGCAAAAACCCGCAGTCATCTGAGTGCAGCAGGATAAACACACTGGAGAATAAATTTATTCAGCTGCTGTGTCAGCTTGGCAGATATAGGTGCTTAATTCCTATAGTGGTGCCCACTAGTGCTACAGTTAAGGTTTTATCAGGAGTTTATAACATAGCCCAAAAATATATCTTCAGGCTGGACCTTAATATGTAAAGTCTCAGCACTAAAGTAACTTATGGGTATTATTATTGCTAGTACTGGATGAAAAAAAATCAATGAAACATTTTTTCATCAGAATTTTTCAACTGGTCAAAATTGATATGTTCCATGGAGAGTGTTCTATTACAACAAAACTCCTTGGAAACCTGACTGGTTTCCTGCCAGCCACTGGCCTTGTTCACAGCTCTCCTGGTATGCTGACGGAGAGCCAAGAAGCCTTGGGAGTCCTGACTCCCAGACTTGCTGAGGCTCAGCAGCCTGGGCTTCCAGGCTCTTGACTCCTCAGCAGCCCACCAGGCAGGCTGCCCTTGAGCTAGGGCTTCTATTTTGTGTCATGGAGACTTTTGATATTGTTGATTTTTTTTCCAGTCACAGCAGTCACATGGACTAGCTTGCAACATTGGGGCCCATATTTCCAGAAGAATAACACTGCAAGTAGCTAGTTCCTCATAGGTGGAATGGTCCTCAAAAAGGAAGGATAGATTTAAATGTATCTTTCCCTTATAGTTCACAGCTTTTTGCCAAATGATTTTCTTGTATGCACTTTTTGGCATGAAATGGGCATTAGAGCACCCGTGCAATGTCTAGGCACAATGAAAGAGTTTTAAGCTTTCCTCTGATTATTTTTTTGGATTCATGCTACTTCCTTATTATTTGGAATTATTTCTGGAAGCAGACATATGCAGAAAATAAGCTAAACTAGGACAAAACAATTATGTGGCAATGTTAATCTCATCTAATATTCATATTAATGATCTATTTTTAGACAAAAAAAGAACAATTACTATAATTGTGCCATTGTTTTAAGATCTTCTTTTACAATTATGTGAATGTATCTTTCAAGACAGGCTGAAATTGACTACGTTTGGCACAATACAGTAATTTTGATTGCCTTCCTTTTGTTCTCCCCAAGAGCTATTTTTCATTTCTGCCTGGGAGTAAAAAACTCTTATTTTAATCTGATTTTTTTTTTTTTTTGGCATAGAAACAATCAATAAGAAACCTGCCTCAATACTAAAAGAGAACGACCTTTGCATTCTCAGCTGATGATACTGCAGAAAGGTTTGACTCCGGTGTCAGGCTATTATTTCACTATATTTTCCAGCTACATGGAATTTTCCAGATACATCCATATATTCAATTAAACGGGGTTGTTTATTATAAACGAACACAGATGTTTATGGTTCTGCTTGACTGATAACATTTTTCTTCGCCAAACATTATTGCTTAGAGAGTCATTAGAGGTGTAACTAGAAACAATGTTATGTATAAAGGATAACATTACAATACAGTTTGAGGTAATTAGATCACACTATTGTGAGTAGGGCTGTACAGTAAATATGAAATTTAGATTTTAGTAAGTGACAGCATGGCTGAGATAACTGAGGCTCTTCCCTAAACTGGTATGAATTAACCAAATAGGTCTGTGCATACATTTCTAGACCTTCCTTTCACCTACAATGAAATATTTTGGTAAATTCAGATGCCCATACCTATTATGCCTAATGTAGGTATACTGTATTATAGATTCTCTCATGTTTGTATTATAGTTACGCCTGAACAAAGAGTTAGGATCTTATCCAGTGTTCCTTTCCCATTGCAAAATCCCACTGATCACCAGGTGAATGAGGGTGAGCAAGGAATGCAAGTGCCGGTACTTAATCCAATCCTATGGTCAACTTAGAAACTTACACATGCTGTTTGAAAGTGACTAATACTGGGGACCAGATTCCTGGAAGACACTTAGGATATAGGTCCCCAGACTGAGGAGTTTCCAGTCTAAATGAGGGATTGATGGACAAGTGAAGATCTAACATAGTATGTGATTGGTTCCAAGAACATTTAAAAGATAAAATGCAAACACAGTCCTTTTCTTTAGCTAATGTTTTCATTACAGCAGCTACTATAACCCACAGTTTGTCACTTCATGGCCCTATACCCAGCCCACCCCCAAACCTTCTCTATGTGCTAGCCTGTTTAGCAAACATGTCAAACCTACGAAAAAAATGCAGAAATTGGGCTTGTTTTTGGCTTAATTGGCTTCTGAGTTGCTTGTTGGCTAGTTTTTGGCTTGTAGCTTGTTGCTTGTTTGGCTTGTAGCTTGTTGCTTGTTGTAGCTTGTTACTTCTTTTTTTTGATCTGCTCCCAGCAAGCAGGGGAAAGGGGCAAGCAAGGGCAAGGGGGAAGAGAGAGTCAGGGTTGCACAGCAGGCCTGCCACAGTCACAGACTGCACGCCGCGGGGATCTAGTCACATAGAGTGTTGGGGTTCTTACGGACTGGCTTGTTTTGAAATGGAATTAGCTTGATTTTTGGCTTATTGTGAAAGTCGGGGTACTTATTTACCATGTGAAAGTTGGCAACTGTGCTGTTTAGGCTAGCATTGATCTCTAAACCATGGCTTTGTGGTTGGGGGAGAGCAGCTGGTGTGTCTGCAGTCCTTACCTTACACTATCACAGTCAGACTAAAGTAGTACAGAGGGCCTTACACAGGCTCACTGCACCGCTGGTGGATTTCATGCACAGAACATTCAGCTATTTTCTTCTAATTTATTTCTTAATCATTTTAATTATGCTTCATTACATCTCAAAAATTGCCAAATGCTAACACTTTTTCATGGGTCATTCATTTTAATAAACTGAGCATTGCCCACTGTGGCAAAAAGTGACTAGTACTCTACTTTATATTAATCATGTTTTAAATTAAACAATGTAAAGAAAATGTACATCCTTATCACCTATGGTGAACCTACCACTTTCAAGTAATTTAGTCACTCTTTGTTCATACCAATGTTATGACTTTCTGGCTATGTGACCAACACAAGTGTCAGCTCATCCGCTCTGTGGCCTTTTTCCACTTGTTTTTACCTGCAGCAGTCTGATGACAATACAACTCACTGGGGTAGGACACCTACATGCATGCCTCTTGTCTTAGATTGAAGAGGGAAGTTTATGTTCTAGAAATTGTATTCTTCAGTGTTTCTCCTTAAAGGTTTCAATATTCGGTTTTGTTTGGTGACATCCATGTGAATTTATCCATACAACAGTAATTTTACCTCCCTAAAATTATGAAAAAGAGAGAAAATGGAATTTAAACAAAAAGAACATTTGACTTAACATCTCTAGATTTACACTTTTGGCTCATCCAGTGCCCTAAATGCCCCAACAACTATGTGGGTGAAACCATACAATCACTACTCTTTCGAATGAACTCACACAGGAAAATGATAAAAGATAAAAACACCATATCACCTGCAGGTGAACACTTTTTACAAGGCGATCATTCTATATCTTATCTATCATTTCTCAGCCTCAAAGGAAACCTGCACAAGACTTTCAAAAGACAAACCTGGGAGCCTACATTCATAACTTTGCTAGATTTGCTAAAAATCATGGTCTTAAAAAGACACTGGGTTTATGGCTTATTACAACAATCTGAAACCCACTAAACACCACTTTTTGTTCTATAACTACAGGGGTATTAATGGGCCACTTCACCTTGTATGGTCCCTGAGAATATGTGCTACCTAGTTATGCTAAAATAAACTATCGGTTCGATCTTATATTTAGCTGACACGCTGAATACCTTTCCCAGATTTGAAGAAGAGCTCTGTGTAGCTTGAAAGTTTGTCTCTCTCACCAACAGAATTGGTCCAATAACAGATATTACCTCACCCACCTTGTCTCTCTAGATAAAGCATTCTCAGATTAGTCACAAAGAAAAACAAGAAAAGTGAATACATCACTTGAAAGCAATCTCCTCTCTGACCCCCTTTTAGTCAGACTGTCTGCATGACTTGCTGTCTATATTCTCTCCTGTGCTCAGGAGCCATTTTTTTCAAGTCCCTGCCTCTGGGTCAGCCTACATGTCCAGATTTGTTGTTGTTTATCTATCTTTCAGGTGTTAGAGCCCATAGCATATTAAAGTTTATTAGCATTTGCACAAAAGAGTCCTTGATTAAGAGTTCCATTTAGGAGGATATTCAAATGATTATTGTCTTCTAATTACAGTTGAAAAATTCTATTCTATATAAGAACTACCCTCATCACTATTGTGTCTGAGCACCTTTCAGTAGTTCATTAAGTGGCATGATTAACATCTGTCATGTGTGGTTTATTCTTTCTCTAACAGTTGTGTGAGTAGTGTAGTGTTTTGGTTTGGTAGAGTTTTTATTATTATCTTTTTTATGTACATGCTACTGTGTGTTTATACTAGAGAAGGACAGGTTGCCTTCAAATGAAGATGAAGGTGGTGAGGTTTGTGATGGTTTTTGATTCCCGTGGGAGTTTATTCCACAGTCTTGGACCAGACCCAAAGAAAGCTCTGTCTCCTGTGCAGACGAGCTTGACCTTAGGGTAGAAAGTTCCATTATGCTATAGAAGCAGAGTTGTCAACCATGGTCCTTATCCAAGAGCTTTAGATGATCTTCCAGTTAACCTGGGGCTAGGCCAGGCCTTTAAGGACCTTGAAGATAAGAACCAATAACTTGAACTTGACTCACTTTTCTATGGGAAACCAATGTAGAGAGTGGAGGACAGATTTAATGTGGTTGTGATAGCACATGTTGCTGAAGAGATACATTGCAGCATTCTGTACCAGTTGTAGTTTCTAAGTGGTGATGGTTTAATGCCTAAGTATATCACTATGTGGCAGGGCCGGCGCAACCCATTAGGCGACCTAGGCAGTCGCCTAGGGCGCAGCTATTTTGGGGGCGCCGGCGCCGCGGCCGCCCATTCAAATTTGGGGGCGGGACCTTCCGCCGCCGCTGTTGGGGGCGGCATTTCGGGGGCGGGACCTTCCGCCGCCTAGGGCGCCGGAAGAGCTGGTGCCGCTACTGCTATGTGGTAGTCCAAACAGAAGATGACAAAAGTGTTTATAACTGAAGATGGGTCATTGTCTATCAGGAAAGAATGGAGTCTCCTAGTCAATTGGCAATAATAGAAAATGTAAATGTAGATACTGGATGTGAGAGCTTAGCATCAGCAAGTAATCCAAGAACATTCCTAAGCTATAGAGTGAACTGGCCAATTGTGAATGTATAACTTCAATCAAAGCAGACTGCCCCATGGCTTTAAACTCTTGTTAGTGGTATGTGGTGAAAGATAGGAAGAGCTGGGTCTCATATTCACATTGCTAGTGCTTGAGTCCATGTTGTCTGACCAGTTCATCAAGTGGTTTCCTGTGGATGTTGAATAGGGCTGGAGAGAGAACTCTACAAGTGAGGGTCTTGTTGGAGGTGACAGTTCTCATCACTACACTTTGGGTGTATCCTTCCAGGAAAGGCTTAACCCACATTGCCTCTGCCTACCTATCTCCAAGACTGATATGTCAAAAACCCCAGTGATTTCCATTTTGTTAAAGTCAGTCATCAACTTTTGGTCTGTGCCAATGTTCCTTTCTATAGAAGAAACCTCTTACCCATCAGCTGAATATATCCCATTTCCATCTCTGCTGGGAAGTCACCCTTGTAAAAATTCTTTTATTAATTTCTTTTACCATAAAACATAAATTATTGACTGTCTTTAAATCCTTGGTCACAGGCCACTAAACCCAATGCAACAATACTGGTATTGTAACAGCACTGTTTTGTTAAGATGTTGTTTCCCAAATTATATGCTACTCACACACCTTACTCAATTCTAAATTAATTGCAACCGCTCACAAAATGGTCCTGTGTATCATTATGGTCAACTCAATGAAAACATATGTTCAATGTGCACCAGTCAGAAAAGTGAACAAAATGTTAGGATGAATAAAGACTGGGATGAATATATCATAATGCTATTATGTAAATTAATGCTATTATGTACATTAATGATACACCATCACCTGAGATAATGTGTTCTAGTTCTGCCCAATAGCCATGTAATAGGAATAGAGGAAGTTCAGAAATGGGCAATGGCAATGATTAGGGATTATGATAACTGTCACACGAGGCAAGGTTGAAATGACTGGTACTGTTTATTTAAGGGATATGGTGGAGGTATACTAATTAGTGGATGGTACAGAGAAGATATTTCCCCTTCATAACAGGGAGGCTTGCTCCATGGGCTAAAACAGCTGTATTACAGGATGAGCAATATCTGGGTTGAATTATGTGCTCCCAGAGTAAAAGTCAGCAGGAAACTTCAGGACTGGGGTTGCTGCGGTGAGGGAACTGCAGAGTGAAGCTCCAGGGAAAGAGGGTCTCCTGAAAGATAAAACAGGGATAGGACACAGCAGAGGCACTGCTGGCCATGAGGGGCAAACAGCCCTGTTACAACCTTTCTCATAATTCAAGAATGACATTCAATGAAATAGAAAGATGGGAAATTCAAAACTCATTAAAGTAAATACTTTTTCACAGAAATCACAAGTAGCCAGTGGAACTCATCATTACATACTGGTCCTGAGGCTAAGAGCACAATAGCATTTTTAAAAAAGTATTGGGTATTTATTTGGATAACAAGACTGTCCAGAGTTATATTAGGAAATTAGCAGACAAGAGTTTTGGAAGGGATATAAAACCAGATGCTTTGAGGCATAAGCCAACTTCTTTCCTGGGAGACAGGTTGGCCAATAACTGTTTGCTATGTCAGGATTTTTTTCCTGTGAAGCAGTGGGTACTGGCCACTGTTTGGGACAGGACACAATACTATATAGATCACTGCTCTGACTCAATCCAGTGTGGCAATTCTTCTGTTCCTTAGACCCACTTAAATCCTCAAAATAGAGCTTAAGTGGGTTTAAACTGGTGAATAGTTCATATGTAGTCTCTTTGAATAGGAATAAATTTCACCCTGAGTGCATGTTCCTGTGATTTTACTAAACACTTCAGACCAAATTCTGCCCCATTCAGTTCAGTAGGGTTCTACCCAGCATAAATGTGAGTGACATTTCCCCCCCATACAATATCTCTGCTCAATAAACCAAAACTGGAAGTCCATGATTAGGCTACTGGGGACTGATCCAGCTCCCACGGAAGTCAGTGGAAAGATTCCTTGGTGCACATCTGATCTCACCAAGACAGTGAGGTGGTATGGCTCACATAGATGTACAACTCTCAATAGAACTGAGTAGTCTGCTGAAATAAAGGAGTCCATAGAATTAATTTCAAAATGCAAAGACTGTGGAAGCTAAGTGTCAGCATTCTGAGAATGCAGCATATTGTTGCCCTTTAGGACTTAATCCTATAGTAGGTACTTTTTGTATTTGCAATGCAGTAGCTATTGGTAAAACAGCAGAATTAGGCTTTGAGCCTATGGTTTGTCACACACACACACACACACACACACACACACACACACACACACACACACACACACACACACACACACACACACACACACACACACACTTTCTTAGACTTTTATGAGGTTTATTTTTATAAGGGCTGCAAGACTGGGTCTGCACTGCTGAGAGTCTCTTTCTGTTATAGCATTTGGATTTCAGATCAGGGTCCTGATATACTGTCAAGGCTGAAGTTTGTGTGTGTGATAGTCTTCATTATTTGTTGCCAATGCTAGTGGCTTTTAAGAGCAATACAGTTCACCAATCCTAGATATAAAGATTTAGGAGCACATTATGCCTCTAAAACAAACTCTTGCATTTGTCAACAAAGTCTGTCAGCTTTCTTTCTTTCTTTCTTTCTTTCTTTCTTTCTTTCTTTCTTTCTTTCTTTCTTTCTTTCTTTCTTTCTTTCTTTCTTTCTTTTTTTCTTTCTTTCTTTCTTGTTGCCAGGAAAAAAATAGCACTCTTGACAGCACAGGGAATAATTGTGCTTTTACAAACAACAAAAACCTGCACTTGCCTGAATGTTAAATGTTTCACAAATTAAAAAAAAAATGTATTTCTTCTCACCTTGGACCATGCAAATATGGCCAGAAAAGAAAACAGCTTTCCATTTTGGGTGCAAATATATTGGGATCTGTCCTAATTTTAATCTGCAAAAATTCCTCTCTGCTAGGTGGGAACACTGCATAAGACCTAAGACTTGAGGAAATCAATAACCCCTGTACTGAAGGATAAATAAAACATTTAAAAGATTGTGTGGGAGCTCAGCATCTCCAGGACCATTGTAGACCTTCTGCTCCCTGTGAGGCCTTGAGGTAATCATACCTGTCAGATGTCCCTCATTTAGGACATGGCTCATTTCAGTCCCAAAATTATCTACATTCCACACACTGAAATCAATAGCAAAGCTCCCACTGATTTCAAGAGAGCCAGGATTCACCCTTTGTGTCCCCATGGGTTTATCTACCCACGGAACCACTCCAGCAGAATATATTTAATATAAAAAGGAGCATTACACTCGCTTTCTTTGCAAGTTTCCCTTTCTGCTTGCTTTCTGCTTGCATTACTGGGTCTTAATTACACATCTCTAAATTACATGCAATACATTACCTACTTTGTCCAAGGTCATCCTTATACAAACAACAAAATCATTTTGCCATTTATATTTGAAAATCTACAGAACTAATATTAGCTTGTCTGGAGCTCCTAGTCAGAGAAACGGGTGAATATTAAGGAAATATTGAAATGAAAAACCCTCACAGGATACATATATTTGACATGTTGTTTGTGTCTCCTGTCTATTTAGGACCTGATCCTACTCACACTGAAGTCAATGGAAAAACTCCCATTGACTTTAACAGAAGCAAGATTAGACTCTTCAATTGCAAGCTCTTTGGTACAGAGACTATGTCTTCTAATGTGTTTATACAGTATCTAGAACAATGGGTTCAAGATAATGATTGGTTGTTGCTACTCCCATATAAATAATTATTAATAATCTTTTTCCTGCAGAAAAAGTCTAGTAATGTTGCCTAAACCTACATTACAAATCAACCTACAGTGAACAGCTAATGTTACAGTAATATGTAATGCTCCTGCATTTTGACTCAGTATAGATTAAACAATGCATGTATTATACATGGGATAAATCTCTGGATGGGAGGGTGCAGCTTCCATTTATTTTAGTAGGCATCACAGGACAGAATTTAGCCCATACATGCTAACAGATCAGTGAGAATCAGAAAGCAGACTATCTAAAGGATAATTTATAGCAACCACTCTAAAAACTATATAAATGAATTATCTTTCAAGTGATTTAAAATGTATCTTCTGTCTTGTAGTTATTTCTATAGTCATGGCATATAAAGTTGTGTAATTAAAATGTTTTATGATGTCTATTTCAAAATATTGTAGTAATAATGTTGTAAGACCAAAATTATTATATTTTAATTTTATAGAAAAAGAAGTTTAAGTGAATTTAGTACATGTGAAATATTCCAGATTGACCAGCTTGGAAGCAGAATTCCTGTATCCACAGAACAGGAACAGTGCAAACAGTGGCAGTGCAATCTTCCGCATGTGGCCTCCCTAATGTGCTGTGTCCCCATAGAGGAGCCACCAGTAGGAATAAAGGGACAGATGCAACCCTTGATCGCTGTAGACCTGTCAATATAGATGCTGATTAAAGCCAGTGTTTGTGTTCTTATTTTGTGAAAGGGACATTTGTCTGTTAAGAATTGGACTCATACTATAATGATTTCACATGAGCTGTCAAACAGCCATCAGACGGTAATAACTTTTGGTCTCTATTGACCCAAGTCTGAATTGAAAAAGTTGTTCAACATAGTCAGCAAGTTCACTCCTCTGGCACAATGGAACTCTCTACAATAAGGTTAAAGCTTTTCTGTGCGTGAGACAGAATTTTCTGAGACTGTGGAATGAACTCCCCCAGGAACTAAGGACCATCACAATCCACACCACCTCTACTCCTAGTGCAAGTAGCATGTCTTTGATCTTGCCTTCTCTAACAGAAACATATAGGAACATGCATATTCTTTTAAAAAAAACCTACCAAAATAAGACACTCCACTGCACGCACTTCTTTCCTGGGGTGAGGACGAGAGAACAAACAATACGTGGCAGGTGTGCAGTCACATTGCTTAAAGCACTACTGGAAGGCACTAAGATACTACAGCAATGAGTATGGTATAAGAACCTGCACAGAAAAGAACTGTAGTCTCTGAAATAGGGAGTCAGTATAGTCCAATGGAGAGGACAAAGGACTGGGACTTGGACTCAGAAGAGCTGGGCTCTGTTCACAGCTGTGCCTTGGAATCACTATGTCTTCTATGTTGAGGCTTTAAATAGGACTTAGGCATTGTCAGACCCTCTGCACAGAGGTCAATTTCACCCTTTATGAACAAATGTCAAGGATTGTTTATGAATTGTTCATTTTTGGTGAAATTCACACATTAATAGAGTGACCTCACAATGTCAATTAACCTCTTAAATTCAGTTTAAGTCCTCAATATAGGCCTTAGGTGGAAGTTAAGTAAGGCAAAGGCCTTGTGCTGGACCGTCTGGCCGGGGGTGAATTTCACCCTTTGATTGGTTGGTATTTTATATTAGTTTCTTGTGGTATCTGATTAATCACTCAGAGTCCTTTCTTACTGTTTCTGTTCTTTAGTGAATATTTTTATGCAGGAAAATAACTAACGATGACAGATAAATAGCAAAGAATTAATAGTGAATACAGAATAATTCAGTTCCAGCAGGAATAATCATTTGGGCTAGGGTTTGTGAAACTCTTGAGATTTGAAAATATTTCTATTAATAAACTGGGGATAGCCCAATTACCCACTAACAACTAGTAATACAGCCCTAATACTAATACCAGTGGAAGCCCCCCATGTTTATTCATGAAAATATTCATGATTCACTTTGCATATCATGTTTAGTTCTCATTACAAATGAAAACTCTCCCTGTTTGTGTGATGCTGGAAAACTGGGTGCCAACTCATGCCACAGCTCCCATGTCTCGACTGAACACTGACAAATACATAGCTGGAATTAGTTTGTCTCACCTTGTGTCAGTATTGTTAAAATAGATATTAGAGTTATAAAAATGTGCTTAGTGTTTAGACTTTATGAAATGCTTGTAATTTGCTGCATGCATTAATCTCACTTATCATATCTGTATTCCATGTTACAAGGTAATATTTAGTTGTTTGCATTGTAGTCCTCTGTAACTGTGTAAATCAGCAAATAGGAGAAAGACATTAACTAGTGTGAAATGCTGGCTTCCAGCAGAAGATGTTACATGCGGCCAAACAGAGAATGCCCATCAATGCCTGATGAACTATTGTGGATCCTTAAAGGGGACAAAAGACTTTGTTAGTTGCTCTTCCCTTCCCCTTGAAGATGAATCTTGCAAGTGAATTCCTCCTATCAGCTGAGAAGCACAAGGAGGAAATGGGATAATAATCCTTAACAAGAAGAAACTGTATCTCTATGCTACTTGCACTCTCGAAGGCAAAGTTTTCTAGGCATAATAAAGAAATCCCCAGTGGTTAGCCTGGATTAGCCCTAAAGTATATATAGTGCTTACTTATTATAGAAGCTTCTATTACCTTTTGAAACATAAGACTGTAACTCATTTGTGTGTGTATGTTTACCTGCTTTAATTCTGTAAATAACTCTCTTATTGACCTTTTCCTAGTTAATAAATCTTTAGATTGTTTATTATAGAATGGCTACAAGCATTGTCTTTGGTGTGAGATCTAAGGTGCAATCGACCTGGCGTAAGTGAATGGGACTCGGAGTAACCTGAATATTGTGATATTTGGCATAAGGGACCATCTATCAGAAAGGCAATCTTGCCTAGTTGACAAGATAAATCAGAGTACCCAAGGGGACTTTCTGTGACTCCATGGTTAGGCTGTTATAGTGACTGAGTTTATACTTCATATTTGATTGGTGAAATCTAAGTATAGATTTAGGGTTTGTGCCCTGCTTCTTATCAGTCTGCGCTGAGGTTGGTACTCAAACTCTTGAGCCACTGCAGGACAGCTTGACACCCCATACTAAATAAATGATGTAGTTTAAGGTATGTATTTTTTTAAATATGTGTATATTTTATCATTTATTCTGGATGTGCAGCTTTCCAAACTAGACTTTAATGACACTCATGTGTAATACAGAGGAATGTACCATAAATCATTGTTTTCTCAAAGGGGTAAACTTGAGTAAACTAGTGTTAGGTTACTATTAACATTTACATTAATGAGCTAATTGAAAGATTAAATTACTTACGTACATTATGCAAACTTGATCTACACACATTTAAACAGCAGTTATTGATTAATAAATTAGATGCTAACAGATCATGTGTAAATCAATGTAAGTCATTCATTTTCTTTCACATTTTCCATACATTGTGGGAAACACTGGCTTTTGATCTTATGAGATACTGTGCATTTCCACTGCTTATTATCCATGGGTCTTTCCTAATGGATATTAACTGCAAACTGGTAATTTCAATATTTCTCCAGCACCCTTAGTAACGTGTTTATAAGGAGCTTTGCTATGTTGTTATTTTTGTCCTAAAATATCAGAAAGGGCTTTCTCTAGAGAGATTACTAGACTATCTAGTAATAACCTGAGTTTTATGTTTCAATGAAAAATACAAAAATATACAATAGAAAGATGGTTTCTTAAAATGGTGTTTGAAAAGGGTCACCTTCTCAACCAAACTTATTAGCATTCCTGTCATTGCATCTAAGTTCACACTTGTCATTTGGACAAAACTTTATTGGTTTCAGTAGAAGTTTTGCCAGAGCAAGGATCATGCCCAGACTTTGTGGTCTGTTCTGTAGCACCTACTCAGACTTGGCAACCTGACTGTTTATGAAGAGCCATGGCTGAGATATGGAGTGTCCTTAAAATTACAGAGTTTTAAGTTTTACATGGGACTTCTGCACAGATTTGACTGACTCCTCTAGAATCTTTTGTTTTTATACCTCCTCTGGTCATTAATATCAATTTATCTGGATGTTTATAGCATGTGTGTCACTGTGGTATATATACCCCAGGAGATGGCCTTCAGAATGCTAACTGCTGCACTGTTGTTTTCTTTAGTCTTCAGTGACTGATAAAATAGCATAAAGAAAGCTAAAAATCCCCCTTCATTCCTCTATTGGCCAGATATAGTCTTTTTTCATAATCAAATCTTATTGATGTCAATAGGAAGTTTGCCTGCATATAGACACCAGGATCTCACCCTTACTAGGATTTAACTTTGAAGCCTAATTAGGTCAAAATTGTGAACCTTTTCTTAGCTAATCATTGGACCAGATGCGTCTGGCTAACATACATTTACAGGGTGACTAGATACATTTATCCCAGTCTGACAATCTATAAGTTCAAAGCTGCAAGTCTGCCTATATGAATAATCAACTATTCTTTTGCGCACCCTAAAAATCAGCATAAATGTGATCTTTCCAATACATTGGCTAAAAAGCAATTGGGTTATTGTAGTGCTGCATGTGGCATTTTAATTAATTAATTAAGGCCTGAATCCAGAAGCCCTGTTTCCTTAGATACCATGATGACAGACACCTCAAAGGTATTACTGGCACTTGGCAGATAGACTGAGGGCTCAGTTTTTAATACAGCCTTAGTGAACCACTGAACTCAATGGTTCTTTGCCTGAATAAAGACACTGACTAAAAGCTGAGGATCTGATTATGCTATAGAAATACAGGTTGGTACCTCCCTCCAAACTCACCAGTTGTAACACACTGGGCAGAGACAACATCCTGCCCTCCACCCCCAGCACTGACCAAGCCAACCTTCTGCTCCCTATCCACATGTGATCCAGTGGAAGGAAGGGAAGGGGGCAGTGCTTGCAAGGGAGAGGTTAGTGCCAGTGCCAGCCAGGACTAGGGTGACCAGATGTCCCGATTTTATAGGGACAGTCCTGATATTTGAGGCTTTTTTTTATATGGGCTCCTATTACTGCCCACCCCCATCCCAATTTTTCACACTTGCTATCTGGTCACCCTAGTCAGGGCCCAAGGAAACATTCCTCCTGTCATGCTGATTAACCCCTTCCAGCTTGAACGCCCAGTGAGAGTGTGGTGTATTTGATGGCAAATTTGACTATTAAAGTCTCCCACAAATACAACAGGGTCCTTGTGCATTCTGGAAAGCTGCTGGAGGTCCCTGTGCACCAGGTGGTTTATATATGTTAATAATGGTTAGCTTGCTGATGCACACAGAGATTATAGCTGTTTCTTTTTGTGCTGTATGAGGTAGGGCCACATATTCATTCATTTCTTGCTTCATGTAAATTGCCAGCCTGTATTAGGCAGTGCTGCCAGATGTTAAATCTATGGACTCTCTTCTCCAGTTGCAGGATATAAGTAACTTGCACTGATTTCAACAGGGGTGAAGTCCACTCCAGTGTTCATAATTAGGTGTAACAGAGGCTTAAATGGTGCTTAAGGCTTGTGCTGGCTCTCTGCATAGGGTGAATTTCATCCAAAGGGAATGGGGTTCCAGAAGTTTGAACTTCAATGATTTTATAAAACTAAGATTCTTACTGAAATTAATACCGGAGTAAGGCCATTAGAATCCCTCTTGTTTTAACATTATTTTAAATGGGGAAAGAAGAGAAAGGGGAGAGAGAACTAAAGGCCTTCACAAAAGACAATAGCGGCAGTGGAAGGAGACTTTATTTGTCCTTTATATTGGCATACAGATGGAACCATCCGTGGCATTGTAGGAAAGTCTCAGGAAAGTGTATATAACAGATCAACAAACCTCTGAACAAACTTGGGCTAACATGAGAGGCATGTGATGTCGCACTCCATATGTTTTATGGAAATATGCTTATGAGTGTAAATATAATGTAACTGGAATATGCTTTATGCAAAAAGTCTCTTGTAAGGTATCATTACAAAGCTTATACTCTACTGAATACATTCATCCTATTTGTATGAATGTATCTTTCTTGTATCTGAAGCTAGAAATATGAAGTATTACTCTGAAGTCCTATTATAACTATGCAAAGGGTGGGCCATTAATGGTGGCTTGGAATCTTGATGGCTCCCATTAACTGGGACAATTGGTTGTGAATGGCTCTGTTTACTCACAAACCTTCCTGGGTACGTGCAGGCCAGCCCTGAAAGAATGGAGAATAAGGTCTTACAGTGACATGTGATCATGTCACCTGATACTAGAATACGTCTTAAACCTGGTGCTTTTCCATTTAGAAGGAGGGGTGTGGACCCAGAGAGACAAAAGATTCCTGCCCTGTGCCAAAGCCATAAAAGGGGGTGGAACAGAATAAAGGGGGCTGCCAGTCATGAGAAATCCCCTAGTTACCACCTGAGCTGGAACAAGGACTGTACCGGGGAAAGGATTGGGCCCAGACTGAGAAGGAGTCTAGTCTATGGGCTGGTCCACACTAGGGGCGGGGATCGAAATAAGATACGCGACTTCAGCTACGAGAATAGCATAGCTGAAGTCGAAGAATCCTATTTCAAATTACCCGCGCTTACCTCGCGTCCTCGCAGCGCGGGATCGACGTCCGCGGCTCCCCTGTCGACTCCGCTAACTCCGCTTGCCCTGCTGGAGTTACGGAGTCGATGGGAGCGCGTTCGGGGATCGATGTATCACGTCCAGACGAGACGCGATACATCGATCCCCGCTATATCGATTTCTACCCGCCGATCCGGGCGGGTAGTGTAGACATAGCCATGAAAGAAGCTTATTGGAACATCTCTGATGGTGAGATTTTACCTGTAAACAGATTCTTAATGTATTAGGCTTAGACTTGCGCGTTTGTTTTATTTTGCTTGGTAACTTTGTTCTGTCTGTTATTACTTGAAACCACTTAAATCCTACTTTTTATACTTAATAAAATCACTTTTGTATATTAATTAACCCAGAGTAAGTGACTAATACCTGGGGGAGCAAACAGCTGTGCATATCTCTCTATCAGTGTTATAGAGGGTGGACAATTTATGAGTTTACCCTGCATAAGCTTTATACAGAATAAAACTGATTTGGGGTTTGGATCCCATTGGGAACTGGGTGTCTGGGTGCTGGAGATAGGTGACTTGCTGAGCAGTTTTTGGTTAAAGCTGCAGCTTTGGGGGCATGGACCAGACCTGGGTCCGTGTTGCAGCAGCCTAGTGTGTCTGGCTCAACAAGAGAGGGTTCTGGAGTCCAAAGGTGACAGGGGAAATGGGCTCAGAGGTAGTTTCAGCACATCAGGTAACAGTCCCAAGGGGGTCTCTGTGACTGAACCCGTCGCAAGGCAAAGAAAGCACTTTGCCCTCAGAGTGACTCTATTACTTTGTCATTGCACACATTGTGAAATAAAATCAAAACATAAAACATGGAATAGCACTGTAAGAGGATACCGTAACATTTCCCCATTAAAATACACTTTGAAAAATAGTCATAGTATTTGCAATGCCATTGAATGAAGAACATAAAAGTTTAAAAGTCCAATTCCTTCCCGGGAAGAATCCAGGTTTTTGTACTATGCAAAAGCTGTTATTGATCAGGTGCATGAACATTTTAATCTTGACAGCTTCTTCTTGACCTGCATCATCTCATACCATGCCTTAGCTGAAGTGACTTGCTTTCCCCAAGGTGAGCCAGTTCTTTCCTAAGTGTTCTGACTAGGTGTTTGTTGGCTTTACAGTATGAATTGGGAAAATGACAACTAGACATTTTTTTCTTCCTGTTGATCTCACAGGTCTTTTTTTTCATTTGTTTTTTGTCTTTCTTAAAGTGAATTTAGTGCTGGCAAAAGGAGGCAGAAGTGTGACACAAGCAGCAATAACCTTTCCATCCACTTCTCCAAGGTGCCTCAGCCCTGCCCTGCAGAGGCCAGCTCTGGGACCAAGAGGACAGTACAGTTTTCACATCTATCCAGTCTTTGGCTTCAGAGGGATGGTGGTTCTGATGTGGTCACACATCCACTGTGAACTGGCCAAAGTTAGCAGGTTAATTACATACAGATCATCAAACGGCCTTCAGATGGGAATGCCTTTGGTCACAACTGACCTCCATCACAACTTAACTGGTCAGTAAAAAACAGAAGTTACTCACCGCCTGTTGTTTCCAGAGATACATGTGCCCTTTGCTTCAGTTTGTTTGCACAATAAATATCGTTCCTCAGTGTTTGTGTGTGGGAAATTTAGGATTTGAGGTAGGGAGTGGAAAATAAGCAATATCTCAGAGTGGTGTACACAGATTGGGGACATAATATGGCCCTCAGAACATATTGGTGCAAGAAGATGATGTGAGATGAGCTTTTGCACCTCAGCTTTTCTTGAAAAAGGCATACAAACAAATTGAAGATAATGAAGTTAAGTGACAGCTGGAAATTAGATGAAATATCTCACATGAATGAAAAATGTCATGGTGTTAATGGTGGTTAAGAGGTACTTGGTGGAACACACAGATGAAACAACTACTGGCTGTATACTGCCTTGAGATATAAGTCTGGATATTGTAGCTGTACAATGTGAGCTTAGATGCTGGAGGGCTAACAATAATTACGGTGTACATTGTATTTACTATAGTTCCATTTTAATTTGAGTTGCTGAATGCACTTTACAAACATTAAATAGACCTCACAAATGTGAAAGGTAGGTATTATGATTTCCATGCTACAAATAGGAAAACTGAAATACAGAGAGGTTAATGGGTACATTTTTTAAAGGCTCAGGCCAGGCCTCCCTTTTTGTGAGCAGTCTGGTACCACTTATTGAATCACATGCACAAATCAGAATGTTTGCACCTGCGACAGCTGGGTTGAATTTACAGTCAGGCTATGAGAGGCATGGGTATTCAAACTGGAGCTTGGAATTCAAAAGTGAGTGTATACTAGCACAAACTGACCCTGCAAAGGGTCACCCAGCAAATAAGCATCAGAGCCCAAAATAAGATATTTAAGTCTTCACACCCTGTCCAGTTCACTAACCACTGGATAGCACTACCTCCTTGTCTGGCAATTGAGGGAACCTATATTTATTAAATTCTTAGACAAACAGTACACATTGTTTTTTGGAATTTAATCCTTTCTTAAATACCAGTTCAATCTCTTTTTTTGGCAGGGGGAGGGCGAGGTAGAGTGAGAGAACCAGGAAAAAATGTTGAGGGTGTTAAGGAATTAGTCATGTCAGAATGAATAAAAGGTTTAGAATCACTGGGCCTGACCCCGCTCCCATTTAATTTAATGGCAGAATGCCCATTGATTTCAATGGAAGCAGAATGAGGTTGTAAGAGAGGATTAATTTCCCACTGAACTTGAATTGGAGACAGCAAGATTGGTATCCGAGGCATTAGGAAAATGACAGTTTTCACAGTTATTTAAAATTTGCATGGGAAGGATATAGTAAGAACTGCAATCAGCTATATTTCTCTACGTTCACCATTACCACTTTAACAGTTAGTCCTTTTGCCTAATTAGCACAATAATTTATTATTAAAGTATTGTTATTTAATAGATATTGGTATAATGCCCAAATATTCCAATAAGGATCAGCACCATATTGTACTAGTGATAAACAAACACATAGAAAAATATACTGACAACCTCAATTTAATTCAATATAATTTAATTATAGAGAATACTGTGGAAAAAATGCAAACCTTTCACTGGGGACCACAGTACAGCCATTATAGCAATAAAAGATACAGAGAGGGAATGGTATAAACAAGGGTGGGTTATGAATACTAAAAAGGATAAGCAATAACTTCAGGGGCCTTATAAAACATCCTTATGCCAATAGGAGTGAGGAGTAAATAGATTTCCATTATTAAATAACCTTTTGTTCATTTCTAGCTGAGTGTGCTATTATTCTTATTATAGACTCATAGACTTTAAGGTCAGAAGGGACCATTATGATCATCTAGTCTGACCTCCCGCATGATGCAGGCCACAAAAGCTGACCCACCCACTCCTGGATTAATTCTCTCCCTTGAATCAGCTGTTGAAGTCCCCAAATAATGATTTAAGGACTTCAAGTTGCAGAGAATCCTCAAGCAAGCGACCCCTGCCCCATGCTGCGGAGGAAGGCGAAAAACCTCCAGGGCCTCTGCCAATCCACCCTGGAGGAAAATTCCTTCCCGACCCCAAATATGGCGATCACCTGAACCCCGAGCATGCGGGCAAGACTCTCCAGCCAGACACTCAGGAAAATGAATATTAATATCCCATCATTGACCCATGGTACTAATTACCAGTGATGGCAAGATATTGACCTATTGACTAAGATCACGTTATCCCTTCAAACCATCCCCTCCATAAACTTATCAAGCTTAATCTTAAAGCCCGAGAGGTCTTTCGCCCCCACTGTTTCCCTCGGAAGGCTGTTCCAGAACTTCACTCCTCTGACGGTTAGAAACCTTCGCCTAATTTCAAGCCTAAACTTCCCGACGGCCAATTTATATCCATTTGTTCTCGTGTCCATGTTAGTACTGAGCTGAAATAATTCCTCTCCCTCCTTGGTATTTATCCCTCTGATATATTTAAAGAGAGCAATCATATCTCCCCTCAGCCTCCTTTTGGTTAAGGTAAACAAACCGAGCTCCTCAAGTCTCCTTTCATACGACAGTCTTTCCATTCCCCGGATCATCTTAGTGGTCCCAATCAGTTGCAAAATGGTCATTTGGGATATTATACAGCTAAGCAAAGTAAAGCGCTAGACCTAGAATGCACAGTTCTAGAAACATTTGATAGCTGTTTTTAGTACCTTCATTATTAAAGTGTCCTCTGCATCTTTTCTTCCAGGTCCACTTTCATTTTCTTTTAGACTTCCTCATTTTCCTTGATTTTAAAAAAATAAATCCAGAGGACTCTGGGTCATTTTAATCAATATATTGTTTAAATAAGTTATTTTAAAACTCCTGGGTAATTGTTTAGATTCTCCTTTTCTGATAATTATATAATTTAGGAAGAATAGATTATAGACCATCTGGATTAGGGGGAGATTGTCAGTATTGGTTTTCACTGGATGCAGAGAAAGCCTTTGACTGTGTGGAGTGGCATTACTTATTTGAAGTTATTTCTAATTGAATTCAGCTTATATTTTCCTTGCTGATTGCATTCTCTGTTGTAAGTACCATGACCTTGTGGTGCTCAGATAGGTATGATCCCAATCAAAGTATAAAATTATTTAAAATAAGTAATACTATCCCAGGACGCACATAGCTCAAGATTACCAAAAGTTTTCTAACTTTAAAGAATATTTATATTAAGAACATAACAACTGCTATACTCGATCAGACCAATGGTCCATTTAGTCCAGTATCCTGTCTCTGAGAGTATTCAGTACTAGAGCTTCCGGGGGAGTGTAAACAACAGGGCAATTTGGGGAGATCCACCCCTGTCTTCCCCTCTCAGCTTCTGGCAGTCAGAGATTTGGAGTCACCCCAAGAATAAGGTTTCATCCCTGACCATCTTGGCTAATAACCATTGATTAACCTTCCTCCATAGATGATTTACTTACTTTTTTTTAAATCCAGTTATACTTTTGGCCATCACAACATTCCATGGCAATGAGTTCCACAGGCTAATTATGCATTGTGTGAAAAAGTACTTCCTCTTATTTGTATTAAACCTGCTTCCTATTAATTTCATTGGGTGATCCCTGGTTTTTGTATTGTGTGAAAGAGTAAATAACACCTCTCTATTCACTTTTTCCACACCATTCATGATTTTATAGACCTCTATTATATCCCCCCTTAATCTTCTCTTTTCTAAATGAACAGTCCTAATCCTTGTATGGAAGCTGTTCCATACCCTTGATCATCTTTGTTGCCTTTCTCTGAAGCGTTTCCAGTGCCACTATACCCTCTCCAAGAGGGCGACCAGCACTGGACACAGTATTCAAGGTCTGGGTACACCATGCATTTATATAGTTGCATTATGATATCTTCTGTGTTCTTTTCTATCCCTTTCCCAATTGTTTCCTAATAGTTATAACAACAATCTAAACAGTTATCCAAGAAGTTTTCAAATCACTGTACTCAAGAAAGATGTGGAGTTCACTAGATGTTTTTTATGGTTTCACAATCACATAGTGAAGAAAGATGCTGAGAGTTTTAATAATGAATCAAGTACCAAGTGTCCACTTCACTGCTTTTTCTCTCTATGGTTATCCTGTGTGAGACTATTTAAAATGCAGATGAGCCAGAGATGGCATTGATGGGTGGGGTTGTGTTATATGCTGATGATAGTCTGATTTAAAAAAAAAAAAGTTCATTTGACTCTTCTATCTTTCATGCACAAACATTTGGAATATAGGATTCAGCATTCATTTGATGACATCTGGAGTTATCTGTAATCAACTTTTTTTCCCTGGGAACTGAGGCAGTATGACTTCCCACCATTTAGGTTAGTGGGTATATGTATTAAATACTTAGGAGACAGGGCTTCCAATTCCCTCTCTGAAGGCTACAGATGAAGTAGCCCACCCAAATTTTGAAGGATGTGGAAGGATGTAGGAAGATAGTTTAAGTTTGGGAGGATTAGCCTGTGAATGTGCTCCCACATTTAGAACTCTATGTAGGAGGATGCAGCATAATAATAATAAATTAATTAATAGTAATAATAATAATAATAACAATAATAAAAGTTATACAACAGTTTGCATTCTGGTGGGACTTAGATGCCCCCACTGAAATCAGGGCCTCCTTAAGACAGGCACTGAACAGTCATAGAGTAAGAGACAGTTTCTGCCCCAAAGATCTACAATCTAAATACACTCCCCTTTCCACAGACAGCTAGCTGGTATTTGGTGCTGAGGATAGTCAAGTCTCTGCTTCCTCCTCACCCATCCCCGCACACTTTAGGATCTACAGCTCTCCACTGAGGGAACTGGTAGGGAGCAGTCGCTGAGTGTTAAGGAGTGCAGGTACAGCAATTGTGTCTGGTCCTTGTGTGGGAGAACGAAGAGGAAAGGCTCTTTATATGCTTACCCTCATTGACATCCATGCAAGAGCATGCCACAATCCAACTATTACTTTATTGCCTGCAGGTGTTGCCTATTGTCCTTAAGAGGAAGGATATTAAGGACACAGGGGAACTTTTTCCTGAGTCATTCAGAGGGGGGAGTTGTCCATTTATTACCCGTAAAGCTTTGAAGTATTCCAAGGTAGAAAGAAGGATTTCCTTTACATGTATAACAGCGAGGAGTCCGGTAGCAACTTCAAGACTAACATTTATTTGGGCATAAGCTTTCGTGGGTCAAAAACCCACTTCTTTAGATGGGTTTTTGACCGACGAAAGCTTATGCCCAAATAAATCTGTTAGTCTTTAAGGTGCCACCGGACTCCTCATTGTTTTTGTGGATACAGATTAACACGGCTGCCCCTCTGATACTTTGCATGTATAAAACTTTATGACATTGCCTGTCAGCAGAGATTTGTTGAAGAGAGGCTGAGTGGAGATCCTTAGTATACACCAGTGGACCTAGAGAAAGGGAACATGTCAGCCTAATTCTACCCTGCAGATTCCATTTTTGAGTGATTCATATATTTTAAGGAGAATAAAATTAAACCTGTTATATTAAGGCATGGAAAGAGGCCCGCACAATTTTCAGATGGGAGTTGAGGAGAAGCTCCATGGCCTCTTGGCCCCAGAATGTAATGGCCTATCATTTAAACCCAATGTATTCAATTCTGTTTTGATGTGTGCAGGTCTAGGGGCATCAAAGGCTTGGCATATGTCATAGGGTCACAGGATATTTACTCAGTTAAACAATTAAAATCTGCTTTTGGCCTGCCCCAAGAATACCACCAGTTTAGAAACTGTATATGTATAGACATTTGTAAGCCTGGAATTAGTTGACCCTGTCACCCTTGGAGAAGATTATTAATTTGCCTGGGTTGCCTGAAGATTTGATTTCATCTTTTTCTAGAGTGTTAAGTGAGTCAGACAGCTCTATTGCAGGAAAAGCCAGGAAAGCTAGGGAGGAAATTTACAGATTGACATACAAGATGAGAGATGAAGGAATATGTTGAAAACTATTGATAAGATATCTGTAGCAGCTGAGAATCATGAAATACAATTTACAATTGTACATAAAATACACACTATACCAGCCGTGAAGACTCAGTTGATGGGCACAAATCCCATATGTTGTAAACATGAACTAACTGTCTATGTTCATTTATTCGGGACTTTAGGATAAAATACCTGCTGATTTTTCTATTTGTTTGAACACAATTATTAAACAACTGACCCAGGCTTGTTATTGTTAAAAGAAATCACCTGATAGAATGGACCTCATACATACAGTGCTATGAAGTTTTAAATGGAGTTTATTGCTTGATCTCAAATAAATTCTTCCTTGTTGGACTATAGATCATACTATTTCCACAATGCTGGAATTCATGCTACTGGAAAAATTGTCAGCCAGAGGAAAGCTGGTGACCTAGGTTCCTCAGAGTTAACTTTTTCAGACAAGGCAGCTGAAACAGAAAACCTGTCCTCTTGTCAGAAATTGNCTAATAAGACATCTGTAGCAGCTGAGAATCATGAAATACAATTTACAATTGTACATAAAATACACACTATACCAGCCGTGAAGACTCAGTTGATGGGCACAAATCCCATATGTTGTAAACATGAACTAACTGTCTATGTTCATTTATTCGGGACTTTAGGATAAAATACCTGCTGATTTTTCTATTTGTTTGAACACAATTATTAAACAACTGACCCAGGCTTGTTATTGTTAAAAGAAATCACCTGATAGAATGGACCTCATACATACAGTGCTATGAAGTTTTAAATGGAGTTTATTGCTTGATCTCAAATAAATTCTTCCTTGTTGGACTATAGATCATACTATTTCCACAATGCTGGAATTCATGCTACTGGAAAAATTGTCAGCCAGAGGAAAGCTGGTGATCTAGGTTCCTAAGAGTTAACTTTTTCAGACAAGGCAGCTGAAACAGAAAACCTGTCCTCTTGTCAGAAATTGTTTGGGAACTATCCACTAATCCTCTTCCATTCTGAAGATTATGCTCCATGGAGACTTTAATGACATTTTGAAAGAAGACTTAGAGAACAGCTACTTTCAGAGGGTGGGCAAGTGTGACATCCTGGCACCCCCTTATTCACCACTATCACATAATTATGATATGTTTTGTACAAAGTATGCCTTTTGAGGTATCATTCTAAAAGTCTTGATCTGCTAGACCTTAATATCTCATTGGATTGTATGTGCTATCATCATATGTGAAGTTATGAAGTTTGGCTATGTATGTGTTGCTGAAACATGTTGTGAGGTTGAAAACACCCACACGCTGCCTTTCAGGTACAACAGTAATAAGGCCAAACAATGTTAATGGCTTATTGAGGAAATGCACAAAAGCACAAGGATTACCCCAGGGACTGTGTCCAATAGAAACCTCTCAGAGATAGCACTACACAATGGAAACTGTTTGACATAGGTCACGGTGACAGAGCTTTCCAGCACATGGGAAGAAGATATAAAAGGTGGAAATAACAACATCATGATGGGACCTCACTCTCCCTATAACACACCTGGAAACATCTGAGGAATAAAGACTGAACTGGGGGAAGTGATGGTCCCAGGCTAAAGGGATTTCTGGCCTGTGTATGAAAACCTGGGAAACCCAAGCTTCAAAGCAAAGGCAGCTTGTGCTTTAAGAATCTGCCTGCCTGTTTATCACTCAGGGTGAGAATTTGCTAATTCATATCCTCCCTATCTAGTATGTTAAGCGGTTTTGTTTATTTACTAGGTAATCTGTTTGATCTGTTTGCTATCACTTATAATCACTTAAAAATCTATCTTTTTGTAGTTAATAAACTTATTTTATGTTTTAATCCAGACCAGTGTGCATTTGACTAAGGTGTCCGGGGAAAAATCTCATCTTGGTTACCACAAGTGTGCATGGTCCTCTTCACATGGAGGGAGAGGCAGACCAGGTATTAAACCCATATACTGGCTTGATTTGACCAGGGCAGGACAGTACTGCTCTGGGGTCCTAGGCTGGGAGGCTAGTGGTTAGAGAGCCTGCATGTGACTGCAGCTAGGTGTGTCCCTACCTGTGTGAATGCTGGTCAAAGTGCAAGCTTGGAAGGCTTTGCAACTTGTCACAACAGCACAGTATGAAAAGGAGCCCAGGCTGGTGGGTCAGGGGGTGCTCAGTGGTACCCCAGTTCCAGTGCGCACCACGGGGGGAACCCAGCACAGCCAAGTCAGGGTGTTTTCAAGAGTGATAGAATATAATTTTGTTAAAGTCTGACCCTGAGAGATGGAATCGTAGAAATGTAGGACTGGAGGGCACTATGAGAGGTCATCTAGTCCATCACCCCACACTGAGGCTGGACTAAGTAAACCTAGACCTTCCCTGACAGGTGTTTGTCTAACCTGCTCTGAAGAAACCTCCAATGGGGGGATTCCACAAATTCCCTTGGAAGCCTAGTCCAGTGCTTAACTATTCTTGTAGTTGGAAAGTTTTCCCCTAGTATCTAACCTAAATTCCCTTGCTGCATTACTTCTTGTCCTACCTTCAGTGGACATTGAAAATAATTGATCACCATCCTCTTTATAACAGCCCTTAACATATTTGAAGACTGTTAACAGATCTGTCCTCGGTCAGGTCAGGTTTTCTATAATTTTTATCATTTTTGTTGCTCTCCACTCTCCAATTTGTCCACATATTTCCTAAAGTATGTCACCCAGAATCAGACACAATACTCCAGCTGGGGCCTCAATAAAGCCAAGTAGAGTAGAGCAATTACCTCCTGTTCATACATGTGACACTGCTTTTAATACACCTCAGAATGATATTAGCCTTTTTCACAACTGTATTACATTGTTGGCTCATATTCAATTTATGATCCACTATAACTCCCCACTTCCTTTTCAGCTGTATTACCGTTTGCCCAGTTATTCCCCATTTTGTATTTGTGCATTTGATTTTACCTTCTTAAATGTAGTGCTTTGAACTTGTCTTTATTGAATTTCGTTTTGTTGGTGTCAGATACTAAGCAACTGCAACTCCCATTGAAAAGAGTAGGAATTGCACATGCTCATTACATGATATGGCCTGAGCTCTCAATAAGAATTCTCATTGTATTTTAGGCTTATATGCTTAACTAAAATTGAGGATTGTATGCTTGTCTAATATTTCTTTTTAGGAATTAATGGTCATGTAAATTATTTCCTACACCTATGGGCCAATCCTAAGCATGTGTAACTCAGCATCCCTTTGTCAACCAACTGAGAAATATCCGAAGCTTTTGCTGAAGGTCGGTGTTTAAAGGTCAGTTTCTCAAACTGGCCCTTCAACTGTGATTTTTGCATATGCTAACTACAATGTAAAACATTGCATATTGCACACAGGTGCCTGAGAATATACTGCTATAATTCATTAACAGTAATATTGCAACTTTGTACATATGTAGCATTTTTCAGCCAGAGATCCTAGTTTTACAGAAGGGGAAATACAGGAAGAAACAAGTGCAGTAACTTGCACAAGATCATATAGTGGTAGAGCTGGGAATAGAATCCAGGTCTTCTGACTTCCCTTTGGTCAGTCCACTAAACCATTGTTGTCTCCTTTTACTATAATTAATACAAGCATTGCTTTATAGTGGTGATTTGACTGTCTGGAATTTGGGCTGGTACTACACAAATGATTGACTGTATTCTTACAGAAGCATGATTCAGACTATGGAAGGTTTGTGAGTTCACGAACACTGACCCAACCATCACTGGTTAAATACTATCTTACTGTTTCCATTTGTTAACATGTTTTATTTATTTACTTTTCCTTCTATACTTTCTCTCCCTGCACACACAATGGCCCAAAGCCTCCTTCTGTGGTGTGAGACTGGATGAGTGAATAATTCCTTTTGAGAAAGTGATATGCCTCTCAAATTAGAACATCTCCATTTAGCAAAATGCACTGTACATTTGCCCAGAGCATTTTCAATATGGTTCTGCTTGATGAGTGTGCATTCATTATCTCATCATAATTGTAGGTTCATGGATTTGAATCAGACTGAACTGGTTTGGGCATTCATTGAAGCGGTATATCGTGCGGCATTTACTCTTGATGAATAAGATAAACTGGTTGCAGGAATTACGACATTCTGGCAAGAAGGCCTTTTGGAAGAAAAGTGCAATAAGTCAGCTATCCCCTCCCACTTGGAGTGGGAAGGGAAACAGTCTATACTGGAATTTAATAAACTTCAAGGATGCATTACTCTACAAACCAGATGTATCATAAAACCATTGAATTAACATTTCCCAATAAAAGTATATGGTATTGCAAAACTGTGCTTGTGTTGTTTCAGTTTTAATGGCCCAAATGTGTTTAAAATAAAAATTACTTTTCTGTAAAAGTGCAGTACATAATGCTTCAAATCCTGATATTTAGATTTACAAAATGATTATCTCAAATGCACCCACCATTCTAGAAGACCAGGACCATAACATGGACTGCAATGTATTGTTTTACAATGTAAAACATGAAAAGCTCCAGAAGTTTGGTATGCACTATACATAGTTGTGTGCTGTAGCTGCAGTCTGTAGCAAGAATTATTCTAAACAATAAAATGAAGTAACCCAGTTTCTGAGATGCACGTTGTGAAAAAAGTTTGAAAATGCCATCCTGATTCATTAAGAGCAGTATAAAGATTTCATAATGTTAGCTCCAGGTGATACGGCACCAGCCTCTGCTGTTGTACTGCACACAGAAGTGCAGTGCAGTTGGAAAGGGGGTACCTGCTCACTCATGTTACCAATCATTCCAAACTGCCACCTGCTGGGATTGAGCTCTAACTGCAATAGAACTCTGATTTACAGTGCATCTTGACATGTTGATCTATTGTGACGTGTCCTATTTTCCGGTTGTATGCCTAACAGAGGATCTCAGGATAACAGGTGTCACAGTTGCATAGTCCTCACTTGCCTTCCACACTAGTTGTCCTTCTCTTTGACTCTGGGGTTTTCATCAAAATGTTACATTGTGCATTGTCATCTACTACTCAGAGAAAAAAAACATAATTTATATATATTATTCTAATATGGCCAAATTACAATACTTACTGTAGCATTTACAGTGTATAGTGTTTTACAGCTTTCATGTGCTATAAAAACATGGACTAGTTAATCCTCACATTATCCCATGAAGTAGGTTATTAGTAGGGCCCTATCAAATTCATGGCCATGAAAAACGCATCACGGACCGTGAAATCTGGTCTTCCCCAGTGAAATCTGGTCTCCCCAGGTGAAATCTGGTCTTTTGTGTGCTTTTACCCTACACTATACAGATTTCATGGGGAAGACCAGTGTTTCTCAAGTTAGGGGTCCTGACCCAAAAGGGAGTTGTAGGAGGGTCACAAGGATATTTTAGGGGGGTCGTGGTATTGCCACCCTTGCTTCTGTGCTTGCCTTCAGAGTTGGGTGGCTGGACAGTGGTGGCTGCTGACTGAGGGCCCAGCTCTGCAGGCAGCAGCGCAGAAGTACGGGTGGCAATAACATACCATCCCATGCCATTCTTACTTCCATGCTGCTGCTGGCGGCAGCTCTGCCTTCAGAGCTGTGCTCCCGGCCAGCAGCCGCCACTCTCCAGCTGCCCAGCTCTGAAGGCAGAGCCACTGCCAGCAGCAGCGCAGAAGTAAGGGTATCAGTACTGCAACCCTCCCACACACACTAACCTTGCGACCCTCCACCCACCCCCACCCCCAACTTCTTTTTGGGTCAGGACCCCTACAATTACAACACCGTGAAATATCAGATCTAAGAAGCTGAAATCATGAAATTTATTATTTTAAAAATCCTATGACCATGAAATTGACCAAAATGGACTGTGAATTTGGTAGGGCCCTAGTTATTAGGTATGAAAGCTTACATGCCTGTGATGCATCCAAATTTGCTTTCCATGAACCACCAAGTGCTTGAGTCCATCCAGTGTGAATATTCTTAAAGTAAAATTTAAGTATGAATGCTTGGTTGTTCACTCAGAATGAATTTTGGATTTTATAATTAATTGCAAAATTTGCCACATGTTTGTTACTTCAGTAAATCATTCAGTCAGGGAGCAGAAACAAAACCATGTGATTTGCATAATTAACTAACACATCACAAATTGCCAGTTACAGAATTCACAGTTCACTATTTGTGAATGACCTTCTGACCAAGAATTATTCGCTGAAGAAATTTACAAAATATTTTAAACAACAAATACATTTGAAAAGTTCACAGACTGTGAATGTGTGTATTTTAGCAGTATTGGGAGCAGCTGCAACAGGAGACACATACACATATATAGATACACCATTCTCGGGAGTTATAAAACTAATTCAAACACCTTGTAGTTTCCTGGACCCAAAAGTCATTAACTTCACATTTTTAAAAACTTTAACACATTTCTAAATAAATATTGTAGTATAATCTGTTAGTAACACCATGACACATATGGGTAAAGATAATGCTGCACTAAATGCATGCATCACTATAAGCACTATCTAAATTTATTTAACTAATATATTAAGACAGGCAACTAGTTGTTTCTTAATTTGGAAAAGTTCCTGGATGATCTGTTCTTGATTCCACAGGTGCAATTTTTTGACCCTACTGAACTGTGCTATCAGTAGTTAGCTCCGAAGTTTCTGAAGATAGTTCTTGCTCCCTTCTCCCAAACTTGCTTCCTTCACCAAGGAAGAATCAGTTGAAGACACTTTCTTTATTGTAGCTCACCAGCTGTTGTGACTCCCTAGCACCACAATAATCTCCACTGTCATGTAATTAGGATATGTTTTGTACAAAGTATCCCTTGGGAGGTATCATTCTAAAAGTCTTGATCTGTTAGACATTAATATCTTGTTGGATTGTATGTGCTATCATCATATGTGAAGTTATGAAGTTTGGCTATGTCTGTGTTACTGAAACATGTTGTGAGGTTGAAAACACCCACAAGCAGCCTTTCAAGTACAACAATAAAAAGGATAAACAATGTTAAAGCTTATTGAGGAAATGCACACAAGCACAAGGATTACCCCAGGAACTGTGTACAATAGAAACCTCTCAGAGATAACACTACACAATGGGAACTGTTTGACCCAGGTCACAATGAAAGAGCTTTTCCAGGAAGTGGGAAGAAGCTATAAAAAAGGGGGAAATGACATCATGGGGAGACCTCATCATCCCTACAACACACCTGGAAACACCTGAGGAATAAAGACTGAACAGGAGGGAAGTGATGGGCCCAGGCTAAGGGATTGCTTGCCTGTGTATGAAAACCTGGGAAACCCAAGGTGCCTGCCTGTTTATCACTCAGGATGGGAATTTGCTAATTCATATCCTACCTATCTAGTATGTTAAGCTCAGTTTGTGGTTTTGTTTATTTACTAGGTAATCTGTTTGATCTGTTTGCTATCACTTATAATAATTTAAAATCTATTCTTTTGTAGTTAATAAATTTATTTTATGTTTTAATCCAAACCAGTGTGCATCTGACTAAGGTGTCTGGAGAAAATCTCAGCTTGGTTACCACAGGTGTGCATGGTCCTCTTCACATTGAGGGAGAGGCGGACCATGTATTAAACCCATATACAGGCCAGATTTGGCCAGGGTACTGCTCTGGGGTCCTAGGCTGGGAAGCTGGGTATGTCCCTACCTATGTGAATGCTGGTGAAAGTGCAAGCTTGGACGGCTTTGTAATTTGTCACAGCAGCATAGTGTGAGAGGGAGCCCATGCTGGTGGGTCAGAAGGCTCAGTGGCACCCCTTTTCCAGGTGGCACCCTGGGGGGTACCCATCACAACTGTGATGATAAAGTGGTGATAAAGGAGTCTCTGTAACAGGCTGATTTGAATTTAATTAAGTCCAAAGCTGACTTTGAAAAGTTAAAGAGGGATTGGGCTACAACATGGGAGATGAAATTCAATATTGATTGGTGCAAATTAATGCACATTTGAAAAACAAAATCCCAGTGACACATACAAAATGAGGGGGTCTAAAATAGCTTTTACCACTCAAGAAAGAGATCTGGGAGTTATTGTGGCTGGCTCTCTGACAACATCTGCTCAATGTGCAGCAGCAGTCAAAAACACAAACAGAATGTTAAGAACCATTAGGAAAGGTACAGATAAATAAGACAGAAAATATCATAATGCCACTATATAAATCCATGGTACTCCCAAACTTGGAATACTGTGTGAAGTTCTGATTGCCCCATCTCAAAAAAATATATAATAGAAATGTAAAAGGTACAGAGGACAGCAAAAATGATTAGGGCTATGGAACAGCATCCATATAAGGTGAGATTAGAAAGACAGGGATTGTTCAGTTTAGAAAAGAGATGATAAAGTGAGGATATGATAGAGGTGTATAAGATCATGAATGGTATGGTGAAAGTACATAAGAAAGTGTTATTTAGCCCTTCACATAACACAAGAACCAGGGGTCACTCAGTGAAATGATGGCAGCAAGTTTAAAACAAACATAAGGAAGTACTTCTTCACACAATGCACAGTCAACTGTGGAACTCATTGGCAGGAGATGTTGTGAAGGACAAAAGTATAACTGAACAAGAGCACCGGAATCTTTGTAGAAGTGGGGGGGGGAGAGAAAGGCCAAAGTGCCCCCTCCCTCTTTGTGGCTAGCTGCTCTGGTGGTGAGCTAGCTGCCCTCTCTTCTGGTGCCACAGCAGCCCCAGTAGGTGACAGGTGTAATTGCAAGGCCTCCCCAGAAGATTCTATTATTCTGCATAGAAAAAAAAATCTATGGGGGACATGAATTCTGCACTTGTGCAGTGATGCAGGATTTCCCCAGGAGTACATAGCGTATCTTGGCCTTTAGCAGTACTATCATGTTTTTTTTCCCCACAGCACATATGTTTCTTTTGTTAAAAAGTTGGCGGGGGGGATGACCCCCTGACTCCTCCTCTCCCCCAGGTCTGGAGCTGGTCTTACTGGTTTAAAAAAATACTTAGATAAATTCATGGAGGATAGGTCCATCACTGGCTATTAGCCAAAACGGTCAGGGACACAATCCCATGTTCTGGGTGTCACTTAACCTCTAACTGCCAGAAGCTGGGAGTGGATGATGGGGATGAATCATTCAATAATTTCCCTGTTCTGTTCATTCTCTTTGAAGCATCTGACACTGGTCACTGTTGGAAGATGGGATATTGGGCTAGAACAGGGGTTCCCAAACTTGATTCGCGGCTTATTCAGAGTAAGCCCCTGGCGGGCTGCGAGATGTTTTGTTTACTTGAGCATCCATAAGTACAGCCGTTCACCGCTCCTAATGGCCGTGGATCGCCGTTCCCAACCAATGGGAGCTGCGGGAAGCAGTGGCCTGGGCTGCGCCACTTCCCGCGGGTCCCATTGGCCGGGAACGGCGAACCGCGGCCACTGGGAGCTGGGAGCGGCCGTACCTGCGGACGGTCAGGTAAACAAAGCATCTTGTGGCCTGCCAGGGGGTTACCCTGAACAAGCCACGAACCAAGTTTGGGAACCCCTGGGCTAGATGGGCCATTGGTCTGACCCAGTATAGTCATTTTTATGTTCTTAGGGATGGGCTATACACACACAACTAACCTATGTATCTAAGCTAGTTTTTCCTCATCTTTAGTTTTATATTGTACAATGCTGCATTTAACTGTGACTATACTTGCCTAAGAACTTTTATGGGTTTTCATAAATGCCTCTTGCATGTTTTTAGTCCGATGCACAATTTTCATAAATTGTCATGTAAAGAATCTGATACCTGGTTATATGGCATTAAACTGCTGTAATTTTTTGGGGTGTGTGTGTTTTTTTCCTTTGTTGTCTGTTTTAAGCACAACAATAACCGCAGCTGGTAACATGCAAGATAAATCTCTGTTAGTCAAGGATACTACCTGGCCTCTTGTCTCATACCACTCATCAAAAGACCCCTTAAAACATAATCTATTTGGAGATTTACTACAAATTCTCACTGCTAGCTTATCTTCTTCTCTTATTCCATGTATGAATTTATGGACTCTTCAGGTTATTGATTCCATTTATGAAAGTGGAAGGGTTCCCTTATAATGAGTCTTTAGATACAGGCTAAAATCTCTGCATAATGTTTACCTTTTGGCTTCACAAGTGCTGCAAGGGGACAAAACAATCCATATGTTTTACTTCCCAGAAGGTTAAAAAATGATATTATTATTTAGTAATTTGCTTCACCATTAGCAAGAGAAAACTGCTCCAGCCTTACATCATAGGATTCATCATAACAGTTTGTATGTCCATTAATTAAACACAACCATTATGACTGTTCCCAGAATGATCTTTAGTACTGATTAAAATATTGCTTCACAAAATTGCTGCATACAACTATTGTCTTCACTTGTTCACACAGTTGAATTATCAAGGGATTCCATCTTCATTCCATGTTTGCAGTATCTTGCAGACAAGATTCAGAAAAAAACACAAATACAAACCAACAGAAGTAGTACTGAACTAAATTTATTAACAACTATTAGGAAGAACAGTTCACTTTTAGGACAAGCTCTCTTATTTGTTTCAATACCTTACAGCCTATTTGGCCAATAAACTATGAACAACAAATGATTCATTCTTCTATTTTACAAATGGAGAAAGGAAAACAACTAACGCTGAAATGACTTGCCCAAGGTCACCCACTGAGTCAGAGGTAAATCCAAGATTAGAATCCCCATTTATTCACACCCATCCCTAAATTCAATCCACCAGAATACTCTCCCTCACAAAGTTAATCAAAAAAGTAAACATTTGTCATAGAGTGCTAAATTGAGCCATAAAATTATATAATGCTGCAATCCCAGGAGAAGAGTTTTGAATCTCCATGAAATAATTGCAATAATTAGAAATAAAAATGATATGATTAACTCTGATTAACAAGGATATTATATATGTAAACATTATAAATAATTAAAATCACAAGGATAACAGATAGAGAGTATTTTACAGAAATTTGTATATTGCCTTTTCATGGGATTTTATTTTATTTTATTCCTGATATGAAAATTACTCTTGAAAAGATTGTGATAATGGGTCTGCACCCATTGTGTCTTTTCTTTAAAAAAACATGAGAATTAAAAAAAATATATATTGTAAACACATTGCAGTTTTTAAACCCTGATGTTTATAATAGCTACCTTTCTTTTAACTATTTAATCTGACTCTTCTGAATTGTACATCTGACTTGCATTGCATCACTTTGTGCAGGATTTTTGCACTATAATAATAATCCCAACAACACAACATGATGGATAGGATCTGGCTCATGGGGTTTGGCTTTATTAAGTAAGAAGTAATCAACAAGAAGGTAATATAACTCAAACCTCTCCCAGGCTCGTCTTTTCCTACAGTTTCTATTCCATTCTGTTCTGTTCACACCTCTGTTCTCTTTTTCCAGGGAGTCTGTCGAAGGGTGTCACTGGCCCTTCAAGAGGGAGTAGGCCCAATACACCTGTGACTCATCAATTTGCTCCAGTTGGCTTTAAAAAAGGAAAATAGAGGGAGAAAAATCTGGTGAGTGAAAGTCAGGAGATTGGCAGGTGAAAGCTACCTGAGATCAGGGGGCTGGAGGAGGTTCCTGAAGAGTGGCGTTGTAAGGACTATATTCACTGGGTGTGTGAAAGGGCTATGTTTGGGATTGTTTGAACTATGGTTGGTAATAAAATAGCTCCAGGGAGAGGTATTATTTAAGCAAAAAAGCCAGAAGTGGATTTGGGGACTCTGAAAGGGAAAAACCTGAGACAAGTGTACTGGTTCTGCTGAAGGAGGCCACTCCAGGTGGGGCTGTGCTCTGACAGACACACTCTCACTTCCTTTATATCCTGGTAGGGTAATGAGATGTCTGCACCAGTGAGTCTGCAAAACCCACTTACCCCATTTCCAACAAGATCAACACTTGCTAGCATGGTTTTCAGTCAAACATTGCCAGCCTCCTAAACATCACTTTATAAATTACCAGGTGTCAAGCTGTCTAGAGTGGCTCATGACAATGAGTGCCAGCCTTAGGGCCGACTCTTAAGAAACAGGACATAAACCACAAACTGGTTGCTTGTTCTACACTTAGATTTTACCAATCAAGTATCAAGTGTGAAGTCCTCAAGCACTATAACAGCCTTAACATGGAGTCACAGACATTCCTTTGGGTACTCTGGCCTATCTTGTCACCTAGGCAAGCTTGATAGACAGTCCCTTATACCAAAAAATCACAATGATATTTAGGTTACTCCAGGTCCCAAAGGATCAGTCACTTACCCCAGGTCAGTTGGACCCCAGATCTCTCAACAAAGACAACGCTTGCAGCTGATCCTGTAATAAAGTAATTAAAGATTAATTAACTAGGAAAAATGAATGAGAGTTATTTACAAAGTTAAAACAGGTAAATATACACACACAAAAAGGAGTTACATATATATGCAAGCTCTCCATGTCCTTTAGGACTAACCAAAACGAAGCAACTTGTGGATCCCTTGCTTATGCTTAGAAATATTGCCCTCTCCCTTCCAGCATAGTGATACAGTTCCTTCTTGTCAGACATTTTTGTTCCTTCCTCCCAGAGTTCAAGCTGATGGGATAAGTTCTCAAGCAGATCCCCTCTCTATTGGCATGGGGGGGTGGGGGAAGCAATCAACAAGGTCTTTCTCCTTTGATGTTTCACAAAGGCTCATTTGGTTTCAATAGGCCTTCTTGTGTGCAGGACCAGCACTTTACACTAATTAAATGCTTCTTTCCAGTTTGGTGAGTTACACAACTACAGAGGTTTACAATGCAAACATTAATGTAACTTTATACCATGGGCTATAGCTGTTATAAGTGAGATCAATACATGCAGCATCCTGCAAGAATTTCATCAAGTTTAACCATGGTAATACACAGGTGAGCCAGACTGGTTTCCAGCTATGCATTTGTCAGTTTCAGTGAGGCCTAGGGGCCTTGGCATGAGCTGGAACCTGGTCTGCCAGCATCATACCAGGTATGTGCTATAAAATGCACACCTTGGACCAGATTGCCAGGTCTGTTAAAGGTGCCCCACTCTGCTCCAGCAGAGTAAAGCAACCTTAAGGCCAACTTACTAGAACAATGGAGCTTTCCCCTGTGTAGAGTATTCCTTTGCTGCCTAGTTTCTCCTATACCACCATCTGCCCATCCCACCTGGTATAAGGGGTGTGGCTGCAGGGAAAGGGAATGGCTAAGACATCTCTACACCCTGGCAATCCCCATCTGCTAGAATTTTCCCTTAGGGTCATAGTTATCTGGGTATATATAATGCTAGGGACCAGCCTGGCCACTGGCCAGTCCCAGGGGCATAAAGGAGGCTTTCTGAATTTCAGTGTCCTCTCTGAGCCAGCTTGCATTGGCATAGTCTCTGAGTGAATCTGGCACCATATGTACAAATGGATGGGCTCTTCACTGTGGTTTTATATCACTCAGATCTCTGGAGCATGGAACCTTTGGAAATGAATGCGGTCACAACATTAGGCAGATGCTAATTATCTGATGTGATAGTTTTGGAAGAATCTTCCAGGGGATTGTATGAATGGACCCCAAACTCTCCTGTTTTCAGAAGCTCCCACTTTGGGCTTTTCAACTGATCTGCAGGTTTTGCTTTTGTAGAGAAAATAAAGTTCAGCCCATTCCATGGTTAAAAGAACTATGATATTGTGATTTAGAGTAACATCCTCCTTTGCTTGTGTTATCCTGCTATATATAAACCCTTTTGGCTCTTCTAACCTAACTGGGAAACACAAGAAGCCCAGAGGTTATTCTCTTTCTAATATATTGAGTTCTGTAGTTACTAGTTTTCAACTTCTTTTCATATCAACTTTTATCTCTGTTTAAAAATATGTTCAAAATATCTTATATAGTTAGCTATAGCTATAGGTTTTATTTTCTACTAGATGTCTTTAACCGGAATACTGTTGGAGAGTTTTAAGACATTTATAGACCTGAAAGTGATCATTTCCCCATTATTGCTTCACTAAAAATAATCACCTAGAGTATGCAAGCTAAGCTTTCAAAATATCCCTTATGGGAAAGCCCAAAAGAAATGAACAGTGATGAAATAATTAGGTTTCTATAAAAGTTACTCTAAACATTTGTAGATATAAAAGAGAATGTTTAAACAACCCTATGTGATAATTATTTCCATGTTAATCTGTTCTATTCAGATTCTTATATTGTGTTATCGCAAAAGTATTTGAATTATAGAATTTTGTAGGTATATTTAAACATTCTACAGAAAGTTAGCATTCTCTATTAAAATCTATAGGACTTAATGAGGAAACATTATGCACAAGAATGCATGTGCAGATGGCTACTTACATTTGCCTTGATTGTACATTAAAGAATGCACCCAAATGGCCATCTGCATGCTCAGACAATCAGTTTACATGCACAGTGACGTTAACTGCATGTAAAAAGGAGAGGCACAATTGCCCACGCATTTTTATGGTTGGACTTCCCTGTCTGAAAACGAGTCCCCATTAGATTATGTATAATATATTTAGACAATAGGTGAAAGCATGGCTCCATTAAAATCAATGGGAGTTTTGCCCTTCAGTCACCAGAGCCAGGATTTCAACCAATAGCTTTTATTTAAAAAAAAGAAAAAAGCTGTCTGTGGTTTTGTAATGTCATTTGAGTTTTACAGGTCTTGTAAGAAATCAGGACATTACTCAGTTTGATCCTCACCCCAGCACAATGGTTGCTTTTAAAGATCAAACTATGTATGTTAAGTATAGCAATATACATTTTGTTTTGCATAGTGGTGTTATTTTTAGAGCTAACTGGTAATGGGTTCTTGTTCCTTGTGTGACAATCAAATCCTGACCGTAACAGTCCGCAATGCCTCAAGCCTCCTGCAGATTCTTCATCAGATCCTGAAGAAAAAGCACCTGTCATTGAGTGGAACCATGTAATGTTTTTTTCCTCCAAACTTCACAGGGGCGGAGCCCTTGACTATACCCAGTTAAATGGCCATATCTGTCAATTGGGCACTGGGGAAAGATGTCAAAAGCAGCAGTATCTGCCTGTGGTCTCAGAAAGGGGTGGGGGTTTTCTCTGTCTGCATGGCAGGTAGAGAGACTGAATGAGCAGCCCACTGCAAGACAATTACCTTATCTGACAGCTCAGAAATTAAATTGTCAGCCAAAGAGATCAGATGGGGCACATCAGGGCAAAGATCCTATCATGACATAAAGTTCAAAGGAGGAGAGTTTCCTAAGGAGTAGAAGTGTTTCCTAAGGTCAGAGACCAGTCCCACTCCTCTCTCCCTGCAGGAGATTTGGGGATGTCTGCTGCATAAGACTCTTATAACCACTGTATTCCCAGAAAGAAGTGGGTAAAGATCCTTGGATGATTGCTGAGGGGGAAATAAGGAGCTCATAAGAAGCAGATCCACTCCTCTGTGTTTTGTACCAGACCAACCATCCACATGCTAGTGTAGCCTGGCCTATTGTGTAATCCTATGAGACTACCATGCTTGTACTGATGCCTAAACGAGACCCAGGATTTGTCCCTAAGAAAAAATAATCCCACACTTCTTCCCTTGTGCTCTCATTTGAATATATGTAAGGAAAGGATCCAGAGAATTCATCATTGCTATGAAAATCAGATTTTAATAGCTGACAGGAATGTAGAAATGATGTTGCCAAGGAAAAACTATATGTTGCATATAGAGATTTGCAAACCCATCTACATATATTCAAAGATGTAGCATTAACATCTTTTTGAGGCAGTAAATCTTAGCAACAGGACAGAATTTCAAACTAATAGTTTTTCAATATTTTTTTTTCATTTATTGAGCAACATGTCTTGTCAAACAAACTCTAGCATCTATTAGAAATCTCTGGCCTTTTTTATATATCTTGGAAAGAAAGCTGAAGCAATGTGATGATTAGGTTATTTTTCTCCCTCTGCACAAACAACATGATCGGCATTGTGCTGTGTTGTACTTGTTTACATGCTGGGTGTCTATCAGTTCAGTTGCCTTTGCTCATTCTATTTGCTTTCTCTCCTTCACCATGTGTTTTGAATGTTAAAATGTAATTAAAATCAGAAGAGTAACTGTAAAAATGGCATCCTTCTGGTCCATTTTTATTCTCCATCAATGACTTCCATACTAAATTTGCTCACTTTAATCTTCCCACCTCCTGTTTTCTTATTACCAGTTCTAGCAAAGTCAAGTTGGCATAGGGGAAAAAAACCTGTTTTTGTCTGCCTCATACATCATCAGGATCAATAATGATTCTGTAACCAAAATGTATGAGGCAATTTTGTTGATGATGCATGAGGCAGAGTTGAATCCTCCTCACTGTTGTTGACTAGTGGTAAAAATTTATTTTTTGTCAGTATTCTAAGTAGATGCAATTTGGAGAACATGCAGTGAGCAGACAAGTGCAGCAAAAAAGTGTCATGTTTGCAGTCACTTTGCTGAGTGCATAACAGCCCTTTAAGCAAGCTGTCGGAGACTTGCATAACAGCATTTGAACATTTGCAGCTTTCTCTTTTGTCACTCTTTGTGGACAGGGTTTGGGGATAATCTAAGTTCTGCTTATTTGTCATTCCTTCCATTTGCAATGTATTCTGTTAATCTATTTCCAGCTTTCTTAGTGGATCTTCAAAATTATAAATGCATGTCGTATTTGGCAAGTGCAAATGTTTCCCTTTGCTTAGCTGTCATTTAGGAAGGAGATCTATACACTTATGACAAGTTGCTCATTTTTAACCTTTGATTCCTGAATGCTGGTTTGTTTGGTTTTTTGGTTTTTTTTGAGACAGAGAAAGCAAGCCCATCTAAGGCAATTTTAAATCTCTCATCCTTATTAACTTCCCACATTGTCTCTCTTCTTGCCTGTCTTTGGTGGATTAAGCTCTCTCTTTTGATTCATTTTACTTACATCACTGTTTTCTTTCAAATCTCTAAAAGGTCATTTATTCTCTACAAGTTGTTAACCAAACTCCTACTTTCTCTCCCTCTTTCTCAATACTTGTAAAGTGCATTGGCCAAAGGCGCTCTGTAAAATAAATAACAATAAAATTCAGCAGTTGGAATTGCTCTGAAAATAAATAGTCAAGAGCACTAAGCACAGCTCAGATGCACGGTCGGAAATAAATGCAGATGTGTGGGGCTTCATTATTTGCTCATGGGTCTGATCCAAAGCACATTGGTCAAAGGAGTCATTCCATTAACATCAATGGGCTTTGGAACTTGTCCAACATGAGGAATAGAGGTGCAAGATAGAAGGTATATTATATAGCAGAGAAAGAAAGGATCTCAGAAGAAAGAGATGCAGAGAGTTAGACTAATCTGATATCCATGAGATGTGCATTTTCAGCACATCCCACAGCATGCAAGACATTCTCCATCATAAACACATGCACAAATACTGTAGCAGATGTTTCAAAATACATAGGCTGTATGCAAGTACTTTATCTCTGATTAGAACTGAGCATATAATGTTAAATAAAGTTTCATAACTGCAGGAGAATAACAATCAGGAAAAATTGCCTCCAGTTTGCATAGCATTTCTGGCTTACAAGTCAAAATAAAGTTCAGGCTATTGAGTCTTTAGTTCCTATTTAGGAAGATGACTACATAGAAAACAGCAAAGTTATCTTTACCCTTCTGTTCGCCTTTTGAGATACATATTGGCAATTTCATCTATGCATCGTCACATGCATTTGTTTGGATCTGTGTTCCCTTAAAATCCGTCACTGGACCAGAATTGACAGTCCTTCTGAAGTTGTTTTTAAAACAGAAAAGAGGTATTACAAGCAACATAAAATTTAAGAACTGAGCTCAATAACACAGTGACTTAAACTGTAATTTGTGATCAAAAGTCTCAGTTGTTCATTCACTTTTTTTCCTAGGATTTTACTTTTATTTGAGAGAGCACATACAGGTTACAATATGATACTCTTGGGATTGGAAAATATATTTTTATCTGTTGTACACAGATAGTTCCCCCCCCCCCCAAGTTTTTCAAGTAAATTCTAAAATTCATATAATCATGTAAAGGGGAACTGTGACATATATTGTAACCCCATGCAGTATCTTTGGGGTCCATTGTATTAAATTTGTGAATGGTTTATGTATGATTGTGTTCTACTGCATGGTGGAGGTTACCACAGTTTTTACAGGAAATAAAACAGTGGGGGTAACTAAGGGGAGTTTCTGAGAATAAACAAATCTAGAGGTACCACCCCCTGGGATTGTTTGCATATGACGGTTGAGACTGAGTTTTCTAGAGACACAACGCAAAAAAGGGCTTTTGATATAAAGGCTGCATTAAAACTGACACAGGGACTTCTTTCTCATCCAGCAAATGGACAGGACCTTCTGTCCAAAGTGGGGCCCAACTAGGGTCCCATAATACTAATGGGTGATTCATCATGTTTAGTGTGTATTTAAATCTCTTCATTATTTTTGTTGTTTTCTCTGTAATGTTTTTACCTTAAGAATAAATGTGTTTGCCTAGAGCTGTGGGATAACTTGTAACTGCTGGCAATACATTGTTCATAGCCCTTGGAGAGAAAGCAAAGCACAGGTGTTGTCTGTTAGGGAGCTTGGTTTCTTGGAGATATCGCAATGTAAGGAAGCAAGCTAAGAGGCCTTAAAATCCCCGGTCGAAGAGAATGGGACAAAGGTCCTTGCTCAGAGATAAGCAAAGTCTGGAGACCTAAGACCTGACTGGGCACTCATGGAATGGACCAAGGAGTTGGAGATACATGTGCAGTTACCCTGAAACTGTGATGGGTTCCTAAACTCTTCTAAGGTTAAAAATTAGAGTTTTGTTAAACCTTAAATGGGTCAACTGAATTATACTTTAGGTTCTACCAATATCATGTTTGTTTGTGCTTCCTGGAAAAAAAAATCGTTTAGAAACTGTATTTGACATTTAAATATGGAAAGACATTGGCATTGCTTCAGCATGTCATATTTGAACTGCATATTGTAGCTCTAATTTATTTAATGAATTGAACCCCTTGTTAATGCAACACAAATTTCAGTTGATTCCAGCAAATATAGAATTTGGGCTTTTGATTTTATTTTTTAAATAAAACTTTGGAACAATATGTGTAATCGGATGAGTGTGTGTCTTTGTCCCATCTGAGCCTCATATGAAGATGAATCTACTGTAGATATCTGCTTAAGTTTCTCCTTAAACATGAGCCTCTACTGCTTAAGCTAATAACCTGCAAGTTCCATGTTCAAAACGTGCTGATGACCCAATAAAACATTCTTAGAATTGGAGAAAGTGGGCATGATTCTGTTCTCACTTTTGATTTTTTTACAACAATGTAATTCCTTTGGTTTCAATTAAGTTTTTCCTGATCGGTGCCGGTGAGGTGAGATCAAAATCGGGCCCACGGTTTTCAAAACAAGGCTTTCAAGCTTTCTGAACTTGTTGCCAGCACTTCCTCTAGATCAGCAAGCGATGACTATCTTTTGAAGAGCAACCTTTAAGAAGTTTGGAGTGGCAGTTCCAAGAAGCCCTAAGAAGTGGGTGTTTATCTGCATCACCTGAACATCCTGCATCTAAAACACTGTGTTTGAAATCTTCCAAGAAGAAGAAGTACTTAGTAGAAGCAATAGTAACATTGAGCTTTTAGTAGTGCCCAAAGGCTCCCATCTGGAGAAGGTCCCATTGTGCTAGATGTTGTTCAAGCAATAGATTAAGAGACAGTCCCTGTCTTTAAGGGCTTACAAAATCAAACACCTTTAATCATAGAATCATAGAATATCAGGGTTGGAAGGGACCTCAGGAGGTCATCTAGTCCAACCCCCTGCTCAAAGCAGGACCTAATCCCAACTAAATCATCACAGCCAGGGCTTTGTCAAGCCTGACCTTAAAAACCTCTAAGGAAGGAGATTCCACCACCTCCCTAGGTAACCCATTCCAGTGCTTCACCACCCTCCTAGTGAAAAAGTTTTTCCTAATATCCAATCTAAACCTCCCCCACTGCAACTTGAGACCATTACTCCTTGTTCTGTCATCTGGTACCACTGTGAACAGTCTAGANCTCAAGCCAGGATGAACATTTGTAGTATTTTCCAGTCCTTTTTAAACCTGAGGGCCAATATTCTGCTGGTGCAAACTGGAGTGCTGCCAATTTATACAAATAGGAAAACTTGACCCTCAACCTTTGTGAGTTATTAATGTATAGGGTGACCATGTTTCCCTATGCTGGATATGAGACACCCGGTAAAATTACTCGTATTCAGAGGTGAAAGTAAGCCGGTACGCCGTACCAGACTGGACTGGCTTCTCCGGCGGTGATTTAAACGGTCCTAGGGCTCCAGCCACTGCGGGGAGCCCCGGGCCCTTTAAATCACCACCAGAGCTCCAGTAGGGGATTTAAAGGTCCCGGAGCGCTGGCCCTTGCAGGGAGCCCCGGACCCTTTAAAGCGCCACCCAAGCCCCGCAGCCGGAGCCCCGGGCCCCGGCAGCTGGGCTCCGGCAGGGATTTAAAGGGCCCGGGGCTCCCCGCAGTGGCAGGAGCACCGGGCCCTTTAAATCCCCACCCGAGGCTGGCTGCCAGAGCCCCGGGCCCTTTAATTCGCCCCTGAGTCCTGGGGCTCCCAGCCGCCTCTGCAGCTGGTAGCTCCGGGGTGATTTAAAGGCCCTGGGGCTCCCAACCATAGCCGGAGCCCCAGGGCCTTTAAATCTCTAAAGGCCCCGCCTCTTCCAGTTGAGGCTGCTCAGGACTCCGGCGTACCGGTAAGTCCTTTAAGTTACTTCCACCCCTGCTCGTATTCAAGCGAGTTCAATGGCAATCAATCAGAACTATGCAGTACAAACATTCAAATTAACATCATGTTGACTGAGCCCCTGTTAAAAAGAAATTCTGCATAGCTGGATTCTTTTTATTTACCTTCTCATCTTTAAGGCTTTAGGGTTCACATGGGGAGAGGTGACACACATACACTCCCGTTCACTTCTCTCACACGGGGGGGAGGTGGGGGGTGTGACCAACCGACCCGACCCTCTCTGCCAGGCACTCTCCACCCTCTCTGCCTGGCTAGGCTTCCAGGATGGACCCCCCTCTCCTGGTACCTGGCACCATGTCTTTCCGAGGCAACATGGGGGATGGACATGCAAGGTCACATGCTCCCTCCCAGATTTCTGCCAGGGTCCACACCAGAATGTGGCCAGCAGCAGCCTTTCAGCACCGTGCAGGAGGGAAGGGATGGGAGTTACTTCCAGCCGCAGGGCAGGAGGGGGAAGGGATGACCTGGCCTTTGCAAAGCTCATCTCTTCTTCCCATCTCCCTCCCCCCATGTGGCTAGAAGCAGCTTGTCCCTTCCTTCCCGCATGGTGTAGAAAGGCAGCTAACACTTCCAGGCCACTGCTGGCCACCGACATAACCCAGCCGCCTCTGGCTACAGCATGGGCAGGAAGGGGTTAGCCCCTAAGGATGCACTGTGCACCAGGGCCCAGGGAACCTGACTGCAGGGGCTTCAGCGAACCCAGCCAGAGAGGTGGCTCAGCAGGGGAGGATGCCTAGGGGACGGAGCAGCCCTTGACTCCCTGGGGGCAGGACCCAGGCCATGCGGGGAGTGGGGGGGAAGAGGGTGCTAAGCCCCTGCCCTGGGGGCTGCTGTGGACCCTGCAGGGTTGGGGTGGGAACAGGTTGGAAATCGCTTCCCCCTCCCCGCCACTCTAGAGCTTATCTGAGGGGTGGAGAGTCTTCCCCATGTCAGCGCTGTGCGGGGCTTTGGCACAGCTACTCCTGGCCAGCAGTAGGAAAAGGAAGGAGCCTGCCAGCCAGGCTGCTGGTGAGCTGAGTGCTCTGACCAGGGGCTGGTTCTCTGCACAGCACTGGGAGTGGTACGCGCCCTGCTTGGGAGAGGCGGGGGATATGGAGGACCAGGGGGGCGAAGGGGCAAAGCTGTGATAGGACAGCGGGATGAGTGGGCAGCAGAGACAACACATAGCTGGCCACCGCCTGGCGCCTGCCCGCACTCACCAGCCACTGCAGCTCACAGCGCCAGCGCCGGCCAGAAATGGGATGTGGGGGCTGGGTCCTGCTGCCTGAGAGCTGGCATGTAGTGGGCTGGGCTGACAGACCAGCAGTGGGAGCAGCCTGCCCTCCGTGTTGAATCTTCGCCCCACCACCAGCCTTGCACACCCACCTGCATCATCCACTACTGGAACCCCCCTCCACTCACCACTGGTGGGTAGGTGGCTGGCAAGCAGGGATCTGGCCAGCAGCAGGATCCGCCAGTACTGATGAAAGGGAGACAGAAAATCATAGAATCATAGAATCATAGAATCTCAGGGTTGGAAGGGACCTCAGGAGGTCATCTAGTCCAACCCCCTGCTCAAAGCAGGACCAAACCCAACTAAATCAGCCCAGCCAGGGCTTTGTCAAGCCTGACCTTAAAAACCTCTAAGGAAGGAGATTCCACTACCTCCCTAGGTAACCCATTCCAGTTCTTCACCACCCTACTAGTGAAAAAGTTTTTCCTAATGTCCAACCTAAACCTCCCCCTCTGCAACTTGAGACCATTACTCCTTGTTCTGTCATCTTCTATCACTGAGAACAGTCTAGATCCATCCTCTTTGGAACCCCCTTTCAGGTAGTTGAAAGCAGCTATCAAATCGCCCCTCATTCTTCTCTTCTGCAGACTAAACAATCCCAGTTCCCTCAGCCTCTCCTCGTAAGTCATGTGCTCCAGCCCCCTAATCATTTTTGTTGCCCTCCGCTGGACTCTCTCCAATTTATCCACATCCTTCTTGTAGTGTGGGGCCCAAAACTGGACACAGTACTCCAAATGAGGCCTCACCAGTGCTGAGTAGAGGGGAATGATCACATCCCTCGATCTGCTGGAAATGCCCCTACTTATACAACCCAAAATGCCATTAGCCTTCTTGGCAACAAGGGCACACTGTTGACTCATATTCAGCTTTTCGTCCACCGNCAGTGGGAGCAGCCTGCCCTCCGTGTTGAATCTTTGCCCCACCACCAGCCTTGCACACCCACCTGCATCATCCACTACCGGAACCCCCCTCCACTCACCACTGGTGGGTAGGTGGCTGGCAAGCAGGGATCTGGCCAGCAGCAGGATCCACCAGTACTGATGAGAGGGAGACAGAAAATACGGAACAATTTGCCTGTTTTTAAGAAAAAGTCAGGACACCTGCAGGAGGGCTTAAATACGGGACTGTCCCTTTAAAAATGAGGTGTCTGGTCACCCTATTAATGTATCCTATGAAACGCATAGGTGAGATTTTAAAAATCTATGAGAGTTTTAACACTGACCTCAGGCTGCTGAGGTAGACCAATGCTGAGTGCTTTTGAAAATCCCACCCAGAACAGACAGTATAGCTGAGTTAACAATGTAGGAGCCACCTTAACTTGTGACACATTCTGATGTGTGAGGGCTTAATTTATCATTCCTTATATTGTATTAACACTAGTTTCTGCATTTAATATCTAACCAAGGTTGCTCTTAGGCAGTACTTTCTAAGTAATGTTTAAACAGTTTCCTGTACAACAGCAATGTAATCAAAAGCTAAATGGGTACCTAATTCCCAGCAGGTCTTTCAGCCCCCCAAAATCATCTCACTAGAAAAGTGAAGCAAAGACTCTCATACAAATTTGGAATAAAACATTAAGCTTTATTCTCTGTTCAGTCATGAGCAACTACCAACCCAACTATAATCAAAGATGATGAAAAATGTAATGAGGCAGAATAATGCCAAAACAGATAATGATAACAGAATAACTGTATCAAATATTTTCAGAAATCAACACCCAGAAGAATTAGCCTGTCTGCCTTTGGTTCATGATAGCAATATAAATAAATGTGCTTTCTTGAGAACTATGAAATTATTGATAATGTGGAGCTAATTTGTTGGTGACTTAGATGGCAATTTCTTTTTTCAGTTTTGTAATACAGCTCCAAGACTCTTCTTGAGTGCCCATGAACTTTTCAAAGGGCTGCTCTCATAAAAGTTAAAGTACAACATTCACGCCAATCAAGCATTCATCCATTTACTCACAAAAATAGATATCCTTTTTTGGCTCCCTTGTTATATAATACAAATGATCAAGACACATCATGAGCATCTTGAAAACTGAGGACATGATCCACATGAAAATATAAACAATACTTAAGGGAAAAGGCAATACAGTTGATTCTTTGCTCTTCTGTGAATCTTATTTTCTCATTCTGAGCTGGGAGAAAACTAGGTGTGAATAAGTTCAGAGTTTATGCAAAGGCAAAAGGAGGAGGACAGAGTTTACTTTGTCTCCTCTCTCACTTTACTTCTCTGTATTCTGGTTTAGATTACAACAGCTCTGAAGAGCAGCTACACTACATTTTGTCAGGTATAAATACCTATAGCTCCTCAGGAGGCACAACCAGGGCTTAGGATAAGAGTGGTAACGATAGATATTTGAACACATCAGACAGATGTCTAACAATTATAACACAATATCCCTAATCATACATCAAGGGACAGATCCTCAGCTGCAGTAAATCAGCATTGATCCATTAATTGTGTCAATTTATACCAGCTGAGGATCAGGTCCTAAGTATCACATGTAACATCAGAACAAATTCACTGTATTCTGGAGGTAACATGTTACCTCTGACAGTCATGAAGAAGCAGGAAAAAGGAATTTTGGATCCCATGCTCTACGGAAATTGTGGGCTACTGTGAACTATGGAAATTAGGGTCTCTCACCTTCACTTGAAGTTGACCTGGATGCCCCCCCACCATCATGATGGAAGGGTAGCCGGGCCAAACTTGAGTGGCACTAATCCCACTCTCACTCTGATCCAGCTGCTGTGCAGCATGAACAGGGGCTGATCAACAAAGCGCCCCCTCTCCATACATACTCCACCCCACACACCAATCCTTGAATAACTGTCCCACCCACCAGCCACAGCCTCCAACATCCCCCGTTTTCCCCACAACTCTGTTCAACCCCTCACCCTGCTACCCCTCCACATTCCCCACTCCCCTCATAACCCACCAACAACTCCCGATCCAGTCCCTCATCCACCACCCCTGAGAGCTTCCTGGTCATGCATAGGAACCCATACACCCTCCTGTCAGCTAAGTGCTCCATTCCTGTCACAGGCTGAGGTGGCTCCTCCCAATCCTGGCCGCTCAATAGCTCGACTCTCTCCCATAACCCACCCTGCATTCACATGGCACAGGCCAAATTTAAGTGAGCGATGTTGCCAGGACACCACTCCAGCCACTCAAATTTGGCCTGGCTACTACCACCCCATCATGATGGAGGGGTGATTTTGGGCTAAACCTGAGTGAGAGGTTGGAATGCCACTTGCTCAGATTTGGCCTGGCCACTCCTCCATTATGACAGAGGTGGGGGTGGTAGTAGCTAACCCAAATCTGAGTTAGTGTGTTGCGACTTGACACGGGGAGTTGCATGCCATTCAGGTTTGGTCTGTCACAATGTCACCCACCCAAATCTTATGAACCAGGGCCTCTCTGAAACAGGGGCCCTGGGCAAGTGTACCAAGTGCACATTGGTTAATCCGGGGCTGCTTAGTACCCATGTGTAATGCTGTACCCTGGGGCCAATAATAACCATAACCAAGCTTTTTATGATTCATGGTCATGTTACATGTGGATGGCATTTGTTATGAGCATTCCAATTACAAATATGCCAGCTAGTAATATCGATATAATGTTTCATTTTAATCTGGCACCCTATAAAACCTTTTCCCACATCGATATTTCTTCTTTGAGAGATTTTATCTGGTACCTACCATACACTGCAGTCATCTTGCCAGCAAGTTAAAGAAGTATGGGTTGGATGAATGGACTATAAGGTGGATAGAAAGCTGGCTAGATCATTGGGCTCAACGGGTAGTGATCAATGGCTCCATGTTTAGTTGGCAGCCGGTATTAAGCGGAGTGCCTCAAGGGTCGGTCCTGGGTCTTGTTTTGTTCAATATCTTCATTAATGATCTGAAGGATGGCGTGGATTGCACCCTCAGCAAGTTTGCATTTGACACTAAACTGGGAGGAGTGGTAGATACCCAGAGGGTAGGGATAGGATACAGAGGGGCCTAGACAAATTGGAGGATTGGGCTAAAAGAAATCTGATGAGGTTCAACAAGGACAAATGCAGAGTCCTGCACTTAGGATGGAAGAATCCCATGCACTGCTACAGACTAGGGACTGAGTGGCTAGGCATCAGTTCTGCAGAAAAGGACCTAGGGATTACACTGGATGAGAAGCTGGATATGAATCAACAGTGTGCCCTTGTTGCCAAGAAGAATAATGGCATTTAGGGCTGTATAAGTAGGAGCATTGCCAACAGATCGAGGGATGTGATCATTCCCCTCTATTCGGCATTAGTGAGGGCTCATCTGAAGTACTGTGTCCAGTTTTGGGCCCCACACTACAAGAAGGATGTGAAAAAATTGGAAAGAGTCCAGTGGAGGGCAACAAGAATGATTAGGGGGCTGGAGCACATGATTTATGAGGACAGGCTGAGGGACCTGGGATTATTTAGTCTGCAGAAAAGAAGAATTAGGGGGGATTTGATAGCTGCTTTCAACTACCTGAAAGGGGGTTCCAAAGAGGATGGATCTAGACTGTTCTCAGTGGTAGCAGACGACAGAACAAGGAGTAATGGTCTCAAGTTGCAGTGGGAGAGGTTTAGGCTGGATCAGGGGTAGTTGCAGAAGGAGGGGAAGAAAAGCTGATGTATACAGACTTCTGGACGCAGCATGGGCCAGTGAATTGGGTCCTGTACAGAGACTCAGTAACTTACATTCTATTTTGTAGCTCTGTCACTAGACTGTTGTGTGATGTTAGGTAAGTCACTTCAACAAACTGTGGTCCTGTTTCCTTTTGTATGTCTTATCTATTTTGATTGTAAGCTCTTCCGGGTAGGGATTGTCTCTTATCATAGAATCATAGAATATCAGGGTTGGAAGGGACCTCAGGAGGTCATCTAGTCCAACCCCCTGCTCAAAGCAGGACCTAATCCCAACTAAATCATCACAGCCAGGGCTTTGTCAAGCCTGACCTTATAAACCTCTAAGGAAGGAGATTCCACCCCCTCCCTAGGTAACCCATTCCAGTGCTTCACCACCCTCCTAGTGAAAAAGTTTTTCCTAATATCCAATCTAAACCTCCCCCACTGCAACTTGAGACCATTACTCCTTGTTCTGTCATCTGGTACCACTGAGAACAGTCTAGATCCATCCTCTTTGGAACCCCCTTTCAGGTAGTTGAAAGCAGCTATCAAATCCCCCCTCATTCTTCTCTTCTGCAGACTAAACAATCCCAGTTCCCTCAGCCTCTCCTCATAACTCATGTGCTCCAGCCCCCTAATCATTTTTGTTGCCCTCCGCTGGACTCTTTCCAATTTTTCCACATCCTTCTTGTACTGTGGGGCCCAAAACTGGACACAGTACTCCAGGTGAGGCCTCACCAATGTCGAATAGAGGGGAACGATCACGTCCCTCGATCTGCTGGCAATGCCCCTACTTATACAGCCCAAAATGCCGTTAGCCTTCTTGGCAACAAGGGCACACTGTTGACTCATATCCAGCTTCTCGTCCACCGTAACCCCTAGGTCCTTTTCTGCAGAACTGCTGCCTAGCCACTCAGTCCCTAGTCTGTAACAATGCATGGGATTCTTCCATCCTAAGTGCAGGACTCTGCACTTGTCGTTGTTGAACCACATCAGGTTTCTTTTGGCCCAATCCTCCAATTTGTCTAGGTCCCTCTGTATCCTATCCCTCTTAGTATGTGTCTGTATGACACCTAGCACAATGGGGCTCCAGTCTTAGTTAGGGCCTTGTGATTCAGTGTATAAAGCCCACACAGGCCAAGAAGGCATTAATTGGTGCCCGTGGGCTCTATTAACCCCATCTTGTTACACCTGGAGGATGTGCCAGGCTCAGGGAGGAGTTAAAAGGAAGGAGTTTGGTGCAGTTGGGGGAAGGAGATGCAGAAGAGGAGTGGTTTAGAGATCCCACTCTGTGGGAAGTGAAGGAATCAGAGGGAGAGCTGTGGGAAAGCTGCAGGAGCAAAGCTAGCTCCTGGGGTGGGCCTTGAAAGGGAGCTAGATTCTAGGGAGGCAGCCCGGTGGGTGGGCGTGCTGTAGAAGAGTGGGGAACTGGAGAGACTTTAAGATGGACTCATGCTCAAGGCCTGGTTGTGTGGATTGTTTCTTAGTTTGTATTTTTATCTGTTTTTTTAGCTTTGCTGAGGGACAAGAATGATTAGGGGGCTGGAGCACATGACTTATGAGGAAAGGCTGAAGGAACTGGGATTGTTTAGTCTGCAGAAGAGAAGAATGAGGGGGGTTTTGATAGCTGCTTTCAACTACCTGAAAGGAGGTTTCAAAGAGGATGGATCTAGACTGTTCTCAGTGGTAGCAGATGACAGAACAAGGAGTAATGGTCTCAAGTTGCAGTGGGGGAGGTTTAGGTTGGATATTAGGAAAAACTTTTTTACTAGGAGGGTGGTGAAGCACTGGAATGGGTTACCTAGGGAGGTGGTGGAATCTCCTTCCTTAGAGGTTTTTAAGGTCAGGCTTGACAAAGCCCTGGCTGGGATGATTTAGTTGGGAATTGGTCCTGCTTTGAGCAGGGGGTTGGACTAGATGACCTCCTGAGGTCCCTTCCAACCCTGATATATGATTCTATGATGATGATGATCATCATCATCGGTGATCCCCCAAGGTCAAGGATGATCTCTTTCATGGGTTTTATTTTTTATGGGTTCTTTGTTGACTGAGGAGTATGATCCTTGAGACCCAGGCTCATTGGCAGACATTGCAGGTGGTGTTGGAAGACAGGGTTGGGCCACGATTGCTGAGTGACAGTTGTCATTCCTTTCTTTTCTGGCATTTTTCTGCGACCAGGGCAAGGCGATTTTCTTCAAAAGTGGACGCTCCTTCTCTGACAAGTCTTTGCCAGTTATCCCTATCCTCGGCTGCTGTCTCCCAGTGTGTCAATGACACATCTCTTGATGTTTATCTNATGATTCTATGATGATGATGATCATCATCATCGGTGATCCCCCAAGGTCAAGGATGATCTCTTTCATGGGTTTTATTTTTTATGGGTTCTTTGTTGACTGAGGAGTATGATCCTTGAGACCCAGGCTCATTGGCAGACATTGCAGGTGGTGTTGGAAGACAGGGTTGGGCCACGATTGCTGAGTGACAGTTGTCATTCCTTTCTTTTCTGGCATTTTTCTGCGACCAGGGCAAGGCGATTTTCTTCAAAAGTGGACGCTCCTTCTCTGACAAATCTTTGCCAGTTATCCCTATCCTCGGCTGCTGTCTCCCAGTGTGTCAATGACACATCTCTTGATGTTTATCTTGAGGGTGTCTTTAAAGCATTTCTTTTGTCTTCCCTGTTTCATTTCTCCTTTGGTGAGTTGGGCGTACAGCAGTTGTTTTGGTGAGCATATATCAGGCGCACAGTGCTCACTTCACCTCAGCTGGTGCTGGATAATCAGGGCTTCAGCACTGAAGATGTTGGCCTCTGTGAAGATACTGACATTAGTGTGATGAGCCTCCCACTTTATGTTGAGGGTCTTCGGAAGAAAGTGCTGGTGCTGGCGTCCCAGGTTTTCGGTAGGTCACCCAAGTCTCAGAGCCATAGAGGAGAGTTGAGATTACCACCGCTTTATAAACTAAGATTCTGGTATGTGTTCTGATGTTGTGATTGTTGAACACCTGGTGAGACAGTCTGCCAAAGGCAAGGCTGTTGCAGCGGATTCTGTGCTGTATCTCAACACCTATGTCTGCCCTCTGTGAGAGGTGGCTGCCAAGATAGGCAGTTTTCCAGTTCTTTGTCAATGTAGATCTTCCTTGCTGAGTTTGATGAGTGACCGGAGACTGGCTGGTCGAAAACAGGTAATGATGAATCCAACATCAGAATGTTTATTTGTGGAGAGGGTCAAAGAATGGAGGGTTCAGAGACAACCAAACATGTGATGTGCCACAGTCAGAATAAGGAGACAGAAGAACGTCCTGATCTCCAGAGTTTTCACTGTAGAGGGTGGTTGACATGAAGCAGTTAGCACTGCGTGATGCATGGCACTGATGTATACACTTTACACTAGCTGCTGGGTGAGCAGACTCTGCTCTACCTGCAGCCATGACTCAGGAGCCCCTGGCTGTAACAGGTTTGGCATCTTTGCCTGTGCATCTGCTGAAAACAGTGGGGAGTGTCTTGAAGCAAAAGACCTGGAATAGTTGCCTCTTGTTTGGACCAGCCCTAAATAAAAATGTGATAATTTCAGATGGCTGATCTCCCCATGCATGTGCCCTATAAAATCGCAAGATAACTGCTGTTGTCTTCCTCTTTGTTGTTTAATTTCCATCACTGTCAACATCCCTGGATGCCTGAGGAGACTAAGGCTTGGTCTACACCAGGGGTAGGCAACCTATGGCACGCGTGCCGAAGGCGGCACGCGAGCTGATTTTCAGCGGCACTCACACTGCCCGGATCCTGGCCACCGGTCCGGGGGGCTCTGCATTTTATTTTAATTTAATTTTAAATGAAGCTTCTTAAACATTTTAAAAACCTTATTTACTTTACATACAACAATAGTTTAGTTATATATTATAGACTTAGAGAAAGAGACCTTCTAAAAACGTTACAATGTATTACCGGCACACGAAACCTTAAATTAGAGTGAATAAATGAAGAGTCGGCACGCCACTTCTGAAAGGTTGCCGACCCCTGGTCTACACCATCATCTTATTCTGTATAACACGTCATTTAGGGGTGTGGAAAATCCACACCACAGAGTGACATAGTTATACCAATCTAACCCCAGGTGTAGACAGCACAGAAGAACAGAGGGCTTCTCCTGTTTGACATAGCTACCACCTCTCAGGGAGGGAGTGTATCTTGGCTGATGGGAGAAGCTCTCCTAATTAATATTAATATTAATATATTAATATATGGAGATATACCTATCTCATAGAGCTGGAAGGGACCCCGAAAGGTCATCGAGTCCAGCCCCCTGCCTTCACTAGCAGGACCAATTTTGCCCCAGATCCCTAAGTGGCCCCCTCAAGGATTGAACTCACAACCCTGGGTTTAGCAGGCCAATGCTCAAACCACTGAGCTATCCCTCCCCCCTATCAGTGTAGGTAGTCTTCACTAAGTGCTACAGCAGCATAGCTGCAGCTCTGCAAGTGTAGACAAGCCCTAAGATTAACCATAAGGAATATAGTCTTTCTAGCTAAGATTTCTCACATGCTCAATCACCAGCCACCAGCCCGTCATCAGCCCTGCCCGTAAATGAGGAGATATGTAGAGATATTTTACTAGGTAGAGTGCTCCCAACCCAATCAAATTTCATAGCTGCACTTCTGGAAGGTGTAAAACATACAACTAATGAAGGAAGTATAACTTTCAGATGCTAAATTTTACCAACTTTCAGACCAAAGTGTTCAAATTGAGCAAAGATTTGAGGATCTGGAGCAAAAGATTGTGCACTTGGGAGCAAACCTGAAGGAATAAAAATGTAAACAAAAAATGCTCTCGCATCTATCAGTTTAATAGAAAAATAAAAAACTCACAGCACAAAACAGAGTTGTTAGAAAACCAGTCTAAATCTCACCATCAAAAGCTGCCAGACAGGACTGGAAGGCAAGGACCTGATTGCATTTTTCTGGAGTGTTTTGTTGCCAGGGTTTATTCTTGAATGAATAGCAAGCAGATCGATTATATATTGAGAGTGCCTACTGAGTTCTCGGGAGATACACGGAGAAGAATACAGAGCTAGCTAAACAGTGATTACTTGTTTATGAAACTTGCAAGGTAAAGAGAAAAAATCTCAGGTTAGCTTAGACAAAAGAACAGTTACTTTGAAGGTGAAAAGATCCTCATCTTCCCTAACTTGGGGGGGGGCACAGGTGAAGTGTAGAGTCCTACTACCATTATTTACACTGATCTATTGACAGCTGATCCATGAAAGTACACTTGTACCCTAAGGAGAGGCAATACTTGCTATGGAATGCTGAAGCCATTCAAACAATGCTAAAATAGGTGGGAAAAGACACAAATGTTTTAACAGATTTAAACACATCTGAAATTTTGTTTTCTCTGTTAAGAAAAAATATATTTTTTTTAAAAAGTATTTTATATCTCAAATGGTACATGAATGTGTGTAGCATTTTATAGTACTTTATATGGTAAAAACATTGCACAGATAATACTTCTGTGAGGTATATGCGTATGTTGGGTTCTTTAATAAAGTTGTGAAACTGAGGCAGTTAAATATTGAACCTCCTGAGACTGTGTAGTATTAAATCCTAGACACTAATGTATGTTTCTATTTATATTTACATTAACTTTTTTCTTTAATTCCCACACTTATCTGTTCTTTAGCTAATACATCGCTTTGTTTAAATGCCATGCTTGACTTGTAGCCACATCCTTACTATGTAAATCACAGAGAAAAGTCAGACTTAATAGCTGTCTTTATTCTGAAGTGACCCTTGATGGAAGCAAAAGTAAATAAATGTAAAAGAAGCTGCGGCTTCATGGCTTTTCCCATATTGTTCTTTAGATGAAAGAGCTGTGCTAGATACATGTCTAACTTAGGGAGACAATAGCACTTCATACAAATGTGGAACTGTTGACAATTATTTTATGCAAAATAGTCTTGATGGGCAAAGCACTTCTTCACTATGTGTTTTTGTAGATCATCTTTCCCTTTCCACAGCTGCCTGGAAGAAAGTATACAGGGACAGCCTATACAGACTAAACTGTACAGGGACAGACAGTGGCAACTATTTAGAATGTGGCACAATTCATATTTTGTTCCTTTTTAGTGTGTTCTCATCCTTTGGTCTGGTGGTTAGATATTAGTCTCTTTAGGGCAGATTCTACCTGGCCTTGGGAGGCATGCATGCATGCACTCATAGAGTGCACCACTGTATGAGTGTTGGGGGGAGGGACAAGAAGAGTTTCCCCTAACCCTTGTGCATAAGTCTAGACAGATTTTCAGCCCCTGTGAATGTGGGAGCTACTCTAATCCATTCTCCCCTGCAGGCATATGGAACACCACATGGGAAAGGAAAGAGGTGGATGTTTGGATGTGCAAAACTGGGGTTTCCAACTATTGCAATTTTTTTTAATCAGGAATCATGATTATTATCACGAATCTCATTGTATTTGGTGTTTTCTCTTTAATTCCCAATTTCTTGAGTTCAGTGACTGTAGGGGGAAAATCAGTTTTCATTTAAAAGAAAAAGTCACTTTCTAACCCTTGTGATTGCAGAGAAATGGTTAAAAGTGTGACCTGAATGTACCCTAAATGCTCACAAAGTCAGAAGACAAATAAAAAGACCCCAAAATGTATTTTTTTTAATTCTGCCAATCTTATGATTTTGGGAGGCCCGACCCAGCATTTTTGCGTGGTTGGGATTTGCAATATTGGAGCAGTAATCCACTTCCCAGTGATCTCTATGGAGTGGGATAGGACTGAACCACACTGACACTTCCTAGTGTGGACTGCTCCTACAATCAAGTGTTTTGTTCTTAAGTCTTTAGATGCTGAATGTTCTATTTGTTACACCAAAAATTCCATCTGTTAGGAAACTGACACTTTCAGAAGTAATCTTTGCCTGGAATACAGAACATACTGCTCTCTGTATCGGGACTAAAAGTCACCCACAAAAACACTGCAAAATCCTCATTTAGCTGCACTATAGCTAAGCCAGTTGATTGCCTTCAGTTAAAGCTTTTGCATTTATGTCTAACACCTGATTAAGAACTCACTTTAATCTGCTGCTCTACTATCGTGTGGTGTTATTGTAATGGATTCGTAAGCAGATGGATAGAAAGAATATAACATAGCCAGACAGAGATGTGTTTAGTTTTAATAATTGGGGGTGGAGGAAAACTTCACTATTATTAGAATTAATGTCAGCACAAATAGACCACAGTGGTTTCTTCTGTAATATAATCAGTAGTGAGCTGTGCAACAGCATAACTCCAAAGAGAGTTTACAAAATTAAGTCAATCCCTTGGTTAGATATGTGATTGTTGCTTGTGCAATTAGTCTTGCAGTAGTACCAAGATGAGTTGAGAAGGATTTATTGACTGAGGCCAAGTCTTATCAGAGCAGCCTTTTCAGGTGTAGATTAATGTGGAAATGACTTTTCCATGCCTCAGTAAGCTAGTGCATTAGTAGAGAACTTGCTAGAATGCATTACAAAGGCCATTTTGCCTAGTAGTGGAGAGAACAGGTTTGCCCTTTCAGTGGTGGATGCTGCTAGAGATTGCCCCGTTGATTGTACTGAGGTTTAACAAGTAAAGTAGCTAACAATGGTGGTGATAAAGCTACACATAGGTTGTTTTTTTTTAAATATATGCCAAGATGTATGTTATTTCAAATTACATTAGGTAAAAGATGATGAAGCCTTTTGCAGATTCAGTATACAATGATTTATGATATAAAAATACTAATTGTACAGTGAGTTTAGGGCTAATCAAAGGGGTCAGCCTATTTGAAATTCCAAAAGGGTGGGTGGAGCCCACAAGAACCAAAGGGCCACCCTCTCAAACAGGGGAGGGGCTATACGGCCTGGAATCAACACAGGACACAAGAAATGATAAAACAGGAACAGGCACTGGGGGCAAAGGTATAAAAGAAGGGAACCAGATGGGGACACCAAGCACAGAACACCAGACAATGCCCACTGCTCTGTGAAAGAGTCCAAGGAGTCAGTGGATGCGACCATAAGTCCATTACATCAGAAATCCACTGTAACAGACTTCACTCTATTGTCATTGTAGTCCCCTGCATGGCTAATCTTCCACACTTTGCTTTATGGGTGAGAGGTAAACAGATGTGATGGGACCATGGCTCTACCCCTTCTACACTGGCCTATAGAGCAGTACTGTGGAGAGGTTAGTAAATTGCACCCCTTAAAGACATATAGCAGATATTTACATTCTGGGATCCTCTGGGATGCATTCAGTCTCTTGATGATCTCTCAGGAGTATGGGAGTACTGCACTACCCTTTGCTATGGGCTGTTTCTGAAAACCATGATCTAGTTCACAGGAATAAAATATGAAGGTACCACAGCATTGCATTAATCTGCCCCTCTGCTCTTTGGGGTTAATTAGAATAAATCTATAAAGTCCATCAATGTGAAATATTAGTAAACAATAAAAGGCAAAGGGAATTAACCTAAATTTAAGATCAGAAATGTATTATGTGTGTATGTGTAGGTAATAGCATGTGCCCTGTAAGAAGAGTTGCTTTTCCTAAAGCTATTATTAGAGAAGTGCATAGTCCCCACTTTCCCCTTTCATCATGCACAAAGAGCTGGGCTTGGTGCAGAGGGGCAAAGAATGACATGGAGCCACTTCCAAAGAACTACTGCAACTCGGAAGATTCAGAAACATCTTCTGTTTCCATTCCCCATTGACAGGGGGAGGCAATAGTCAGTGGATACATGGTCAAGAAAGTTCACCAGTCCTGCACCTGCCCTCCCTCTTCTTGCCTATTCATACACTCCATGGAGACATGGTTGGGTAGAAGCTGCTGAAAAGTTCCTCCAGAGGTTCAGAAATTCTGTGTTCCCCATGAAAGGACCCATATTTGTTCTACTTCTTCTGAAACCCTCCATCTCCACAGAGAAGAGCATAAGTTTCAGTCTGTGGCCCTTCCACCATACTCACTTAATTTAATTTGTCTATCTGTAGGACTAGCACATGTACTGAAGATATTGTACAAGTATTTCTCTGTGAATAAAAGCAAATTAAAAGAAGCCAGCTTGCTAGACTTTGTTACTTGAACATTAGTATCTTTTTGCCTCTAAGCAATGGGAATAGCAAAGATAATTTGCAAGACAAGAGGGATCATTTCAATACTGTGCAGTGATGCTGCAGTTACAGATGAGAAACCATGTCCATTATAACTCTGGTTTTCAGGCACTTGAAAAATACTATGTGCTGAAAATGTCAGACTTTTTCCTTTTCCTCCTCCAAAAGGTGATGAGCCCCAATCCCCTTTGTGGAAGTTTTGGTAAAGTATCATTCTTGCTTCTTTTTTTTTAAAGTGTAAATATGGTGGATTTTCCTAAGTTATTAAATGTTCCAAGCCTTTTTCAGATAACTCAGAACCAGCTTCTTTGCAAAGCTTTAGATATCGCTCAATGATGACTTGTTTCAGAGTGGTAGCCGTATTAGTCTATATCAGCAAAAACAACGAGGAGTCCTTGTGGCACCTAAGAGACTAACAAATGTATTTGGGCATAAGCTTTTGTGGGCTAAATCCTACTTCATCAGAGGGTTCCTGGGTTAGTGTTTTTGTTGTGTGGTGTGTAGTTGCTGGTGAGTATTTGCTTCAGCCCCCCAACCTGAAGCAAATACTCACCAGCAACTACACACCACACAACAAAAACACTAACCCAGGAACCAAACTCTGCAACAAACCCTGATGCCAACTCTGTCCGCATATCTATTCAAGGGACACCATCATAGGACCTAACCACATCAGCCACACCATCCGGGGCTCGTTCACCTGCACATCTACCAATGTGATATATGCCATCATGTGCCAGCAATGCCCCTCTGCTATGTACATTGGCCAAACCAGACAGTCTCTACGCAAAAGAATAAATGGACACAAATCTGACATCAAGAACTATAACATTCAAAAACAGGAGGAGAACACTTCAATCTCCCTGGACAATCAATAACAGACTAAAAAGTGGAAATTCTTCAACAAAAAATCTTCAAAAACAGACTCCAACGAGAAACTGCAGAACTGGAATTAATTTGCTAACTGCACACCATCAAATTAGGCCTGAATAAAGACTGGGAGTGGATGGGTCACTACAAAAACTAATTTTCCTCCTGCTGATACTCACACCTTCTTGTCAACTGTTTGAAATGGGCCACCTTGATTACATTGAACTCATTAGCACTACAAAAGTGATTTTTCCTCCCTTCTTGTCAACTGTTGAGAATAGCCCACTTCCACCTTAATTGAATTGGCTCGTTAGCACAGACCCCCCACTTGGTAAGGCAACTCCCATCTTTTCATATGCTGTGTATTTATACCTCTCTACTATATTTTCCACTCCGGGCATCTGATGAAGTGGGTTATAGCCCACGAAAGCTTATGCCCAAATACATTTGTTAGTCTCTAAGGTTCCACAAGGACTTCTCGTTGTTTTTGCTCAATTATGACTGTGTCCTTTACCAGATGGAAGAAATTTGGCTTAAAAAAAACACAATTAAATGTATTTAAATATCACATATCATACATGTCCAGAATGATATTTTCTATGAACTTTTGAACAATATACTAAAATATACTTCATTTGAACTACTCCATATATATCCACCCACAGGCATATGCAAGTATTATTTATTTGCAATACTGCCAACTCCAAAAGTTCAAAATTCATAAATCAGACCACAACAAAGTCTGAAATTGGGCCAAATGTCATGCTTTTTTTGTTTGTTTTTTTGTTAGAAGACTGCATTGTGGTTTTTGGTCTTTTGATATATAACTTCCCCTGAGCATGTGTGGTAGCACCAGTCTTGCCAAGTCACCCACACTTGCAGAGAAACGTGATGAGGGCCCCCACTGCAGGAGCTCTTACTTGCTGTCTGATGGTGCTGAGCTTCTAGCTTCTCCTCAAACCCAACCTAACTAATTAGTTCTGTGCCACCCACCCCCATCCCAGCAATTAATTATGCATGCTCTGACTCCACATCTGCCCTTTGCTCCCAGGCCCACATCTGCTCGCTCTGCAACTATGGGGGCTCTTCATCCCCTCTTCTGGGTCTGGGTGGCAGTGGGGTCCCTTTCTCCCTCTTGTCATGCCTGGGGAAGGCAGTTCCAGGGGTTCTTCATCCCTCCCCCCACCCTCCGCCCTTCCCTTTCCCATGCCTGGAGTTGCAGGGATGGGGGTAGGGAGCAGACTGACACTTTTTTCACAGGAGGACAGGGGAGAGCAGGGAGCATAGCTGCACTGAGTTCTTTCTGCTGCCTCCTTTCCTATACCCTGGTGTGAGAATGGTGTTAGCTGCTTCTTCTTTCCTATCCCCTACTGAGAAACTACTCGCAGAGTTTGAGAGGTTGGGAGAGAGCTGGCTCCTTCAGCAGGTCAGATTGGCTGCTCTTCCCCTGGAGGCAGGGCCGGCGCAACCCATTAGGCAACCTAGGCGGTCGCCTAGGGCGCAAACATTTGAGGGGCGCCGGCGCCCCGGTCGGCCGTTGGGGGCGGCATTTCGGGGGCGGGACGCCTAGGGCGCCGGAAATGCTGGCGCCGCTACTGCCCGGAGGTGGGAAAGTGGGGAGGAAAAGGATTTCCCCTGCACTGCGCTGAAATCCATGGTGAGGGCTGGAGGTTCTTAGCCCTGGTCTACACTACGATTTTAGTTCGAATTTAGCAGCGTTATAGCGAATTAAGTTTGTACCCGTCCACACAACGAGGCCATTTAATTCAATTTAAAGTGCTCTTAAAATCGGTTTCTGTACTCCTCTCCGACGAGGGGAGTAGCGCTGAATTTGACATTGCCGGTTCGAATTAGGGTTAGTGTGGACGGAATTCCTCCGGGAGCTATCCCACAGTGCACCATTGTGACCGCTCTGGACAGCAATCGAAACTCGGATGCTCTGGGCAGTTGGACAGGAAAAGCCCCGCGAACTTTTGAATTTCATTTCCTGTCTGCCCAGCCTGGTGAGCACAGGTGACCACACAGAGCTGAACAGCACAGGTAGCCATGCAGTCCGAGAACCGCAAACGAGCACCAGCATGGACCACACGCGAGATACTGGATCTGATCTCTATATGGGGAGAGGATTCAGTGCTCGCAGAACTGCGTTCCAAGAGACGGAATGCAAA